>JBCNJP010000023.1:25006784-25104327 GCA_039602395.1 Deinandra increscens subsp. villosa
AATCACACTAGAGGCTCTCTGCAGTAGGCAAACCTTGATGCGTGCTCAATAGGGTTTTTCCAAGTAGTATTTATACTACTAGTGTGCTGGGGACAAGGAGAATGTTTGACACGACACAATCATTACCTAGAATTCAACAAAATATCCTAACAGTAAAACAAGTTCGCTAAGCATTATGTCAAGTTCGCTAGATATCAATAAGTCCGCTAACAAGTACGCTAGGTATTATCTAGTCCGCTAACAAGTACACTAAGTATTAACTAGTCCACTAACAAGTTCGCTAAGTACTAACAAGTACGCTAGTAAGTGCGCTAAGCATAAACAAGTCCGCTAACTAGTACGCTAAGCATTAACAAGTCCGCTAACATAAACAAATACGCTAACAAGTTCGTTACTAACAAATGAAGTACGCTATGAACATTAACAAATACTCCAAGCAAACAAGTACGCTAGGAATAAACAAGTACGCTAAGATAACATTCAAACAAGTACGCTAAGAGTAAATCAAGTCCGTTAAGAGTTACACAAAGTTCTCCGAGTACATATCAAAAGAGAATTACAAACCAAGTATCAATTACAATGATAAGACAAAAATAAGTTTGTGTTGCTAACAAATAGGTTCTAACAATATTACCTTAATACACTATTAAGGCACAGCTACCATACAACAGAAGACCGAAGGATGAAGTCACGATGTACAATACGATTTGCCAGCATTCATTTTAAGAGTGTTTTTTGTTACAATTACAATAGCCTACATAGTTGCATTACAAAGAACCAAAGATGGAATACACGGAACTGTTTTAAGATTTTATGGTTACCCTCTTTGCAATGTTACTAAAATTGATACCAGGAAAACAGTTCAAGTTGTTCATAGAATGATATCGACTTTGACACTCGTTATAACGATAACACAAATCATTTAGACAGAACATGCTTTATAAGTAAGCGTCAATTAGTAAAGCATAAAAGGTGATTGAGGAAACGGGGGGTACACCGAAACATAATAACTTGCAGGAAAAGTTGGCCAACCAAATAGGAAACAACGTTTCGATAGATCAAATAATGGTAAAGTAAAAAAAGAACTAATATTTTATTCTCAACAGCTGGAAGGTGGCTGTCATTACTGGTAGTACTCCGAATCACACACATATTGAAAACCATTGACAGGTTCCTGCATATCAGTCTTCATCCTCGGAGTCGATTATATGGGCTCGCCTGCAAAAACGACAATAAAACCCAATTCATATCAGAGAATAATGAGACCAACATCCCTACATGCCCGACAATAATAAAACACTATTATAAAGGTTCTAACTTCAGCTAATCAATAAATAAGAGAATCAACAAGTAAGTGGAAGGCACAACACGCGTAGGAAAAAAGGCAGGAGCTTACCGAGGCCTGCCCTTAGCAAAGGTCGTTAAACGGTCGCCTGTAAATTCGTCCTCCACCGATTCGTCACTCGCATCAACATGGTAATCCCTGCAAAGCGGTGACTACATGTTAAGGCTAGGGAAACAAAGAAACAAAACAGGGGTCAAGACGACACTAACAGGCTATATGCATTGGTGGTTGTATCCTCTGAATGAGTGGCTGCTGAAGCTACCTTCCGTAGGCGCTTGTTGGATGCTATGCCGGCTGATACCCCACCCTCTACACTGTTTTTTACAGGCAATGTGAAGGCCGCTTCCGTGGTTGTGTATTCAGCAACCCCTCCACGTACCACTGTATCCCCCAAAGCAGCTGCAGCAGCTGCAACAGCTACTGGATCACTGTAAATTCATGAGAACAATAGCCAGTAGTTAGAACAATGCATCAATAAACAGCAAGACACAACTGACATAACACATACATTGCTTTCCCTCTTCCTTCTGACTTCTTTGCGGGTGTAAGCACCTCAAACCCATCAGGCTTCAAGCCCGCGGAAGAGGAGGATTCCTTTGCTATAACTTCAGGATTCTCTTGCCGATCACTGGCATCCGGTAGCTCGGATGCGTCTCCAAGCAAAATCTGAGCACAGTTAAAGCTCTCATACTCCCCGTACTGGTAGTAAGTCTGAGCTTTTAATTCAACCACAAACGTCTGGCCAACCAATTCTTTCAGCACATTCGGGAGCACGCTGTCATCCTCAACCGCATCCTAGAGACAACAGACCATAAACACAACTGAAAAACGAAAGCAGCCCATCGACAGTAACCTACTGACCGAGGGGCACAAACCATTACCTGATCATCGAGCAACGATTTCGTTGTCCACTTCAGCAGGTGTTCACCGCATTCATCAAACAAAACCATAACAACGTGCACTGTTGCATCCTTTACATCAAGCTGCAGCCTATACCTATGGTATCTGTTAAACAGATGTTACTTTTATACACGAAGCAGACAAAAAATACGCTACAATACGGAGGGCAACAAATCGTTAGTACCGTGCCCGTGGAAACATAACAGGCATGTCACATGCCTCACACCAGAAAGTCCCATTCTTTCGAACCACACCTTTCCTACAACGCCCACCATTGCATGTGAAGTTGAACCAACTGTTTTTGACGCGCACATTCGTTACGGTCAGGCCACCTCTAAAAAACGATGCCTGTTCCAAGCACAGACAAACACGTAAACATGGTACAATGTAATAAACCCAAGATAGAAACAGGCTACACATGTTGCAATATGATGAACCTGGTTTTTGTTCTGCCCTGCCATTTGCAGTAGTTCACCCAGTGTACCGGCTTTGTGCGACTGCTCACCAACTTCCTGTGGCTCTTGACGCATGTCAGCATGTCTATGAATACAGAGTAGAGGGTGAGAGCAACATAGAAAATGCTAAACAAAATCTGACACAGATAGCTTTACTTAACAGTACCTTAACAATGCATTCAACTTTCCCAGCAATGGTATACTATTGGAGTCTCAGATTAGCATAGAAGATGAGCTGGACAGTGTCAGGCCACCTTCAAGGAACAACTATTAACAGTGCAACCCGTGTAATTCACATAAGGTTCTAAAGAGAGGTACGCATACCAAGGTAATATTTGACGCTCATTTACGTACAATATGACTGCATAGGGGTCTGTTTTCTTTTGTTTCTGTTGAAGGAGGGTCTCCCCAAGCTTCCCCCACAGTGTTACCGGGACATAGCGGCCACTATTAAGAAGGTATGAAAATGAAACATGGTTTACTTTAGATGAAACTGTGAGGGATAGATAACGTTACCGTTCGTTATGCAGCTGAAATTCTAACGTCTCCCTCCCGCTAGCCTGCTTTATTACAGACCCGACACTTAAAACATAGCCTATCACATCTGTGTAAAATGGAGCACACATCCAAAAAGGGAAGCCACAATCGATAACAGTAAAAACAGAACAACCTCAACCTAAAGAAACATTTCATAAGGAAACAAATAAAAGAAATTCGTTTTTAAGAAGATTAACCATAAACACGAAACGACACAATAGGGCGAACAATGCAGAAATAAGACAACAATTTACATATCAACGATTGACATAGAAAGAGAACATACCAACAAAGTACTTGTTACCAGTAACATGTAAATCTTCAAGTTCTACTAATGAAAAAGGATGGCGCACAAAACCTTCATGGACCCCAGGCACCTTCCTAACCACTGTTGAACCCTGAAGTTCAATTATAAACCGACTGTCCTTCAGTATACGGTATTCACTCTGGTTATTCTGAACTGAAAAATCCTTCAACACATAGACCCCCCTTCAACCAGTTTATCCACAAAGTAGTGCGCAATGTTGCTTCTGGCAGTCGCATGAATACAATGGCCCTACATAGGACATGACCTTACTGATCACTATTACAATAAAAGTAATTATGAGCCAGTAAAACTAAAAATGGAAGAAGTCACTTACATCGTTGTCAGATAAGATGTAATCTGTACTCATATACCGTCCAGTAACGCTGTTGCAATCCCACCCTCTACACACCATGACAAACAGAGGGCCGGAGTAGCCTAAATCCAAGTCCTCAAAACAGGAACCTGATGCTTCAAGGCCCTGTAACACCTCTCCAATGGGCCGCTTCAACATTCTAATATTCCTTTATCTTCCTTGCTATACGGATGAATAAAAATAATACGTAGCTTTAGGTGACTTCGAGACCCTTTAAAAGGTCCTAGGGAGACCTCCGGGCTGCCAGCCATTAAGTACAAGAGTAATAACAGGACGATACTGAATGCAATGAGAGAAATTTGTTAGGACCGATTTTCACATCAAGAATCTCGATCTTGAGCAAGAACGAGTTCGGATTCGAAAACTCAACAAAGATGAAGTTGATGATGATGAATCATGAATAATAATAAACAAGAAAGATGAAGAACATATCGAATGATTTCATATAACCGAATGATTAGTTACAAGAAATCATGAAGAACACTTTCTCTCTCTAGAATCCATGACTCACTCTCTCTCTAGAATGGAAATCTCACACTCTACAAGAAATTCATCATCTCCACATTCGGAGACCCCTTCTTGTAATGGGCACCCTCACTATATATAGTGAGTGTGACTAACAACAGAAAAACATAACAATACTGAAAATTACAAGAAAGGAAAATAACATAAATATTAATTAAATCAAAGTTGATTTAATTAATCCGAAGCTTGACTCGCTCGAACCGATCTTCCGTTGACTTTTACGTTGACCGTTGACCCGAACAGTTGACTTTTCCGGAAAACGGTCTTCGGTCCAAACTGCAAGCCTCGAGCATCACAACCCGCGTCTCTGAATCAATTCACATGGATTCTTCAGTCGAATGCTTCGGTAAACAGATTTGATGGCGTCAGTCACATAGATTTTAAGTTCCAACAATTCCCCCTTGACTGATGCTTTCAAATCTGTTCAACTACTGAAGAATCGCTCTGTCGTACATCTTCACTGAGAAACCGATAAACCGGAGACAATCTGTCGTAGAGATTCCCCCTCTGAATAAGCTTCTTCTGTTCTCATTGCTCCAGTTCGAGATCCAAGTGTTCCGCTCACTCGGTTCACACGATCGGGTACAATACTGAGAAAATGCTACATCTCGGAGTCATAACCGCAACAAACTGAATCAGATGAACCAATCAAACACTGAAAATGCTCTAACTCCGGATAATCGACCCGATATCCAAATTCATAATAATTCCTCTTATTTCTCTAAATCCCTCCAAAAACATCAAGTCGGAAACGTAAAAATCTGATGCGGAGAGTCGAATCGTCGCGATCGGTTGCCTAGAGAAACCAGATAAACAATCTTGAAATCGGACAATCTTGCGAAAAACCGGAAGCCGGATGCTGACAGTTGTGAATAATCCGCGCGACTGAGTTGGATGTGAAAAATAAAGATAAACGTCAAATCGGAGAAAATCTGAGATCCCGAGCGAAGATAATCATAACCGGAGTCTTCGTAATTTTGGGCGAAGAAAAATGAGCTCGGAATAAAATTCCATGAAGAAATTCTAAGTTAAACGGTGAAAACGGCTTCATCTGAAAAATTCCGTCAGTTTTCGACAAGTAACGGCTTCTCGAGAGATTTAACCGGATAAATTCCAATATTAACTGAGATTCCAGTTAATCCGGTTAGTTGACATCCGCGCTGCATCCACTAAAAATAAACTGTGAGATATAACGAGAAAGCTGAGTAATTAACCAGATAATAAAGCTAACCCGTCAGTGATCGATAGCAAACGTTGCGCGCGACGTCAATAAACGAGAACCCCATTAAAATGAAATAAATCCGAGACTAATAAAAAATTTCCGCAATTCCGTTCGGGCGTCATCTCGTAAGTCTCGTTGAGAAACTGATAAGAAAATACCCGCATTTAACGAAAATGCTAAAAAAATTAATTAGAAAAATTAAATCTCCATCAAGAAAACCATAATCCTTGTCATAAGCCATGAACCAATTAGATTTAGGCCAATAAAGACCATAATCCGAGTGACTAGCCTTAGACCAATCAGATTTGAGATTTGGAGGTATCCAACGGCCAAAATTCAGGAGATCTAACGGCTTGTGAAGGAGATCCGTGTGAGGTTAGCGCTAACCAATGAGAGGCTGGCAGCCAGCTCACATTCAACGACTCTATCTCACCTGGTGGTCCCCGCGCGCACATTCTCTTAGCCCAATCACAGCTTAAGAGCAATCCAGCTTTCAACGGATTCTTTAAGTTGGTGGGTCCCAGCGCCATTCATGTAGCCAATCACAGATGGACAGGGAAAAGCTTCCCAACGTCTCTTTTGTAGTCAATGAGGGCCCACAAATATTCCCATCAGCCAATCCCAATTCGACAACCAAAAGGGATGTTGGGTTGACCGACTACCAGGAGAGAGAAAGAATTCTCAGTGGACCAATCACTCGCCGACACGTCATCATCATCTCAAAAACGCGTCTGCACCCACCGTAACCCTAACTTCATCGGAAAAACCATAACAACCACCCGAAAAACGTATTCCAGCCATATCTCGGTCAAAACTCAACGAAATTCTTCGAATTTTATACTGTTGGACTCGTGGTGTCATGCTCTACAAACCTGGACGACCAAAAACTTCTGAAACGATCTTGAGCAGAAACCCAGAAATGAAGTTCGCTAACCCGTTCAAGTCCGCTAAGCTTACCAGAAGTTCGCTAAGAGGCTTGAGAAGTTCGCTAAAGCCAACTAAAGTTCGCTAAGCAGAACTTCAAGTTCGCTAAACCTGATTCAAGTTCGCTAAGACAAACGTCAAGTCCGCTAAGACTCATGAAGTCCGCTAAGAGGAGAACAAGTACGCTAAGAACTTGAACAAGTCCGCTAAGGCAATCTTCAAATCTTCAAAACTGATGAACAAATCTGGAAAAATGATGAACACGAAGAACTTACTTGATGAACTCGAATCTGCCCAAAAACGTAAGGAAAACCCGTAATGATGCACGAGATATGAAGCTAAACCATTCACGAGACTATTGTGGCCACCAACAACCCATAAACAGTAGCAAATCGGATCATAAACAGCCCTCAAATTCTGGAAATCTTCAAGAACACGAAGAACACCATGAAACACACACTAGTGTGTGTTTTTCCAGATCTGCCCAAACTGATGAGATTCAGACAAAACGGATGCTTCCAATGGATCCGGAACGTGTTTTCCACTGAGAATCATACCTCATATCATCCAAATCCATGAAGAAATGCCCAGAAAACGAAGAATTAAACTCAAAAATCTTCAAAAACCCCAAATACGGGAAAAACTCAAAAATTCCAAAAATAACTTCGGATCTTCATTTCTCCACCAGATCTGAAGATGTAGAACACTAAATAACATCCTGATGCACTCCCAAACATGAATCTATCATCCATATCATCAGAATCCATCCAGAAATGAAGAAAAAATAGAAAAAAGTCTCTAAAAACTAAGTTTTCTCATCTTCACCATTCAAGCTCAAAATCACAGATTCGAGTGACCAGATTCACGGTGAAATGAATATGATCGGTACCCGCTCTGATACCATTTGTTAGGACCGATTTTCACATCAAGAATCTCGATCTTGAGCAAGAACGAGTTCGGATTCGAAAACTCAACAAAGATGAAGTTGATGATGATGAATCATGAATAATAATAAACAAGAAAGATGAAGAACATATCGAATGATTTCATATAACCGAATGATAAGTTACAAGAAATCATGAAGAACACTTTCTCTCTCTAGAATCCATGACTCACTCTCTCTCTAGAATGGAAATCTCACACTCTACAAGAAATTCATCATCTCCACATTCGGAGACCCCTTCTTGTAATGGGCACCCTCACTATATATAGTGAGGGTGACTAACAACAGAAAAACATAACAATACTGAAAATTACAAGAAAGGAAAATAACATAAATATTAATTAAATCAAAGTTGATTTAATTAATCCGAAGCTTGACTCGCTCGAACCGATCTTCCGTTGACTTTTACGTTTACCGTTGACCCGAACAGTTGACTTTTCCGGAAAACGGTCTTCGGTCCAAACTACAAGCCTCGAGCATCACAACCCGCGTCTCTGAATCAATTCACATGGATTCTTCAGTCGAATGCTTCGGTAAACAGATTTGATGGCGTCAGTCACATAGATTTTAAGTTCCAACAAAATTGAGAAGGCTCAATGAATGTCGGGACTTTAAACCCATTAATTTGCCTAAAACACACACTGGCTCCTTCAAGTTGAGATATCAAAA
Source organism: Deinandra increscens subsp. villosa (assembly GCA_039602395.1). NCBI lineage: Eukaryota > Viridiplantae > Streptophyta > Magnoliopsida > Asterales > Asteraceae > Deinandra > Deinandra increscens. The sequence goes on from JBCNJP010000023.1 coordinate 25,014,985, forward strand.
TGCAGTAAGAGGAAGAGTAGCAAACCTAAATGAATAAAGATGTAATATACATGTAATCTTTTATTTAAATATGATATACATAACCGAAGCAGAGTTAATTCACGCTACAAAAGACACGGGGTATAATCCTGACAACATTAGTACACTACCTCATAACACCGCGTATGAAGTGGGCAGATACAATCGGGTATAGTTTATCATCCGCGGGAAAAAACAACGGAATAGCCAAATCAGGAAATTATTTAGCTAAAAAACGTTTAAACTAAATGGGACGATACATAGAAAAAATTCGTCAACACGGGTCGTGTCATCTTCATTTACGTAGAACTTAGTAATTTTGATACAAACAAAGAAATCACGCGAGCATTACACTTTAGTGGTCTCCATTTTTTATAACCAATATTAATCTAAGAGAAGAAAGATCCTATTGACTTCAAGATGTCCACATCTGTAAATATAACACGTGAACTGAAACCTAACCGTGCTTATTTTTTTTAACTGAATCTAATATTTATGAACTCTGAGAACATCACCAAATTACATGCTCTCTTAACTTGGATTCACCTCGTAAACTTATGGTGGAGTTACGTTGTTTTAAATTATAACTCTTAAAATGGAAAGCAGAACCTACTGCATATTAAGGTATACTCATCTTTATTTTCGCCAAACAAAATATACTTGTTTTCATATTCGCTAGATAAACATGCCTACATTTAACAAACGTGGTTACATTAATAATTCAATGTTTAGACAATACTAACATTATTACAACTATAAGACAACATACCACATTACCAGATTTGTTAGTTGGTATTTGTATTTGTAACACGCTAATATGGCATTAGAAACATTTTACTATCTTTATGGTAGCGATCATATTTGTAATTTGTAACACATACAGACATAATTAAAATTCGAAACACGTTATAAAACCATCAGGAAATTAAAAGGGGAGGTAACATTCTCATTATTAACTAAACGTGTTCTAATTCCATAGTTAAGAATAGTTTGTCTGCTAGTAACATTAACCATGGTACCTTTATAGAAGGCTCATTTCTTTATGACTTAGTTAAAGGTGGCAACTTTGAAGGTGTAAATTTTAATACATTAAGCAGGATTTCAATATGGGAAATCATAACCATGTTAAAATCCATTTTAGATAATAAATTATTTGAAACAGGGGTGGTAAAAATTACGTGGATCCAATACCGAACCCAAAATAGCCGACGTTCGGGCTCCCAGAAAGCGAAAATATTCGGATATACGACTTTTTTGGATCCGGGCCCGCATGGTGATTTTGGAAAATTAGACCCAAAACCCAAAATATTGTTTTTATTCATCAATAACAAATATCAACAGATTTACCTTAGGTTTTTATCCACTACGAAAACCATCTAGTAACCCTAAGTACAAAGTACACTGATGACCCAACCTATAGGCTACAACCGGCAACCCACGAAGCCCTTCGTCCCATCTGGTTAGGCATCCACGCCGGCGTCATCGGCCCCGGCTCTGAGTCGGTAATTAGGTCGCTTTCATCTTCATCATTGACGGTATCTGTAAGATCGTGTGGTGTCAGATCGGCGTAACGGAAGACCAAATCAGGGCTTCACTCGCCGCAGGTGACTTAATGGCCATCAGTTTGAGGTCTGAAGGTGTCAGATCCATGATTCAGACACCTCTTATAATTAAAGGGTGAGTCAATCTATACCCCCGTCCTTCTTTGAATGAGATTGTATTCATTTGTTTCCATGAACAGATGTGTTCTTTGTGTGTTGGTTTTAAGATTCTGTGTTAAGCAACAGAAAGATTTTACCGATACTATCCATGCCTTTTCAAATCTATCGGCTTTCTGACTATGACATGTGAATTAAACCGATTATATATTTTTAAATAACTTCAACCATCAATTGAAAGACAAAATTTTACGTTTAATCGAAACGGATGATAAAGGAAAATCAATAAGCGGGTTATAATACAATTCCTGAAATACACCTGGTGATAATGCAATTCATGATCCGCGTATAGTTTAATTTCACTTTTGAGCCAAACCTTTTAATTTAGGCCGTTTAGTATTTTTCCATCTATTCAAGAAATACCATAATGTTAATATAACGCTTCAATTCAAATGTCATAATCATAACCGGTGTGTTACTTAACCAATTTATTCATTGTTTCTTTATCTTCATTGTTATGCCCGAGCACTATGCATTACATTGGAAGCGGGAAAAAAACGGGCCACAATTCTAGTCACCGGAGAAGGGGTTCGAACCAAAGTAACAACAACTATGAGGATCCATGCAGTGGACCCGTTGGCAAAAACGAAGACATACCAATGCACCCGTCGCAACTTGAAGCGTACAATAATCAAGCCCATATTGGCCAGCTACAACCAACGAAAGAGCTGGGCAGAAGAAAGAAAAGGAAGAAAATCAATAGGTAAACATGTAATAGAAAATGTAATATTCGAATCATATGTAATGAAGTTGGTATTTTGGGAGTATCCGGTGGTACATTTTTTTCCCACCGGAACTAAGCATAGGGAGAGAGCCTCCGGTGGTACATTTTCTTCCCACCGGATGCAACCAAAAGGCCTTTACACTCCGGTGGTACATTTTCTTCCCACCGGATCCAACCATAGGTAAATTAACATTTATATTGCATAAACACGGACATGTAATAAAAATGAACTTACACGACGTAGGAGGTCCGACAGCTGAGGCGCGAAGGAAGGGGCGGTAGGGGGGGTTGATAGCCAATTCTAGATGGCTTTATATACCTCATTAGGACCTTGTAGAAGCTAAAAATTAAATAAGATGAATTTATTTCCATGAGTTGCAAGAACTCCAAAGATTGTCATTTAACATAGACAGTAAACAATATAGAATTCGGATGGTTTTCTTTATTATCAACTTTAACCATCGCCATTAACTCAAATATAAGGGGTTAGAGAATTCGTATGGGTTGCTAATCATGTAAGCAAATTTATTGTCATATTTAATCAACCATTCACCACCATCATGATGATGCATGAAAATGTATCATGATGTTAATTAAACACGATGCTTAAGAGTGTAGTACCGAATGCTTGCTTTCAAGTACAACGTATTTATGATTTAGCATTCATTATGGTGTCAAAATTGTGCCATTGCTCAACTTTTAGTGATATATAGATAACTAGATTTTTTAAATTTCTAGTTTCGGTCAATTGGAAATATAGGTCTGGATTACTGATCTTTTGTTATCAATTGGACTCGGATCGACCATAACTGAGCTTAAAACACTCGAACGTGATGAAATACACAACTCGCAACACTGAATTAACAACACTACGCAAAGGAGAATCGATCAATGTAGAATAACGAATTCTTCACTAAATTGAATGATTCAAAGTTACAAATCACCTACATTGTGTTCGCAACCAGACAAAGCTTCGCTATCAAGTATAAGACAGTTACATAAACTAATCAGATCGAGCATGTGTATAGACATGATATGCAAAAAGTGTTACAGACTTTTCGCACATTATAGACATTTCGCAGAAATAAACTTATACATTCGTAGACTAGTCTGCGAAATGTCACCTACTTTTCGCAGTTTACAAAAGAAACAGAAATGACAATACAATATTCTAAAACAACCTAAATCTAGATCCTACAATCTTCCTATAGGTTGTTGCATCATATTGTTGACATTGTGACTCTGAGCTCTAGTTTGTTTTGAGCAATGCGGCTCGACATTGTTGACTGCTATATCTTCTTCATTTTATTCTTAATACTTGATCCACCATCTCTGAAGCCGATTAATGGTTGGAATGAGCTTGTTTGAGAGGCTCCGAGCTAAAGATGAAGAATTTATTTTGATACATTTAAACAAGCTCATGGCACAGTTTCCTAAGCTTGTCCAGAATTTAAATTAGAAATGTTGAAGATCAGTTGATTTTGATACAAAATTCTCTGATCATCTTTTGATAAGAAATCTCGAAAGATAATCTTTTGTATAACCAGATTTCGCAGTTTTGAAAATTTGCATAAATCTCATATGCATATTTTGAATGTAAGACATTTGTCTTAAGGTTGCATCTATGAGGCTGTTTGTTTTTCAGACAAAAAGGGTCTGTAGTCTGATTTCATCTGATTTCATGTCTGCAGCTGAAGATGTGGTCTGAAGATCTGTAATCTGAAAATATAAGACTGTTTGTTTTATAAACTTGACACTGTCTCATAACTGTCAAACTTATCTTACGAAATAAATGTTGTAACAACCCAAAACCCGAAAGAATATTTTATTCGTAAATAAATGAGACGGGACGTTAGTCCATAACTCAACCATTTATGTAAACATAAGTTTAAAGTATAAGATAGATAAAATGAGGTCTATTTCAACTAAACCTCAAAGTTATGGGTAAAACTTGTGAAGTGTTTGGGGTGGATCAAAAACTAAGAATCAAACATGAGGGACTGGTTCTGCCAGAAGGCTAAACTTTAATAAACAAAAGAGGTGGGGAAGGGGCTGGAGATCGATGTATCCTTCCCTAGAGCGACCCCAGCCCTCTCAAACTCTCTAAAATCAAAATCCAGTTCAAGCAAGATCAAGGCTGCGATTTTTAGTGCATACACTAGAAATTGGAAGTGATTAATCCCTCCTGCAACCTCCAATTCAAGACAAGTAAGTAAAAACCCCTCTATGTTGCATGCATAGATCACGAAATTAGGGGTTAAAAATCTGCAATTTGTTGTTGTTATAAAAATCCTATGGTGTTAGGAACTTGAATAATTGCATAACTTTCTAAATTGATTAACATTTGGTGAAGTAGTCACCAAACCCTTACACTTGAACATCCATGGTAGGTGACTACTTAAGCTAGTCATGAAGTAAGTTCTATTGATGGAATTCTTGCATAAATATGTTGTTACTTGATGAAATTTGGTTGTATTAAGATGGGTTGGAGGGGATTCCACCTAATTGATGTTAAATGGTAGGTTGGAATATTAAATGAATGAACTTCGTGAACCTACAGTATTAAGCACGCCAAGTGCTCGATGACATGCCTAACCTAGATGAAATGTTCAAATTCATGACTAAATGTAAGAATGATATATTACTTACAATCATGAAATAAGAATGTGATTGATATGTGAAATCCATGCTTATAAAGTGTGTTAAATGAGATGGTATAAAACCATGAAAATGTTAAGAACCTAGTTGTGGGGCTGTTTTGAAAAGGGCGTATAAGATCCCTCGTAGGTCCGTTTAGGATGCAAAATATATGATTGAAAAGCTTGTTCTGAATAATATGTGTTGGTATTTAAACACCGGAAACTGAATCCGGTGTATAATGGGTCAAAATGACCCGTTAATATGGTCACTTAATTTTCCAGCATGTTGTTTGGGAAAAATTATGGGTGCTGTCCTGTTTTTAGAAAAATCGTATAAAATCATAGAAAAATCTTTAGAGGGTGTGCCATATATGCCTGGAAAGGTCTTTCAGTATACTACATTCCATCTTTTAAGATGGAATGCTGGAAAAAATATTAAGATGGTCAAAAATGGCCAATTACAGCAGCATAGCTGGAAAAGTCTACACACAAATATTACCTTCTAAAATCAATTAAGATTGAAGTTGTGATTATACTTGCTCTATACATGCATGAAAGTTAAATTGGCATATTATATGACTTATATGATACGTGATTAGTGCAATTATATGTGTTCGTATGTAAATTGTTGGTTGGACTTTATAAGTCAAAGTATTGGTTTCAATTGGAACATAAAATACGATGAATATGCATAATGGAAATTGTTAGTACCTAAATGGCTAGATTTGTCATGAAAGGGAATACTAACGAGTTAAATGTTGACCATTGAAAAAGCTAGGTTTTGAGCTCATTTTGGAATCAAATGGGTCAACCGGATGAAGTGGTAAAGGACTTTAGGAGAAATCGAGGTAAGTATTACTTACACCCTATAAGTTAGCTAATGTGCTATGATATATGTTCCTACCATGAAATGAATGGTTATGTACCAATTAAGGTACCCACATAAGAGTAAGTAGATTACCAGAAAGTTAAATGGAAACCTTGAATTGTCAGGGTAAAGTGTGTGTTTAAATATTGGGTTGAAATACATAAACAGTCCATAAAAACCACACTAGAATGCAAAAATGTTGCCTAGTGGTTATATGACTAGCTAAAGCCCAAGTTATTGGGTCAAGTAGGTTAAATGGCTCTAAGGAGCCACAAATGTGAAATTGCTTTATTGTCGGGTAACATCGTTATTGTTACAAGTATTAGATATGAAAATATGTAGTTCATACTTATAAAACAAACCATGTGTTTTAATAAAAGGGTGACGAATGGTTCAAGGAACAATGAAACCCAATGCCAAGGGGTTCCCAAACGACTAGATTTGACCATAAGAGAGATTCAGATGAATCAACAGAAGAATAATAAGTTACAATGAGCAGAAATGCGTTTATAGAATCCATGCCATGTAACAAAGAAAGAAGGATCATAAATGGTTGGAGAACCATAGATCCCCATTGCTTAAAAGCGTTCAAATGAGCCGTTGGGAATTACCAAAGGCGAGAACCCGTCTTAACGGGTCAAATGAATTAAATGGGTCATTTGGACATTAACTACAATGGTTATGCAATCCAATGGCAAGTAGACTAATGAAGAACGTAATCATGTAACTTGGGTCTAAAAACACAAGTAATATAGTATTGCAAAGAACTTGACCCATAATACATGTGTAAAAACCAATCAAGGTGTGTGCATATAATCATGTTATGTTAACTACTTGCATATGTGAAATAAGTTGCAAAATATATGTTGTGGATCAAATCTGGATCATAACATTCTGGGTTGCCACAAGGAAATCCCTTAATGGGTCAAACGGGTCGGGTGAACCCGGGGTTGGTTATTGTATCATAACCATGACAAAGGTATGTATTTCTCCTCATAAACATGTTTAGAATGATGTTTTGAAAGCCTGGAATGGCTAGGAGAAGTCCCCTAAGAACCTGGATGAAGTTGCCAAAATTTGTGAAAAACTGTCAAAATATTCTAAGTATAAAACTGGGCAAAATCGGCCAAAGCCCTGGAAAGATGGCTCCAAGCGTATCGCTTGGAGCAAGACACTTGGGAGGGGATACGCGTAAAAGTCCAGACGTATCGCTTGGAAATAATGAAGATCTAGGCGATACGCCTAGGAACCCTTTTTCTGAATTTATTTGTTATTTATCATTGTTAATGATGTTTATACATGTTTATGCAATAGAAACTCACTATTGAAAGTGAGTGAATTGAAGGTAAAGGGAAGGCCTACCGGGGAATGCTCATCAAGACTACGTGGAGCCGATCACATCAAGCACGAACTACCCGTCATGTATTTTGGTGGAAAAAAACTTATATATTAAGTCAATGACCACTTTAGAATGTCAAACTCAATATTGGTATATTTTGTAAATGTTAAACCGCAATGATGGTGTTTTATGATTGTTAAATCATAGGTTTTGTACAAAAATTTTCTAGGACCGGTTTTTATAACATTAAACGTTAAAGTTTGACACTAAATTTTATACGGGTGTTACAAATGTCATTTAACGTTCAATTACAATATAAATATAAATACAATAATAAAACCAAATATCAGTAATATAAAAACATAGCTTATTTGTTATTTATTAAACGAGCCATATTATAGGGCTTGAACTCGGTTTGGGCTCGATAAGACTCATACATATCATTTATTGTTTATTAATCAATTCAATCTCGAGTAGCTCGTGAGGAACCCACTTGAACCGCATGTTTATTTTGGATCAGGTGGAGAGCTTGGATTTTATTTTTTTTGAATTAATTTTTATTTTTCTCATTTATCTCTTTTCGTTTGTTTGCAAGATTATCATTTTGTTTTTATCATTTTCAATGTTAGTCATTTCCTAGTTTTCATGAGGCAGAACCATTTCTTTAATTTGGTTCTGGCGAGATTATTATTATTATTAAATATAAGAACTTTGTTCTTGAATCGTTATATTTAATTTTGAGACTTTTGTGTAATCAACGTTTTTAGCAATTTAATCGCATTCGAAAAATAGAAATAAAGGAGAATAAAAATGTGGTGGTGGTGGTGGCGGTGGCGGCGGTGGCCGGTGGCGGTCGGTGGAGGTGGTGGTGGCGGTGGTGGTGTTGGTGGTGGTGGTTGGTCTTTTGTTTTTAAGCTTTTACGTTGTATTTGAAGATGAAATAAGCATAGGATTATAAGTTTTTTTTAAAGAAGTTTTAAGTTAAAATAAGATCTTTATAAGAAAAAAAAAACAAACAGTCTTCATGGCATATGTCTGCACGCATGCAGACATAACCTCCCCTGAAGATGTTTTAAGCAAAAACAAACAGCCCCTATGACTTTCTCCCAAGTTCCAAAAGTGTATTATCCAAGCAACATTTCTAATTAAGAACTTAAAAATAAATCTTTGTAATGTTTGGACAAAATCAGTTGAAAATCTGCCATGAACTTGCTCAAAAACTCAAACTTATGAGATGTATCAAAACAAATAAAACATGATTCTTTCATTGAAACAAGATCGAGTAATATAATATTTGGAGTCGATAAATAAAAGAAGAAGAGTGTTATCCTTTTTAAATATGAAAAGATGGAGCATGAGTTTGAGTTTAAGAAAAGGTGACGGAATGAGATATATGCAAGAGCATAGAAGTTTCTTTTCAGAAGGGGCATTAAATGACAAAAAATTATTTTTCTATAAAAACCCACTTTACTCGCAAAATATTTTCGCGGAATTTTTTAATTCGCAAAGAAATTATTTGCAAAAACATTTCGCAAATAATTATGAATAATAAGAAAAATCTTTTACTTTTTGTCCTTTTATCACACAAGCATGCAAAAAAACATTAATAAAAGATAAACATATCTTAAAAATGAAAATAAAAAACAAAGAATAAACTACAAAACATAACTTTTTCATCTTTTTACTTTTTTAGAAAAGATCTAACATGAGATCATATTAGAAAAACATCCCGAACAACCACTTCAATTTTGACTTTAACAGCACAATAGCCAAAGTCAATAGAAGATATAATGTGGATAAAATTTTATCCATGGATAACTTAGAATACTTATAGCTTTTGGGATATGATTATCGTAATATTAATAGTAGAAGTCTTATGTGGACCCCACACTATCCACATTCTTAAAATTTTCTCATTTTTTATATTGCAATAACACTTTGTGTATAACACATTATGTTTAATATTTCTGATCCATCATCTGTGTTCCATGCAAAAAGAAATTAGAATGTTAAATCGTTCATCTTAGGGTCGATCTTTCGATACGCAGATAAGACCTCTAATTTAGCAAAGTAAAGAAAGATAAAACAAGTTGAAGTTATTCAAACTTTAATTCTAAGGTCGATATTTTCATAAATGCAGGGAGAGTCCAAAGCTTGGGCGAAACACCAAAGAAAAATAAGACAGAACCTCAAAATCTTAACTTTCAGACCGATACTCACGTCTACGCAGAGAAAGTCCAAGACTTTGAGAAAATAAAGAAAATTAAATAACTTAAAATTTTTAAGATAAAGCATGTGTACAGAGAGATTTCTCACACTCTATTTGCATTCTTTTCCTTTTTAAATCATGAGAAATGTTTCAAGATATTATCCACTAGACTTGGCTCGGCTTTATGTTTATATCCCTTGGCATACTGTTCAGATTATTAAGCCTATCTAGAATATTGAACAATAAACTAAAGGCCTTATAGCTACTTTAGTCATAGGCAAATCAAATTTTCTCACATCTCACATGGTCAAATCAAATTTTCTCACTTTATTTTCACAACCAAATGTTCCACGCTTTTCCTTCTAAATTTTTGTTTCTGATACAGGTTTCAAACCACTCCCCCTAAACTCAACATTTTTTTTTTAAATAATCAAATGCAAAAATTTCACTAAGAGATGAAAGAAAAATAAACACTCACAATCACACACATAAGAGAAACACAAAAACAAGTTAGAACATACATGAAATTGTTTTTGGAGTTTTTATGACATATCTTTTGAGAAATAAAAACCAGGATAAAAATATTTTTGTTCTTTTTGGAAAGCAAAAGACATAACACAAAAATTGAATAACGGTTCAAAAACAGTAAACATATAGAGATTGGTTAAAAGAATTTTTTATGGAAAATAATCATTCCAATCAACGACACGAGGAACTGAAATCTTATGCAGTCAAAAGATTTGGTAAAAATATCAGCTTTTTGTTCATCTATGTTGACAAAATGACTTTTATGAATCCACTCTCAAAGCAATCACGAATAAAGTGTAGTCTTATTGCAAATACCTCTTCTAAATGTTAAGAGGTGGTTCAAATATCTGAAACTGAATCATTAAGACATGGAGGCCGGAGGTGGATAATTAGTCGCCGGAGACGAAACCTAGCCGCTGGAGATGGAGCTCTAGTTGTCAAAGAACGGGCGACTCTTTTTTAGGGTGAAGAGGTTCTAAGATGTTTAAAAGATCTTGATGGTTAAGACGCTATTAAGATATATAAACTCTTAATTACTTGGAAAAAAACAAACGACTCTACATCTGTATACGTCTGACCAAATCAGATGTAACCTTTATTCATAGGTGTTTTTTTTCTTTCAAAAAACAAACAGGGCCTTAGAACCTCTTCTCCCTAAAAAAGAGTAGTTCGTTCTTCGGCGACTAGAGCTCCGTCTCCAGCGGCTAGGCTCCATCTCCGGCAACTAGTTATCCGCCTCTGGCCTCCACCTCTGGCCTCCACCTCTGGCTTCCACCTCTTAATGATTTAGTTTTCAGACATTTGAACCACCTCTTAACATTCAGAAGTGGTATTCGGATCCATACATAAATCTCTTAAAAAAACAAACAGGGCCTTACACTAGATTTATTCTTACCCGTCTCACGCGCTTACCCGCACGATGCTTTGACCTTAATAATTAACAAATTGGTATTTGTTTCTTTATTTGAAAAATTAGTTATTGTATTTTACTTATTTTTCACTTTACGTATATAAAACATAAAAATTCAAATATATATCAATAACTAGATTGTTTAAATTTCTAGTATTGGTTAATAGGCTCCATTAAACTCTTAATGTTTAAGTAAATGACAAGTATGCCTTCTTACTATGTATTATAATGTAGTATAGATATCTACAGAGATTATATACAAAAGATGACATTGAGCCGAATAAACTGCAATACTATTATATTCTTAAATCATTAAACTGTATTATTATATTATTGATGTTTGACGTTGCTTTATATCATCCTCCACGCATCTATTATTTTATTTATCCACTTCTCACTCTACATGAGATGTATATGTTTCTTTCGAGAAGTGCTATTATTCCTTTAAATGCATTGTTCTCTCACTTCAATAATTTATGCCATTTCAGTTCCATGAGACTCATCAATTCCTTGGCGTTCTCATAAAAATTCAATTCTCGGGAATTCCAACACATTGTTTTAAGATCGAGCATTCTTTATTGGTAAATTGGATTATGTTGATACCTGATTTGTGCGTCATGTGAAGTATCGAGTTGAATCAAGTCAAGAACAAGTTCAAGCCAAAGGGTGACTAGCCGAACGTGGTCCGAACCTGGAGTTCGGATCAGGGCGAACCTCAGGTTCGGCTGAGGTTCGGCAAGTCAGTATATATACATGCTTGTTCTTTGTAATTGACACAGTTATGAGTGTGAGAGATATTCATAAGTGTGTGTTTCTGTGGTGTATTCTCTGTACAGTTCTCTGTGATTCTGATTGTAATTGTTCTTCTCTAGATCAATAAAACAATCATTATAATTACTCGCTTCATATCCGAATAGCTAGATTGAGTAGATGATCCGATGCTCATGACTTTTCAAGTGGTATCAGAGCTATCTGGTTCATTCTACTGTTCCGTGGTTGTTATTTTCGGATTTTTGAAACGTTTTGGTGGTTTTCGAGTGTGTTTACGTGTATACAATCAAATCTGTCAAGTTTTCTATGTCAAATTTGTTCCTAAATCGTTCTTCATCACTGTTTCTGATCAACTTCTTCGAGTCTCGTCAAAATTCGTCCAAATTCGAACTTTTTGAGAAAACTTTGTTGTTGTTCGGACTAACCGTCGTCCGAACTTGAGGTTCAGCATAATAACTGCTCCGAAATTAGAGTTCGTCTAGGGTTCGTTGAGAGTTTGGAGTATCTTCTGGTTCGTTTAGGGTTCATTCGAAGTTCGACGTGTTTTTTGTTAGGAAAGAGTTCGTTGAGAGTTCGGAAATAGTTCGGTGATATTACTTTCGGAAAGGGTTCGTTCGAGGTTCGGTGAAGGTTCGGAACATTATTAAGGTTCAGGAAGAGTTCGGCCAATCAGATTTTTGAAATTTTCTACGATGTCGGAATTTCAAGCTTTTGTCGCGATGCAGAGTGCGATGCAGACAATGATGAATTTTGATAACAAAATTAGAAAAAGTCAGAAAGTTCCCAACTTGTTGAAGTTGGAAGATTATCAGAATTGGAAGCACCGATTTTATGCTTACATAAGCACGAATGATATTGATTTGTGGATTCCAATCAAGAAGCTTTATCAACATCCGACTGATCAAGGAGAATTCAAGGAAGTTCATACCTTCGATATTGCTGAAAGGAAATCATACGAGCTTGAACAAAAAACTTTCGGTTATCTTACAATGGCATTACCCACTGAGTTGTTACATCAATTTAGTACATGTAAGAAATCAAAACAATCGTGGGATGCTTATCAACTAGATGTGAGGGTAATGATGAATACCTGAAGAGTCGAAGAAAAGTGTTAAATAAAGAATTTGATAACTTTCAACATTATGACAATGAAAACATTACTGCTCTTGTTTCACGGTTTTCACATCTGATTAGTGAATTAAAGGTGGTTGGAATTGGAAAAACCGATGCCGATTTGAAAGAAAAGATTATGGAAGCTGAAAATGCGTGAGCATCGGATCGTCTACTCGATCTAGCTAATCGGACATCGAAACGTAATTAACCGATTGTTTTATTGATCAACGAAGAACAATTACAATCAGTAAACACTTAGAAACACAACATAGAGAAACACCTTGAAAACACACACTTAGCAGAAATCTCACACCCTCAAAACTACTCAATACAAAGAACACACTTCTATATATAGCCCGCTAGACCGAACTCCCTCCGAACCTGAGGTTCGGCCAGTCCGAACTTCAGGTTCGGACCAGGACTGGCCAGACCTAATTTGGTATGAACTTGTTCCTTGCTCGATACTTCACACGATGCACATATCAGGTATCAACAAACTCCCCCTCGTCGTGTGTGCAGTATCTTTACTCTTCTACATCATCAAATCTGTATCTTCAACCAAGCTCCCCCTCAAGTGTAGAATCTGTTTGTCCGATGAAATAAATCTTAGAACAAACTCCTCCTCAACTTAATCGTAGCTTGATCTTGAATACTTGACAATGTCTGGTGTATCTCTGGTCTTTATCAACAGCTTCAGAAGACTTGAAGTTGTGATCACTTGCACCTTAGCATCCTGCATCAATATTTAAATAATCTTGGTGCAAAACGTCTCTTTGAGACTCCAAGATAAAATTTTGAAAATTGAATTTTGTATCACGTGTTGATCAGATCGAAAATAAAGTAGAAACAAAATCTTTTTGACTTTTAGAAAGTTTATATCAAAACAAATCTAAAATCTTTTTGATTTTTCAAAGTTTATGCTAAAACACACCGAAAATCTTTTTGTTCTTTTCTGAAATGAAATGAAATCACAATACATAATCAAACACTATTTTTGGTATGAGAAAGATCACTATACGGGATCATATTGGTCATAACGCACTGAACTACACTTTAATTTCAATTAATTGAAACACATAAGTCATGCTGATTGCCGGTATAATTTGTCCATATTAAACTCAGGCAGAATCATACTCATAACATCTGGATATGTTAAGGTATTGATTAAATTTGCTTTGACCAGTGTACCCCATACTATCAGACATACTCATACATTTTTCTTTTTCCTTTTGTGTGATAGCACTTGTGATTTTTCACAATGCATAACGACTTTCATGCTATAGTCAACAGTGTTCCATGCAAAAAGAAATAAGAATGTTAAATCGTCTACCTTAAGGTCGATCTTTTGATACGCAGATAAGGCCTCGGATTTAACAAAATAAGAAATATAAAACAAGTTGAAATTGTATGACCCAATAACAATCAGGTCGGTACTCCCGTACACTCAGAGAAAGTCCGATGAGTTATATAAAACACCAAAGAAAATAAAGCAGAACATCAAACGAACAATGATCAGTTCGATCTTTCGATACGCAGAGAAAGTCCGATCATTTGACAATGTAGGACCGTTGATTACTCAGAGAAAATAATCAGAACAAGAACTCTTTACTTGTGGATCACAACCGTGCGGAATAAAGTTGCATCACACTTGTTTTACTTAAGCTTTGTTTTACTTATACTTGTAGCTTGATTGTATTGATTGCATAAACTAGTAAACACAAGATAAATTTCTTGGTACTATTTGCATTAACTCAAGTTCAATCTGTTACAAGTGTAAGCACTAAATCTGGTACTTGTGAATGAACTAGCTAACAACTATATATAGTACTAAGGAGATCAACCACAGCCGTTGATCTCATACGGGCTAATCTAACCGTACATGAAAGTCAAACTACAAACTTACTAAAAGAACATTAGTAGACATACATAAGAGGAAATGTGCAAAATGCAATTATCTATAAGTAGGAGACGGCTAGGATCAGAATCTGAAGAAGAAAAGTAGTTGCAGGCCTGATTTCTGCAAAAGTGAACTTTCAGTACTTGTCCGGTTGAACTCTTTATATTGTTGGATAAAAGAGTTCACCCGGAAATGTTCTCCGCCTGAGCTTTTCCGGTTGACAAGTCTTCCGCTTGAGTGTTTTCCGCTTGAACATATCTTCAACCGGAAATCTTCATCTTGAACCGGTTGACTCAGATTTTCATTTCCTTACAATCTCCCCCTAAGATGATGCTGCCAAAACTTATCCTCTGTATGTTGTTCTTCAAAAATTGACTATCTCCAAGAGCTTTACTCTTCAGGAGATGGCGGCCTTTCAAATTGAACTTTTGTTTTGTTCAATTCTCTCATAATCCTCCTGATCTGAAAATTTATGGTTGAAAGTTGAGGTCTTTTTGCAATAGACTTCTTTCTTCCAGGTGAAGCACCAGTGGTAGGATTAGCAGATGATTCATCAGTTTCAGTTGGGACTTTATTTTTCCCTTTATCTGCTTGAGAGGGACTTTGAACAAAACTGGTTGCAGCTTGCTCAGTGGATTCAGAAGGTATTGTTGGTGATATGGTGGGTGGTTTCATGGTTTGTGATGGTGGAGCTGAAGGTGTGGTATTTTTGGGTGGTGAGGAAGGTTGGTTGTACATCCAAACAGGTGCACAGGGTTTAGGCTTTGCAGGGGTAATGTCAGTCCAGTTATCTACCCTCCACTTTGGTGACATATATCTGGGTTTGGTAGGTCTGGATCCCCTGGGCCTTGGGTTCATTCCCCTGGGTCTGTAGGACTGGAATTTGGATGATGGTGTGGGAACATGAGAGGCTGGGTGCTTAAGTCTTTCCAACAGATTAGTAGGAAGAGACTCAGCAAGTAGGTCAGAAGGATGAAATGGTTCAGGCTTAATGTATGTAGATGAGGGATTACCTGTGACTGTCTCAGATGGCAAAGGCATTTGGAGACTTGGAATCACAGCAAACTCTGCTCCTTTGACTTGTTTGAGCAGCTCATCTACAATTTTGCATATGTCTTTGGCCTTCATCTTCTCTACTTCAGCAGCAGGCTTGAGACATCTGATGATAGCACATCTCTTGATCCTTTCCATTAGCTCCAGGTTGTCTATGCTTTTATTCAAGACAGTTGGCATTCTGGAAGCAATGTTGATCAGCCTAGTTTTCTCTTGTTCACTCAGCTTAGGAAGGTCATATATCTGCATTCTCCATTCAATGGACCTTTTCCTAGCTTCATCCACCATTCCTTCAACCACAAAGTCATTTGAGAGGAGATCCAGATCTGCCATGAACTGTTTGTGTTGCAAATTTGACTTGGCAGCCTCTGATCTCATCCTGGCTTGATCATTTTCCCAGTCATGGACGAATTGTTCTTCATTTAGATCGTCCACAGTCAGTTGTTCACCTGACTGGTCAGAATCAACCATAGACTCATCTTCTACCCTTGGTTGAGGAGTTATGCAATCTCCACTCTTCTTCAGCTTGATCATCCTCATTGGCTTGGTTTGTTTCTTTCTTTTGTAGCTCAGTGGAGGCTCTGAATCAGAGGTGGAGTGCATTTGGATCAAAGTTTCAGCTATCTCAGCTTCAGTTGGGTCTTCCGGTTGAGTCTCTTCCGGTTGAGATTTTTCCGGTTGAGTCGCTTCCGGTTGAACTTCAGCCGGAGATTCTGTACTTGGATTTTTCAGTACAGAGCTGATGATTTCAGTTGCATCCTCTCCTTCTTTTTCACCTTCAACCACTTCAGTCTGGATGACTGAAGTTTCACCAATCACATCTTCATGAACCATATCAGCAACAGGTTGAGTGACAATGCTAGTTGTGATTTCATCCACTTTAGACTTGGCAAATGCCTCCTCTTGTGGGATAATCACATTGGTCAAGAATTGCTTGACCTGCAGAATGCTCTCTGGCTGAGCACCTGCAACTAACATTGTTGCTTCAATCATTCCCAACAGGCTTGGATCCTGTGGAAAGACCTTCATGAGAGAGCTCATCTTCACCTTGGTTAACCCATCAGCAACTGAAAAGGGATCAACCTTGGCTAGCCTAAAGGCTGTTTGCCTTGCATCTTCAGGAAGTGGCACTGTTTGATCATACTCTTCATCTTCATCAGTTGTGGTTGCAGCAGCAGCAATATCAGGTGTTGGAGGATTAGCCTTCTCCCCCTTTTTGGTAGCATCAGCTTCTACAGCCTGACCTCCAAAAGGAAATAGGTTCAAAGTACTAATCTCAGCAGTATGCTGTGTAACCGGTTCAAACCTTGGTGCAGGGGAAGTTTCCGGTTGAGCAATTGGGGCTTCAACAGGAACTTCTTGAGCTTGAGCAGCGGCAGGATTGGTCATTACAAGGCTGGCAACAGTCGAATTGAGACTGGTTACCTGAGCCTGTAGAGTTTTGTATAATGCCGTCAATTCAGTAAGTGTTAAACTATCCTCAACTGGATGTGCACCAGTATCATAGGAAAAAGATGGACCATCAGCCCTATGCTGATCAAGTCCACCACCCTGGTGTTCTTGGCTCCTGGGATTCCCCTCAACTACAGTTTTCCCTTTCGGATCCACTTGGGAACCATCCGGTTGAACTATAGTGTGGGTTGCCATGGATTGGGTCTTATGAATGTTACTACCATCATCAAAGTTCATTGAGAAGCTTTGAGTGGCAGCAGCCCTTTCCACATGAATCTCATCTATACTCCTGAGATTCACCTCCTGGGGTGAATGGGGGTTAGATGTAGTAGTGTGAGTGTCACTCAGAATGTTCTCATGTAATGTGGTGGATGAGTTAATAACACCATCATTTGTGACATCTCTTTCTACATCATCATTCACAGGTGAGAATTGTGAAGTGTAGGGTGAGAAAGTGGATGGGGATTGTACATCCATATGAAGTGACTCCCCCTCAGAAGAAGGTTCATCAACAAGTTTGAATCCCAATTTGGCTGACCCAGTTGGCTGTGTGCCAAGGGTTGGTTCAGGGCTGGAGGCAGTGGTTTGCAAGAGAGGAGTAGGCTCTTGCACAAGCTTTTTAAGCCTTTTAAGCTTAGTAGGCTTTGGGGAAGGGGGGATGGTGGGAATTGAACTTGATTGTGGTTCTGAATCGCTTCTCCTTTTTCTTTTGAAAGTCAGGATTGGAATATCAGAAGGAGAAGATGGTTGATCAGTGGGGAGTTCAACTACTGTGGCTGATACAGTGTTGTCCACTGGAGCAGGTTGCTCTTCAGAAGCATGTGTGTCCGGTTGAGAACTAGGTTCTCCTTGTTCAACCGGAATCACCCTTTGGATTGGCATGGGATGGTCAGTATCCCTCCCAAGGAATGGCTTCTTGTTGGTGGTTAATTTGGAAAAAGTGTTTTCAGATAAAAATCTTGGAACCAGCAGGTTTCCATCCAAATTAATTGTGGGGTATTTTTCTTGCAAAATGTATGTTATAAATCTAGGGTATATGTAAAAAGCAAATTTCTTTGCATTACCCTTTAAAGCAGTGGGTATGTAATCGGTGGATTTAAAGGTGGGTGACAGTTATCAGCGATTGGGATAAAGTATGCTGAGTCACCGGAGAGAGAATGAAAAAGTGCAAGTGGGTCCGCAAAAAGTGTGCTTCAGGTGGTTGTACAATACAACTGCCTGTTATGTGTCTTTGGAATTAAATTCAAACAGTTTTCTCGGACAATTAATTAAAACACTGTAAATGCAAAATCCGCTTGAAAATGTGTGCCTCAACCGGTGGATTAAATGATTCATTTAAGATAAGAATTTTCCGGTTGAGATTCAAGCGGAGAGTTTTCTCTCCTCACAACAAAATTTCTTTCCGGTTGAAAGTTGAACCGGACAGATTTTCCAGTTGAAAATTTTTCATTTTAATCTGAACTTTCAAATAAAGAATTGTTGTTCCTTTTACCAGTTTCAGAATTATTAGGATGGAGTGATCAAAAATTGAGTTTCCGGTTGAGACAAACGTTCCGGTTAAGGTTCAGCTGGATGGGTTGAACTGGAAAGTTGAACCGGAAGACAGAAAAACACTTGATTTTGAAAATCACATGTATCAGTTATCATAGTTTAATAGTATGACCTGACTATGATTGAAAAAGGTGTCTGACTGATACAGTAGCTTTTCTTCTTCTTTTTCTTTTTGTATCAAGAGACGGGCTCTTTGACACAAAATGGTATCTTTTATTAAATTTGTGAAAACAGTTTAATCAGTCAAAGTTCATCATACCAATGGCACTAATGAGATAGAAAAATCTAGCTTCATCAAATGCTTTGGTAAACAAGTCAGCCAATTGTTGATTAGTATGAACTTTAACCATTCTAATTAAATGTTTCTCAGCACAGTCTCTAATAAAATGGTACCTGATATCAATGTGTTTTGCTTTTGAGTGTTGAACAGGGTTGTTTGTGATTGATATAGCACTGTTGTTATCTGCAAGGATAGGAGTCTCCATGAACTTGATGCCATAATCCAACATTTGATTCTGGATCCATAAGACTTGACTGCAGCAGCTTGATGCAGCAATGTATTCAGCCTTAGCAGTAGAAGTGGACACGCAGGTTTGCTTCTTGCATTGCCAAGACACAAGTCTTTCTCCCAAAAATTGACATCCTCCTGAAGTATACTTCTTATCCAAGTTGCAGCCACCATAATCACTATCAATGTAAGCTTTGAGGGAGAAATCTGAATTCTTTGGATACCACAACCCAAGTTTTGGTTGTCCTTTAAGGTATCTAAAGATTCTCTTCACAGCTAACATGTGTGAATCCCTTTGGTTGACATTGGTATCTAGCACATAAACAGACACTAAACATGACGTCAGGTCTGCTGGTTGTGAGATAGAGCAGTGATCCAATCATTGCCCTGTAGAGGTGAACATCCACTGGTTTGCCACTTAAGTCACTGGTTAACTTGTGGGAAGTGGAGATGGGAGTTCTTGAGGTTGAAACAGACTGCATATCAAACCTTTTTAGCATATCTTGAATGTATTTGGACTGATTCAAGAAAATTCCATTGGCAGTTTGCTTCACTTGCAGGCCTAAGATGAAATTCAGTTCTCCCATTGAACTCATCTCAAACTTAGATTGCATCAATCCCTCAAACTCTTTGCATAAGGCAGCACTGGATGAACCAAAGATGATGTCAACAACATAGATTTGTACCATCAATGTATCTTTGCCATTAGATTTCACAAACAGTGTTTGTCAATAGCTCCTCTCTTGTAGCCATTCCCTAGGAGATAGTTTGAAAGTGTCTCATACCATGTCCTAGGAGCTTGCTTGAGACCATATAAAGCTTTAATCAACTTGCATACCCTGTTGGGATAATGAGGTCTTCAAAGCCTGGAGGTTGCTTGACATACACATCCTGTTCCAAAAGACCATACAGAAAAGCACATTTAACATCCATTTAAAATACCAGAAAGTTTTTGAATGCAACATCGGCAAGAAATATTCTGATTGCTTCAAGCCTGGCCACAGGAGCAAAAACTTCATCATAATCAATGCCTTCTTCCTGTGTGTAGCCTTGAGCTACAAGTCTGGCCTTGTTTTTGATCACTATTCCCTTATCATCTTTCTTGTTTCGGAATAACCATTTGGTTCCAATTTGTTCTTCACCTTCAGGTAAGTCTACCAATTCCCAAACCTTCTGTTTATTAATTTGAAATATTCCTCTTGCATTGCCTCTACCCAGCTTTCATCTTTCAATGCATCATTGATCTTTTTGGGTACTTCTTGAGACAGAAATGCAGCATGCAGGCAAATGTTTACATCAATAGACTTGCTTCTTGTCAGCACAGGAGCTGACAAGTCTCCTATAATGTTCTCCCTTGGATGATTATTACTAATTCTTCTATCAGTAAACATTGGGAATTCATGGCTTCTTCCATTGTGAGGAATGTTGAGTTGAGGTAATAACTCAATATTGTTGATTTGTGATACAGGTTCTGAAATTTCAGTTGCTTCTTGAGAACAGGGGACTGAATCTGAAATTAGATGCTCAAAACTATAATCAATTGAATCAGCATCAGTTGAATTATCAGATTCATTGTTGTAGGTCCGAAATCAACCAAGAACACGATATTTGATCGTGAATGAGTGCGGAATCCTCAAACACGATTGATCCAAGAAACAAGTAGAAGAAATAGAGACAATCTAAGTGAAAGATTGAATCTTGAATGATGAACACCACTTGAATGAAGCTGATCGTAAACTAGAAAGAGCACAAAAATCGTAAATAGTATTAGAAAAGCTTAGATAATCGGTTACAATGAGGTGGTATTTATACCACCTCATACATGAGCTTGGGCCAATCATAAACACAAGTCTAGCCCAATCATAAACACTAAAATGGCCCACATGGCCTATAAATTAAACTAGACTAAGCCCAATAACAAAAGCCCAACTAATGTTCATGCCTTACTAAATATATCCCTACAATCTTCCCCTAGGCATGAATCATTAGACCACTTCACGGCAGCAGCAAATCAAATCTGAATGAGGTTTGAACGTTGTTAAACCACCATCCCTTCTCTACAATCTTCTTAGCTGCTCCATCAAAGATGCCAACCCTTACAGCATTTACCATATCAGTCTCGTCTGCAAGAATGGGTTGGGTGGCCAGAAGCTTTATATCTCTTTCACCAAATCGAAGAAGATCCACCGGGTCATAAAATCGGAATTGACGCATCGGCTTACAGAGAACCACCACCTCATGTGTTGTTGGATCGTAGTACCAGCAATCAAAGTTTCTTACCAGTGTTCCATCCTCGATCTCATCCAACATATTAATGACCCTTGTGCGCTTGGTCGGTGGCCTCCGTACTTCTCCAATTGGCTCCCCTGTCACAGGGTCAGTTCCGGTCTCTCTCCACCTGACCTCCTTCAGCTCAAAATCTCTGAAATCATTCTCCATGTGGCCTAGCAGATTATCTCTGATCAGATTCCCTTCTGGTCCATTCCACCTGTTAATAAATGGAGCTCTCAGAAGTTTCCTTATCTCAGGCTCAGTCCAGGAGTGGAATTGAGCACGTGATTGATAGTACTCCACTGGACTGTAGCCGTCACGGATAACAGCAAAGATCTTCTTCTCCATGTCGTAGTGCCAACATAGGATTTCCTCACAACTCCCACGCTTATCAATTGAGCTTTTGCCAACGTCGATGGTGTATAGAATGGGAGCTGGTCCTTGGAAGAACTCTCTGAACCAGTTCTCGTGTCCTTCAGGGGCTTTGGAGATAACTCTGCCACTTCGGGCGTAATCTGGCATCTCCATATTCTCATCACCTTCGTCTGTCTCCATGGCAGCAGCTTGATTTCCCTGAGATGAACTCTGACCAGGGGCACCAGAGTTGTTAGGCCCTGCACCCTCCGTCAGTTCATTAACCTTCCTTCTCAGGTCCTTTATCATCTTGTAGAGATATTCCATTCTTTCCTTGTCAGCTACCTCATATCCTCTCATATATTTGCTGCTAGCCTCCTCCTTCTCTCTCAAACGCTGATTTTCTCCATGAGAGCCTTGATCTCATTTTGTCTCATCCTATTCTGAGAGATCAGGAAGTTAATCTGAGGATCAGCACTAATCCTCAAATCAACTGGAAGCTCAGCAGCCATCAAAGGGCGGAAACCTGGAGCTGCGAGTGGTTGGCTTGTCGCGGTAGAGAGGCTCACTCTAATCGGACTTGGAACAACGAAGGTACTATCAACCTCCAGAAATTGCCTATCTTCACGCACAGGGCTTTGCACGTTCAGAATCGGACTAGCTTGCTGCACAGGGGCAGGTTGATCACCAGCATCTTCAGTCTGTGTGTGAGACGGTTGCTCTTGAAGGGCTTCATTAACAGATTCTTCTTGACCACTGGCACCCGCAGAACTGGGTCCAGCTGGTTCTACAATCATTAGACTCGAGCTAGTCTTGGTGAATTTGAACCGTATGCTCCTAGGATCAGTTTTCTTTCGTGGAGATGGTTCACGAGCAGGGACGGGTTCTTCTACAAAAGCTTCATCAACAGTTATATTCAGCTCAGGAGGTGTATCATCACTGCCAGATGACCCAATCATGTCTTCTCTTGACCTTTTATGGGTTAGCGGCTCCAAATCCCCATAAATATCATCTTCATTTATGTCCTGGCCAGTAAGGATGTCATCCATTATGTTTTCTTCATCAGATGGAATGACATCTTCATCTTGTACATTAACAGCTGGAGTTACTGTCAAGTCTTGGTCTTCTGCAACCATGGCATTCACAACTGGCAAGTCAGCTTCTGGCTCTTCATCCTCCATAACTTGTTCTCGGGCTACCTCTGGAAAGGCACCTCTCTTAACCCATTCCAGTCTACCTTCATACATGTATTTGCCACTTCTATCCTGAGTCTGGAGACCAAAAACACCAGCATCCATCACCTTTACATCCAGTTTCTGTATCCTTTCCTCAATCATTGGATATTTCAGCATGACCACCATCTGCACGAATCTTGGTGTCATCAGAAACTGCTCACGAGCACCCAAGTTAGCATTGCCGATCCAATCTAGCAGCATCATCTTCGAGAAATTGTAGTTCCAGTCAAGGGCCAACGCGACGAAAGCAGTGCCGTGGACCTTGTTCAGCTGGTCAAAGCTCGTTCTCTTGCCCAGAAAAGATTTCTGCATGAAATGGGCAAGGCATCTCCAGTAATGCGGCAGTTGCTTCTTCATGATAGGCGGGAATCTGCCTTCATATCCCAGTAATTGGGCACCTGCCAGAACGGCTTCCTTGGAGTAATCAACCGGATCTGTAGCACGATCGTTGATATTCAGGCCTCTTCTAATATCATCTTCCAGAATGACCACCTGACGGTTCTGGATGGTAGCAGTGATTCTTGTCTTATCAGCACTCGCCCGTGCAGTCCCCCAAAATTCTCTTACCAGCATCTCATCAATCAATACACTCGTTCTTAGTGCATGATTTATCTTGCAGACGTTCATGCCCGCCACCAGTGAGTAAAATAGATCCATGTGATGCTCTGGTGGGTTTTCCAAGAAAGCTGGAATACAGTGGTCATGATCAAATTTGATTGGTTCGTCAATAACATTTCCTGCCATCTGAGACAAACAAGACATATGCATCAGATTTGATCATGAGTAAGCAATTATGATTATTAACCCTTAACTTGTTCAATTGACAATCATTTTTTTTTTTTTTACTTTTGAGTTTCACAAAATTTCAATTTGAACTTTTTTAGGGAAAATAATTGAATTTAGAACACGCTCACAAACATCGTCAAATTTTATCTCAGAAATGTTCCATTTTAATGAGATTTCAAAATTATTAAGTGTTTAATAAATTAATTATCAATTTATGAGAGATTACGATTCTTAAAATGGGTTTACGATATAATAAATGGGTTCACGACTGGGCTAAAACAGGTCCAATCGTAAACAGGCAACTCCAATCGTAAACGCCTTAAAATCAGTTAAGGCCCAATCGTGATCATCTTTTGTCTTATATGCGGATCGTAAACGACTCGATCGTGAACTCGAGTCGTAAACAGCCATCGTAAACACTCCTCTTGAACACCGGAGTCGTAAACATGAGTCGTAAACTCCCCAACTTCATCTTCTTCACCGAGGTTATCGTGAACACAATCTCCACCATTTTTGAAACCTGCAACTTTTCTCGTAAACTCGATTAAACACATCAACAACACAAGAAAAGCACAAATAACTACCTTAAATGAGATCTAAGCACAAATCCGACAACAAAGCTTCGAGAAATCGTCTTGAAAACAGAAAGAACTTGCGGAAACACACGATTTAGGGTTTGAAATGAGGAACCCTATAACCAACAGTGAAAAGGTTGAGGTTACCGAAATCAGACCGAGAATCTTGGTCGGAATTCGATTCCGAGGAAGATGGTGAGATTTGTTTGAGGAGAGGTGGTCGGAACAGGGCGGATGAGGGTTTTTTGGTGAGCAAGGAGGCGGAGGTCGGAAGTTTAGGGTTTTGAAAATGGGGGTCGTAAACAGGATAATCGTAAATGAGATTAAACAAGTTTTAAATATCTCTAAAAAAACAAGTTTTAAATATCTCAAAATTACACTTTCACCCCTCAAGAACCGTAAACATAGATTTAAACATAACAAATTACATCTAACCCCCTCAAGAACCAAAAATCTTTTAAAAACATTCATTCTCCCCCTCAAACTTTCAAAAGCTTTCAAGTTTACCCCAAACTTACAAAATGAAGATAATTCTCATAAAATTTGAAAATATTTGACTTTGAGAATTTTACAAAACTCCCCCTCAGACTCATACCCCGAGTATCTGACCATGATCATTAAAAATTAAAACAAATAAAAACCCAAATTTAAATATTTACAAACTTACCTCAGAAATTTCAAATATTCACATACCTGGTGCTTGGTATTTTTCACAGATAATTTCAGACAGATCTTTGACTGAGGAACCCTTTTCAGCTTCCGTTACTAGACACTCTAGACAATTGTCAGGTGGTTTGAACACAGAAACTCACATCCAGTAAAGTGCTTAAATATAGTACAGATTTACCGATATGTTTAACCGTCCCCACACCCAATTTTTCATAGCAAAACCTACCCAACCTCAGAGTTTATTGAGGATTCACAAACCCCCAACTTGAGGAACCATGCAACACTGCTTTTGACAACCACTTATTTCTGATTTTCATACATTATCAGTTGATGATCAGGTCGGCCGCATAAGCACGCAGAGAAGACCAACTGAATAATTTTATTTTCTTTTCTTTTTCTTTTTCAGAATTTTCAATTTTGAATTCTTTGAATTCTTTTTCTTTTTCTTTTTCTTTTTCTTGTGGTTTTGTCTTATACAGTATTAACATGGCGTGTGAGAGAGTGAATACTAGGTAATACCACTCTCAACCCATTTTTGTCGGGACTCAGTTTTTTAAACCATGTATACTAGGATGGGAAACTAAACATGTATAGAGTTTAAGATTACTGCACTTACATAGATGATCATTGTTTTGGTTGAGCTTACCGACATATCATCTTCGAGCAGTCTTTCACATCAGCCTTACACGTGTCAGTCTCCAACCGTCATTGAACAATTTTTCAAGTCCTATCAAAAGACATCATAAAAACTTTTCAGATTAACCAGCACCATTTCTTCCCCTGTTTTTGTGAGGCTTTTGAAATCAGACTCAATTTTTCAGTCATTTTCCATTTTTTTTTGTTTTTTATTTTAAGTAAAGTTTAAAACAAAAACTTTGTACAAAAACATAGATGATCAGATCATTCCTCAAAGGCAATCATCTTCAGGCCTTCAACGCAAGATTCAAAATTAGGACGAGGAAGGGGTTTTGTAAAGATGTCCGAAACATTCTGATCGGAGCTTACCTTTTGTAGCTGAATCAGCTCACGATCAAAGCAATCACGAATAAAATGTACCTTAATATCAATGTGCTTGGTTTTGGAATGTTGGACAGGGTTTTTCACAATCTCAAGAGCAGCAGCATTATCACAAAATATTGGAGTGTTAACGAATTCCATACCGTAATCCGTGAGCTGGTTTTGGATCCACACTACCTGTGAAGTACCGGCAGATGCGGCCACGTACTCAGCTTCTGCAGTTGATTTGGATACGGTATGCTGCTTCTTGCTCTGCCAAGAGATGAGCCTATCTCCCAGGTACTGACATCCTCCAGTAGTAGATTTCCTGTCAAGGTCACTACCTCCATAATCACTGTCAGTAAAAGCATATAATTGAAAATCAGTGTTCTTCGGGTACCAAAGACCAAGCCTAGGCCTGCCCTTCAGATACCTGAAGATACGCTTAACAGCAGCTAAATGAGAGAGTTTAGGGTTAGCCTGATATCGAGCACACACACAAACTGCATACATGATGTCTGGCCTGCTTGCTGTTAAGTACATTAGTGATCCAATCATCGACCGATACTGGAATTCACTCACTGACTCCCCGTTAAGATCCGCTGACAAGAGAGGTCTGGATGCCATGGGAGTGGCGATGGGCTTGCAATCCTGCATCTTGAACTTGTCCAGAATCTCATTCACATACTTCTCCTGATGAATAAGAATCCCAGAATCATTCTGCTTGACTTGAAGTGCAAGAAAGAAACTCATCTCGCCTTGGTCACTCATCTCAAACTTCTTCTTCATGATCTCCTCAAACTCGGTGCACAATTCTTCGTTTGTCGATCCGTAGATAATATCATCTACATACACTTGCACCATGATAATGTCTTCTCCCACCCTTTTCCTAAACAATGTTTGATCTACGACTCCTCTTGTATATCCATTCTCCACCAGGTGATTGGACAACGTTTCATACCAGGTTCTAGGAGCTTGATGCAAACCGTACAAAGCCTTATCCAGCAGATAAACGTGATCTGGATTTTCTTCATCTATGAACCCTGGTGGTTGAGCAACATAGACTTCTTCGTTCATCTCTGCATACAGGAAGGCAGTCTTCACATCCATCTGATGTACGGTAAAATTGAGATATGAAGCAACAGCTAGAAAGATCCGAATTGCTTCCAATCTTGCCACTGGAGCGTAAACCTCATCATAGTCGATACCGTGGACTTGCCTGTGCCCTTGTACTATCAACCTAGCTTTGTTTCTAACAATGATCCCCGAGTCATCTTTTTTGTTCTTGTACAACCATCTCGTGGGAATCACCTTCTTGTCCTCTGGCCGCTTCACAAGACGCCACACTCCCAGCTTTGAAAATTGATTGAGTTCATTGTGCATGGCCTCCATCCAGTTTGGATCTTTCAGAGCAACCATCACATTGGGAGGTTCTATCTGGGAGATGAAACAGGAAAACATACAAAAGTTGATGTGTCCTGTTCGGCTTCTTGTGGTGACACCTGCTGTCACTGGCCCAACAACATTACTCAGTGGATGATCCTTGTTGATTCTGCTCTCTTGGACATCAGGCACTGAAACATTAACAGGCAGATTAGAATTAACAACATTTTCAGACATACCTGAGCCTTGAGAATCCACTGGAGCATCACGTGTTCCTGAACATTCTGGAATATCAGCAGTTGCATTCCGAGAAGATTCAGCTGATGCTCTATCCACATGAGGTCTTACATCAGCACTGGGAGCTACAATGTCTTCTTCTTCGCCCAAATTGTGGAAAACATTCGAGAAATTAAATCCCTCAAACAATGATCCATAGTCGAAGATCCAATTAGGTCCAGTTCCCGCATCAGTAGGATTGTCCTCCATCCAATCTACATTGAATGCCTCAATGATCAACCCAGTGGTCTTGTTGTACACACGATAAGCACTATTTGCTGAATAACCAACAAAATAGCACTCATCGGCCTTCGCTTCGAATTTCCCTACATCGGACTGGATCAGCACCGTGCATGGACATCCAAACGTCTTGAAGTAACCCACCTTCGGTTTCTCTCCATAAATGATCTGATATGGAGTTTGCTCGTGACGCTTGTTCAGAAGAACTCTGTTTTGTACATAACAAGCGGTATTCACAGCTTCTGCCCAAAAGAAGATTGGTAATTTTGCTTCACACATCATTGTTCGAGCTGCTTCAATGAGTGTTCTATTTCTTCTTTCGGCAACTCCATTCTGCTGAGGAGTGTAAGGAGCACTGAACTGCCTTTCAATCCCCTTTTCACCACAAAACATATTCAGCTCAGCATTTTTGAATTCTGTCCCATTGTCAGATCTGATTGCCTTCACTCTTTTATCCAGCTGGTTTTCAATAAGAGTCACAAACTGCTTTACTAGGGCCGGAGTTTCGTACTTGTTAGACAAGAAAAAGACCCAAGTAAACCGCGAGTAGTCGTCCACTATCACGAGGCAGTATGAAAACTTGCTGACACTTTGTACCTGCATAGGACCAAACAAATCCATATGTAAGAGTTGAAGCACAGAAGAGACAGAATTTGCAACCTTTGGACGATGTGGCAGTTTGTGCTGCTTCCCCTTAGCACAAGCCACACACTTCTCCACTGAAGTGAAGTCTGTGATCGGAAGATTTCTGACATGCTCTCCTTTAGCCAGCTTGGATAAATTCTTCATGTTTGCATGTCCCAGACGACGATGCCACAACAATGCAAGATTTTCATTCTGTTTTGATATAAGGCAAGCTTCTTCTGACGTAGGAGGATTGCTCAAGTTGAGAAGATATGAGTTTGAGCGTCTTGGAGTGCGCATAAGTACACACTCCTCGGGTATCTTCACACCAGGCTTCAGAATAATACACTCCTTTCGATTGAACATCACAGAAAAGTCTCTGTCACAGATCTGAGAAACACTCAGCAAACTGTGCGACAGTTCCTCCACATAATGAACGTCAGAAAATGACAGATTACCGCTCCTCACCACACCTTTCTTACTGATTCGACCACCCACACCGCCTGCAAAAGAAACTCCACCTCCATTGAAATCCTCTACATCTTCCAAAAGAGACAGATCTCCGGTCATGTGTCGGGAGCAACCACTATCAACATACCAGAGATTGTTGACAGATCTTCTAGGCTGTCCCTACACAAATCAGAGATCAGTTAGAGTCAGGTACCCAGGTCATAACAGATCTGGGCACTCCCTTGGAGTCAATGTAGTTAACCATTTTGAAAGACATTCCTGCTTTTGATTCAGGTTGATTTATAATTTTAGCATTAACTTTTGGCTTCCAATTTGGTTGCTTTTGTGAGTTTGAACTACTAGCAGAGTTCTTTGTGGGTGATGCTTTTCTTGGAGGAGATGCAGCCTTTTTACCTTTTGTTTTAACAACCGGTGTCCACTCAAGTTTTAATTTGGTATAAACCATTTGTTTTGGTTGAGTAACAGTTTTTGGTTGTTCCATAACTGCTTTACCCTTAGGTTCAGCAATCTGATTAACTTTTGGCACTTGTTTCTCAAAAGGCTTTGTTTTAACTTTGTTAGGTCTGTTGTAAACTTCTTTAGCTGCATGAGCAGGTTTTGAAGTTTGGCCCACATCTCTCCTTTCATTGACAGGCTTTGTCACTGGGGCTTTTGTGTTTAGAACCTTAGACTTTTGAGTCTTCATTGGTTCAGAACTCTGCTTCCCCTGTGACGAAGCTTGCTGCTTTTGAGTTCTGTTCTCACCCCTCATCATTTTCTCAAGCATATTTGTCCGCTTGTTCTGCGGATAATATGGCTCATAGGGTCTGTTCATACAATTAGCAGCAAAATGACCTGGTTGACCACATTGAAAACAATTCATTTGTCTAGGCCCATTGACGTTGCTACACAAGTATGAGCGTCTTGGGTAAGACGACTTCCATTCCGGTTGATCATCCCATTTGTGTATCACACGTTTTGAATGTTTTTCAGGTTGTGTTATTAAACAAAATTGTTCAGATTTTGATTTATCAGTTCTATTATAAGTTGACACAACCTGGGGATACGGAACAAAATCATTGGGCTTAGACTGACGGCCAATCTTTGTGTTAGGAACACGCATTTTAAAAGAACTAACGACTTCATTAGGATTAGAAACATGTTTTAACAAGACAATTTGATTGGACTTGGATGCTTCAAGTTCTGACACAGATGCCAGAACGTCATCCTTAGGTAAACTAAAAACAGAACAACTAGACTCATGACACTCATTGACTCTCAAGCATTCAGCATCCTCCCCAGATACATCTTCAATGCCTACACCATCTGCACATGTAACAAAAACATTAGTAGAACTAACATTATTGTTTAATGATTCCTGGGAAGGACCTGGTTCATTTCTGTGTTCATCTACCTTGTTCTGACTACTCATCCCATATATTCCAAGTCTCTCTCTTTCTAAATCCTCTTCTGTCATAGGGGTCACACCTACCAACATACTATCTATAGGAGGACCTGCTTCATGATAACCTGACTTAGTTCTGTCTACCTGATCCTCCTCATAGAGCACTCCTATAATATCTCTAGGGATAGGTGGGGGAATTACAACATTTGCGGCCACGGACTTGTCAGACTTTTCCGACCCAAATCCTGGCGTATGTTTCCCTACTTGACCACAAGTGATAGCCTGAGATAGTTCTTTACCTGCCTGAAGCATTCTTTTGTTTCTTAATTTATTCACATCTAACTGAACCTGCATCTCATTGTTCTTATGTGTCAATTCATCTACCTGCTTTCTAAGGTCAGCTATTTCTAATTTAGCATTATCATACAGGATAGATTGTTCAGTTGCTATCTGTTGGTACTTAACAATATCTAGCTTTTGTGCCTTAATCTTTTCCTCACCTTTTATCCATCTACCCTTAAATGAACTCCTCTCACACTTGATCTCAAACAATTCTAGTTGATAATTCTTACAGACTTGTCTAAGACCAGGTATAATACGAGCACAAGTGGGATCAGAACATACCTTGAGGTTCTCAGCATCAGCAACGTACGCTTCCTTGTCTTCTATCTCAGTCTCCTCAGGCTTTTCCTCATCAGTGACCACAAATGCATGATTTTCTTCATCATCCTCTTCTGCAGTAGCAATCAAAGCATGTGACAAACTAAGATCCTTCATCTGGGGGGTCAGTTCCCTCAGCTGGGGGGTCCAGTCATAACCTCCACCTCCCTGAACCACCAATGCCTTGTCTTCTCCTTTACCTTTTACCTCAGCTGCCTTCTTCTCTTCAACCCTCTCTTTCTTTGGCTTCGTGCATTCCCTGGCAAAGTGACCATACTCATCACAATTGTAGCACCTCAGCTTCGACTTGTCAAACCCCATTCTGATTTTATCCTGATCCTTCCAGACGTTCCTTCCAGTTTTGGCCATAAATTTCTTGGCTCTGAAAACAGCCATGGCCATTTGCCAAGAGACATCTAGCATCTCCACGTCCTCAGGATTTATCTGATTAAGATCACCAGCCACCATATCAGAAGGTACAAGATTCCCGGCCACAAGGGCATGATAGCTGTTCATGAAACCCATTCCAAGGGCAAAGTTAGGATCATTGACATCTCCAGAGTTGACACCTCCGCTTGAACTTCCTTGAGGCTGTGCCACAAATGCATTACCCATTGAAACTGAACTTGATCCACTTCCCGAAGCCTTTCCTTCATGCTTACCTTCAACTTCTTCAGATAACAGAGCCTGATTCAACTTCCCAGCCAAACTTAATGAGCTTATGTGGTTTAGCTCTCTCTGCTTATCATCTATCATCTTTGACTTCAGTTTGTTAATTAGTTCATCCAAAGTCACTTCAGTCAGTCTATTGTTGTCTTTGATGATGGATATATTGGTGTTCCAAGATTTAGGCAGACTGTTTAGCAACTTCAAATTCTTGTCTTCAGTGTCCGGCTCCACACCATAACTGGACATCTCTGCCATCAAGGACACATACCTCTGAACTTGAGCCTCAAAAGATTCACCCTGGATATGGTTGAACAAGTTAAACTTCTGCTTCAACATCTGCTTCCTACTAGCCTTAATATCCGGATTTCCTTCATAAGCAACAATCAAAGCGTTCCACAGTTGCTTTGCTGTTTTGCAGTGCTTGAACCCTTGAGCGATGTCTGGAGTTAGGGCCATAGTCATTATTGCAAAAGCCCTCTCAGCCTTGTTGCACCTTTCCCAGTCATCATCATCATATTCCTCCTCTTTCTTCTCCTTTCCGGCATTTGCTCCCGTTGTGTGAGTAGGCGTGTACGGTCCATTGAGAACAGCCCTCCATAGTCTCAGATCCACACTCTTCAAATGATTTTCGAATCTGTATTTCCACTCTAAGAAATTATCCGCTGAAGTTAGTCTTGGCGGACGAGTTATAGATCCGATCTCGAAATCCAATTTCTGATACATGCTCGGCTCAAAATCCATTTCAATAGCTTGGGAAACTAAACCTAAAGTCCAAATGTTCAAAAAGCACTGATTACGATCCAATAACACCTGATTACGATTAAACACAACCGATTACGACTCAGACAGCACGATTACGATCGTAAAACGGATTCCGATCACACGTCACACTCGTAAACACTCTAACCGCCTCAAACAGTCGTAAACACCGATTACGAACACAGTTTACGACTCCGCCAATCGTAAACGCCTGATCCCGATTAGAACAAGTCGTAAACACCCTTTTACGACTTTGCAAGGTCGTAAACACCAGTACACGAACAAGTACACTCGTAAACACCAACTACAGACTCGTAAACAAGCAATCTTCAACAGAAACGGATCGTAAACACCTCGAATACCCAGAAAAAGCGAAGAACAGCAGCACCGAAGGTCGTAAACTCCCAAAAACCTTCAAATCTTCAAGCAAAACTCGAAAACAACCCAGAAAATACTCGAATCAATATCGTGAGAGCCTCGAATCGAAGATTCTTGGCTCTGATACCAATTGTAGGTCCGAAATCAACCAAGACACACGATATTTGATCGTGAATGAGTGCGGAATCCTCAAACACGATTGATCCAAGAAACAAGTAGAAGAAATAGAGACAATCTAAGTGAAAGATTGAATCTTGAATGATGAACACCACTTGAATGAAGCTGATCGTAAACTAGAAAGAGCACAAAAATCGTAAATAGTATTAGAAAAGCTTACGATAATCGGTTACAATGAGGTGGTATTTATACCACCTCATACATGAGCTTGGGCCAATCATAAACACAAGTCTAGCCCAATCATAAACACTAAAATGGCCCACATGGCCTATAAATTAAACTAGACTAAGCCCAATAACAAAAGCCCAACTAATGTTCATGCCTTACTAAATATAGCCCTACAATTGTTCTCAGAATTTACTGAAGAATTGTTTTCCGGTTGAGTTTCAACCGGAGATTCTACTGCTACAGGATCCGCTTGAACCTCAGCCGGAAGTTCAACCGGATCGACTTCTGCATCAGCAAGAACAATTTCAGAGGTTTTCTTTGTATTGTTGGGTTTCACAGGCTTGGTGCTGATGGATGAAAAGAAGGTAGGTTGCATTTGCAGTCCCTTGGTGTTCATCTGCCAGATATCATCAGCTGACCTCATGTGATTTTGCTTATGTTCCTGTTCCTGCATTTTTGAACTCAATGGCTTCTCAATGGTAAGATTGAAAACAGTGGTTAGTGCATCTATATCAAATAACCAGTCTAGTCTGGTTGAGATACAAAATTGTTAAGAGATTTCTCATTAAAAGTCACATTAATGGTTTCCTCAACAATTTTAGTACTTTTATTGTATACCCTGAATGCTTTTGACACACCAGAATATCCAACAAAATATCCTTCATCTGCCTTTTCAGCAAACTTAGGCAACAACCTATTAGTTATCAAAATAGTAACAGGACAGCCAAATGATTTAAAGAAGTAAATGTTAGGTTTTCTACCTCTCCAAAGCTCAAAAGCAGTTTTATTTTTACCCTTAACAATCAAGGTCCTATTTTGGACATAGCAGGCAGTGTTCACTGCTTCTGCCCAAATTATCACAGGTAACTTAGAATCTGCTAGCATTGCTCTAGCAGCCTCAATCAATGTCCTATTTCTCCTTTCAGCAACACCATTTTGCTGTGGAGTTCTAGGAGCACTGAATTGTCTAAGAATTCCCTTTTCCTCACAAAATGAGTTCAAAACATGATTTTTAAACGCAGTGCCATTGTCACTTCTGATTGTCTTAACTTTCAGTTTTGCTTGATTTTCTAAAGATACAATTAGTGTTTTCAATAATTCAGCAGTTTCATCTTTTGATTTTAAGAAAAAACACCCATGTATATCTAGTGAAATCATCTATTATGACAAAGCAATATGACCTTTTCCCTAAGCTCATCACTCTAGTTGGACCAAACAAATTCATATGCAAAAGTTCTAGAGGTTGAGTGATAGAAGACTCAGTTTTGGGCTTGAAAGAGGTCTTGTGTTGCTTACCCTTGAGGCAAGAAACATAGTGTTCAGAACAGTTGAACTGCTTGTTAGGAAGACCCTTAACCAAGCCAAGATTCACTATTCTGTTCATGTTCTTATAGTTAACATGACATAACCTCCTATGCCATAAATTAGATTCATCTACTGAGGCTTTGGATATAAAGTATGCAATTCCACTGGCTGGAGTGGCAGCAGACAGATCCAAAATATATAGTCCTTCTCTCCTAGGTGCTCTAAGTAACACAAGTTCCTCAGGGATTTTAACACCAGGTTTCAAGACTATAGCCTCTCTCTCAGTAAACATCAAATTCAAATTCTTGTCACACATTTGTGAGACACTAAGTAAATTGAAATTTAATGTATCAACAAAATTTACCTTGTCAAAGGTAAGCTTCCCATTACTAACAGCACCTTGTGCAGTAATGTGTCCTTTAGCACTCCCAAAGGCTACAGGACCTCCATTTATGCTTTTGGGGTTTTCCAATACATGCTTATTTCCTGTCATGTGGCAAGTGCATCCAATATCAACAACCCATAGGCTCTGTTGGCCTTTATTATGCACCTACACACAAAGAAAATTGATTAATTTCTAAAGGGAACCCAAGCCTTTGAGGTCTTGGGCCTGCCAAAAGCATCATAATACTTGTACTCTTTAAGTACTAAAGTTTTTAATATTGGATCCTCATTCAACAGGTCATCTTGGTCAATGTTCAAGTGTTCAGGTTGTGTACTTGATTGACATTGCCTGTCAGTTTTGCTAAGCCTTCTCTCAGCAATCTTCCTCTCTCTATATTCAGTATACTTCCTTTGTTTGTTGGTCAAAACCTTTGGCAGCTCACTGGGTGAGGTGTAGGTCTGATCAACTCTAGTCACTGGTGAGATTCTAGCATTAAAGTTTGAAAATTTGTTGGTCTGGCTAGATCTCTCACTGTGGAATGCAGCAGTGGCACTTCCACTTGAGCTAGAAGGAATTTCCGGTTGAGAGTTGTGCTTGTTTTCACAAAATTTTCTCTAGAGGTGGTCTTGCCTCTAGATGAGTTTCTCCTTCCCTGACCTTCAAAATGGTCGTACTCATCAGTGAACTGAACCCTGGGTCGTTGTCTAGGTGCAGTAACTGATCTGAGTGTTTTGGAGATTTCTGGTTGAACTTCACTTCCGGTTGAAAATTTTTCCGGTTGAAGTTCAGCCGGAACCCTGTTTGGTTTTAAGACTGAAAAACTTCCATATTTGTTATTCCCAATTAAAATTTTGTTTGACTCAGCATCAAAATACTTCATTGTGTTACTTCTTACAGGTTAAGTTCTACCTGTAGATCTTTTCTGAGTAGAAGCAGTTTTGGGTTTTAACAAGTTTTGAGCTTTGCTCAATGGATTGAATTTGCACTTTGCAGCCATGTGCCCTTTTTCTCCACATAAAACACATTCAAACATTTTTCTTTGATAAGTATCCGTGTTTTTGGTTGTCTTTTCATTAGTGACCTGGAGGTAAGTAAGCTTACCCATTCTCTCAGTTTCACTTGGCTTTGGCTGCTCAGGTAGTTTACCTCCAACTTTTAAGTATTTTGGCTCATAAATAGTTGGTGGTGGAAAGGCAACTTTTGGTTTTAAAAACTTGGATTGGTCAACATATGCTGATGTGTTAGCATCTTTGACTTCACAGTTTGAAGATGATTCAACAGATTTTGATTCAGATGAGGAAGATGCAGTGCTGTCAACAATTAGACTCACACTGCACTCCTTCTGAAGTGCTTGGATTGGAGCAATAACATGTGAGTATTCCTTGGGTGGTTCAACATTGTTGTACCCAATACCTGTTTTCTCATGCATTGCTCCATTCCAAAGTTCCTCAGCTTTCTTGTTAGCTGTTTGGAATTTGTCACAGGTGAACAAGGCATCTTTTAACTTAATTTTAAGAACATCATTTTCTGCTTTTGCATCTTTTGTTTCTTGTCTTGAAATAGTTAGTTTGTTCAACAAATCCTCTAATTGTGTTTCCAAAATAGAGTTAGTTTGCTTTAAAGCATCAAATTCTTTGTTTAAATTTTCAATTTTGGTGATGTATGCAGTTTCAGTTTTCTTAAAGCAATTCTTTAACTCATTTAAGTTAGAAACTTCATCAATCAGATCAGTGTTATGTTTCCTGTATTTTGACACTTGTTCTATGCAGGCAGGGCTGCACAGATTTTCCAAAACTTTTTCAGGAATCTCATTTACCTGTTCAGTTGAATCTTCTTTGGCCATTAAAGCATGGTTGATTGGCTCAAACTCAGTGATAAAGTCATCCCAATCATAGCATTCAGTCTGATTAGCTACAGCTGCCACCACATTTTGATTTCCAAGTGGTTTTGGTTGAGTTGGCTACTGGTTGCTGTTGTTGTTGTTGTGTTGACTGCTGCTGTTGTTGCCTCCATGATTTGATCTCTGTTGGACATTGTTGTTATTGTTCTGTCCATCTCTCCTTGGCTGCTTGCACTCCCTGGCAAAATGGCCAAGTTGGTGACAGTTATAACATTTAGTTTTAGATTTATCCAACCTCATTGATGATCCCTTTGACCCCTTATAAGTTCTTCATGTTCTCTTATAAAATCTTTGGGCCCTTACAGAAACCATAGCTAATTGAGTTAAAATGTCCATCTCTTCTAGATCATCTGCCCCTATGCATTCCAAGTCTTCACGTGTGAAGCCTTGAGATGAGTCAGTTGCCACATAGGCTGAGTGAAAGTTGTCAAACTGTGTTGAAGAACTTTCTGAGCATCTGGGTGACTCAATGAAACTGACTGAGGGTGAGTGATATTGAGAAGTGTTTGAGATCTTTTGAAAATCAGTTGTAACCAAAGCAGTGGTTTGCAACTGTGGTGATGCTTTAGGAAAGTTGTTCTGCTTAAGATTAAGCTCCATTTCATAAGCACTAAGGAATCCATGGAGTTCACTTAGTTTAAGCTTTTCGAGGTCCTTGCACTCCCTGATGCTGACTTTGTAGACAGTCCACACTGGAGGTAAGGATCTCAAGAACTTCCTGTTAGCATCAGCCTGTTCAGTTTTTACTTCTACCTTTTGCAATTCATCAAGAAGTGAAACAAATCTAAGGTACTGGTTGGTCATAGATTCACCAGTTTTGTAAGTAAAGTTTTCATATCTTTGTTTCAAAACATCTTTCTTGTTTTCCTTAACTTCACTAGACCCTTCATACATCTCACTAAGAGCATTCCACAAGCCATGTGCTGTCTTATATCCCTTGAACCCTACCTGTATAGAGTTGGGTAATGCAGCCTGGAGTGTCCAGTAGGCCTTGTGATCATATTAAAGCTCAGTATAATCAGCTTCAACATATTTGTCTAGTGGTTTTGGTATTTGCACTTGGGCATCATCAGCAGATTGAACAGTTGGACTGTAAGGACCTACAGTCAACCTGTTCCAAATGCGTCTGTCTAGGCTTCTAACAAAACCTTCCATCCTGAGTATCCAAGTATCAAATTCATCAGGAGTGAAAATTGGTGGTTTGTTAGAGCTACCATTAAGTGAACCAAGAGTTAAGTCAGTCATTGTGAAAAACAGTTTGTAAAACAGAAAAAGCTTGTAAAAGTCAAGTAAGCAAGTAAAGTATCAACTTTGAAGCACTAGAAGTCTTCAAAGTAGAGAGCCAAAGCTCTGATACCACTTGTAGGACCGTTGATTACTCAGAGAAAATAATCAGAACAAGAACTCTTTACTTGTGGATCACAACCGTGCGGAATAAAGTTGCATCACACTTGTTTTACTTAAGCTTTGTTTTACTTATACTTGTAGCTTGATTGTATTGATTGCATAAACTAGTAAACACAAGATAAATTTCTCGGTACTATTTGCATTAACTCAAGTTCAAACTGTTACAAGTGTAAGCACTAAATCTGGTACTTGTGAATGAACTAGCTAACAACTATATATAATACTAAGGAGATTAACCACAACCGTTTTTCTCATACGGGCTAATCTAACCGTACATGAAAGTCAAACTACAAACTTACTAAAAGAACATTAGTAGACATACATAAGAGGAAATGTGCAAAATGCAATTATCTATAAGTAGGAGACGGCTAGGATCTGAATCTGAAGAAGAAAAGTAGTTGCAGGCCTGATTTCTGCAAAAGTGAACTTTCAGTACTTTTCCGGTTGAACTCTTTATACTGTTGGATAAAAGAGTTCACCCAGAAATGTTCTCCGCCTGAGCTTTTCCGGTTGACAATTCTTCCGCTTGAGTGTTTTCCGCTTGAACATATCTTCAACCGGAAATCTTCATCTTGAACCGGTTGACTCAGATTTTCATTTCCTTACAGACAAAATAAAGAAAATCAAACAAGTTTAAATCTTTGCAAAATGAACACATGTATACACAGTGACTTCTCATTTTGAATTTCACACTTATATTTCTTTTTGTGTCATGAAATATGCATCAAGATGTTGTCCACATGGTCAAGCATTAGTATTTAATGTATATCACATCTGAATACTTTCTGATTTGCCGAGCCTACCAAGCACATCAAGCAATGTTCTTATGGCCCTTTCATCTACTCTATCCATGAGTCAGATACGTAAGCCAATGTACCATCATTTCCCAATGATCAATTTCTCATAATTTTATATATTGTGCATGTATTCACCTTTCTTCTTTATATATTTGGCATGTATTCACCTTCCCCCCATAACATGCATTTTCTCAATTACTCCCCCTTACTTACAATTCTCCCCCTTAAAATGAAAACTCTATTTTTGGATTTTCATTTTACACAAAAATAAGACTCTATTTTTTTACTTTTTGAGAAAAAAAAATTGTAAGCAAAGAAAAATGATCAATCAACACGGATATTTTGCAGTTTTAGAATTCAGAGAATTTGCAGATTTAGAAAATATGATCATGAAATTTAAGTTACACAGAATACTCCTCTATCGAAAACTTTGCAATCATCGATAGGTCTTCTAGAAGTACCTGCACACTGGTCAAACGGATTAGTTCATTAAAGACCCGAAGCGGATCGCTTCTGGTCGACCAGTGTCCTGATTTTGCTTAGAAACCA
Organism: Deinandra increscens subsp. villosa; assembly: GCA_039602395.1. Classification (NCBI taxonomy): domain Eukaryota; kingdom Viridiplantae; phylum Streptophyta; class Magnoliopsida; order Asterales; family Asteraceae; genus Deinandra; species Deinandra increscens. The sequence goes on from JBCNJP010000023.1 coordinate 25,054,701, forward strand.
CCTTTGGTTTCCATTGTTGTGATTTTGGTAAGTCAGTTTGTGATGAACTTATCACAAGTGACTGTGATGATGAACCTACACTTTGAACCTTTGAGAACATTGGAACAAAACGTTTTTTTTTATGAAAGAATGTAGGTTCAACTTCATCAAAAACTCTGCTTTGTTCATTAAAGAACATTTGTTTGGCAGGTTTACCAAACACTGGTTTCTTATGAAACCTTTGTGAATAATCAGCAGGAAGTGGACAAGCTTTTTCCATATGCCCTGTGCGGCCACAAATATAACATATGCACTTTGTTTTGTCCCACCTTTGATGTACCTGCGAAGAACAAACATGAATATCTCTAGCATGATCAGAATGAGAATCATATACCTGATGTCTATGATCATGTACCCATTTGGATGTTGGGCTACGAGATAAAGAACCATCAGAAGAAACATTAGCTTTTTGATCCATCATGTTTGAAAGAGCAACATCTTTGACAAAAACCTCACAAATCTTTCTAGCATCCACACAATGAAGAGGAAATTCTTTATCAGAGAAAAGCTGATCATAACCTTTGAGCTTGTAGAATCTCTCAGGTTGAACTTTTTCAGCTTTCAAAATCTCCTTCTTCACTTGCTTCATTAATTTTAATGTTCTTTAAATTGTGAAAAGATGATTCTGGAACCTGCTCATCTGTTACATATTTTGCTTTAAATCCCAAACCCACATGCTTGCCAACTATTTTCTCCTCAGATGCAGAATGTCCATTCTTTGTTAATCGAGAAAATTCAGCCTTCACTTTAGTAACATTCTTTTGATCATAGAAAATCGTCTCATCAAAGTCATGTTGTGACTTAATCTTGTCACTTGAAGTAGCTGACTTCTCATTATCAATAGAAGATGAACCAGATACAAATTTTGGGGCTGGAGGAATCTCAGATTTCATGTCCTTCTTCTTCTTGTTCTTTTTATTTTTCTACTTCTTCACAATCGTTTCTTCTTCAGCAGTAGATGATGAAACCTTTGAATAATCAAATTCAGGAACTTGTTCTTGCACTTCTTTGATTTGAGCAGGGGGTGATGCAGTTTTATCAAACATTTTCTCAAAATTAGCATCATTAGCTAAAAAGCTTGTGAAACTTGAGAATTTGATACATTGTTCAGCAAACGATTTGCATCGATGACTTGAATTTTGAGATAAGAAATTTTTTGTTGTGCTTCAGCCAACTCTTTCTCTGTAGCTATCAAACGCTTAGCAACTTTATGAGTTTCAAACTTTTGCATTCAAAGATTTTCCAATCCTTCAAACAATTCTTTCTTTAGTTTAGCTTCATTTCGCCTTTGAATCTCCAAATTTGCTATTTGAACTTTATTCACACTAACCAACTCCCGCTTCTCATCCAATAAGTTTGCCATGTCAACTTGATATGCTTCAATTTGAGCAGCAGATTCTTCAGCATTCTTGGTAAGCAAATCAAGCTTAATTTTGGATTTGTCAAACAAATTTTGGAAATCAGAAGTAGCATCTTCAGCATCAAACTTCTATTTCTTTATTTGGTTGAACAAATACTCCTTCTGTTCTTCTAAGATGTCAATTCTATCAGCAAGCATCTGTTCATTTTCTTTGACGGAATAAAGATTTGCGTTAAGCATACTCACTTCTTTTAACAAAGATTCATTATGCAACATCAACTCCTTCTCATTGGTTTTAGACACCTCTAATTCTTCCTTTACTGCCTTGAATTCCTCAGAAAGCTTTTGAATTTCATGCAATAATGAAGTATTTTCTTTCATCAGACTCTCCATATTCTCAGCAGATGCATACGAACTTTGTGTTGAACTAGTATCTAAATTATAGTCATCTTGTTGAACATGTTTACCCCAATCATTAAACAACATCTTGTTGAACTGTTAGCGTTGTTGTCTTGCCTGTGTTACTAGTAGATGATTGAGAAAAACCAGGCTTGGATGATTGAGTAAAACCAGGTGTATTAGCATGTGGACATTCTTTAGCAAAATGTCCAAGTTGGGAACATTTGTAACACTTTAATTTTGACTTGTCAAAACCCAATTTCTCACCAGAAATATTTCTTCCATGTTTCTTGAAAAATCTCTTCGATCGTTGGCATAACATAGCATATTGCCAAGATATATCCAATTCAGTTAGTTGATCATCATCAAGTGCATCAAGATCATCGCTGGTTAACTTTGCATCAGCAACATTCTTGATAATCAACCCAAAAGATGATGAAATCAATGTAGAAATCATTTTGGCACAATCATCTGTTGATTCAACAAAAAACGCATTCTGACTTGATGAATTTGGAATTGTAAAGCTACAACCCCGTGAAGAATTGTTATCAGAATTTCCTGAACTTCCTGACAAGAAAGCAACACTTGGTGTAGAACTCAGATTTGGCTTAACTTTTGCATTCATGCTGGCACTACCATGATACAATTCAGGATTCTGCAAAGTAGCAGTTGACTTCTTTGGGTTTAACATTTTCATTTCCCGAGCATGAAGTTTCCCAGTAAGCTCGTGAAATATCATTGTAGAATAATCCTTATCATGAGTGAGTAGCAAAACATAGTTTTCCCATTTTCCAGGCAAAGCTTCCAAAATCTTTTCTTTCAAATCAGCATCGGTTTTCTCAATCCCAACCACCTTTAATTCACTAATCAAGTGTGACAATCTTGAAACGAGAGCAGTAATATTTTCATTGTCATAATTCTGAAAATTATCAAACTCTTTGTTTAGAACTTTCTTCCGACTTTTCTTGTAGTCATCATTACCTTCACACCTCGCTGATAAAGCATCCCATAATTGCTTAGATTTCTTACAAGTGCTAAATTGATGAAGCAACTCAGTGGGTAATACCATTGTAAGATAACCGTATGCTTTTTGTTCAAGCTCGTATGATTTTCTTTCAGCAAGATCAAAGGTATGAACTTCTTTGAAATCTCCCGCATCTGTTGGATGTTGATAAAGCTTCTTAAGCGGGATCCATAAATCGATATCATTTGTACTTATGTAAGCGGAAAATTGTTTCTTTGAATTTTGATAATCTTCTAGCTTTAACAATTTGGGAACTTTCTGACTTGTTCCGATTTCATTGTCAAAATTTAGCATAGTTTGCATCGCTTTTGGCATCGCCGCAAATGCTTGAAATTCCGACATCGTTGAAAATTTTGAATTCTATCGGCCGAACTTGCTCCGAACCTATCACAGACCTCCGAACCTCGGCTAAACTTGTACAAGCTCCGAACTTTGACCGAACTTACTCCAAACCTAAGCTTCGGAGCAGTTACTCCGAACCTGACCAGAACCCCCGAACCTCGACATAATTTTTCAAAAACGTTCGAGTTTGGACGAATTTTGATGAGATTTGCAGCAGTAGGACAGAAAAACTGATTAGGAACGAATTATGAACAAATTTGACACGAAATGCACGACAGAAATGATTGAAATCACATAAACCAACTCGAGAAAATTTCAAAAACGTTAAAAAAATCCGAAAATAGCAACCACAGGTCAGTATATTGAACCAGAAAGCTCTGCTACCACTTGAAAATGCGTGAGCATTGGATCGTCTACTCGATCTAGCTAATCGGACATCGAAACGCGATTAACCAATTGTTTTATTGATCAACGAAGAGCAATAACAATCAGTAAACACTTAGAAACACAACACAGAGAAACACCTTGAAAACACACACTTAGCAGAAATCTCACACGCTCAGAACTATGAATTACAACGTCCAAACTTCTATATATACCCAGCTGGCCAATCCCTGTCCGAACCTCAGGTTCGGCTAGTCCGAACTCCTGGTTCGGACCAGGCTCGGCCAAGAGACATTTGACTTGATCTTGAACATTGTTTGATACTTCACACGACGCACACATCAGGTATCAACAAACTCCCCCTCGTCGTGTGCAGTATCTCTTCAATATCATCAACTTTGTATCTTCAAAGCTCCCCCTCAAGTGTAGAATCCATTCGTCCAATGAAATGAAGCTAATTTAAAACAACCAAGTTTAATGTTTACGCCTAAGGGCGACATAAGATGTTAATAGTTCAACAGACCATGCAAATGAGAATCAAAATATGATCCTAACGTGCTCCTTAACCCTCCTAAGGACTTAAGAAGAAACATGTAAAAAGTGTCAATGCGGGGTTAGTGAGCTCATAGAGTTTAAGTAAGCAGATAACTAACATTATCTAAAAATAGTAAGTTAATCGATTATCCCTAGTGAGGCATAATCCAGACAGGAATCCAACATCCTAAAAAGAAAATAGTTATAACTTTCTATATATACTAGTGGGATAGCTAGTCCTGATATTTGTAGCCCATAGGACTCGTGTTCCCATTCCTGACAACTTGAGATTTTGCCTTCCCGTCATGCTATAATGCCGAACATGACCAAATAGCTAGGACAACATAATACCCCTTCTCCACTCCCAAAGGCAGTGGGGTTAGAGTAACCAGCCATGGCAGGCTTTGTCAAGCCCAACATATATGTTTCATATTTCCCCGTTATTAACCTGATATTAATGGTACCCGTTATTAGTGGAAGGACTCCCTTGGCATGTTTTCCTCTTTGGTTTACAAAAATAGTATATAAATTAGAAGTTCAGTTTTATCAGAAGTAGTTACCACATGTCTTCTCCCCTAAAAGTTAAACAAAATAAAAGTGAGGTTGTAGACTTACCTTAGGGTGAAATTTAGTAATCCAAATGGTAAACCGATGAAAGCAGTGAATCTCCTTGACTTCACCTAAGATGCATAATAGTGTGAGCGTTGACTATGTTTGTCACACCCCCAATTTCAACGAACGGAGTTTAACCGTGTGTGGTATGACAAACCAGGATCCCAGTCCATTAGTTACACCAAGCAACCATTTTAGATAAAAATGTTTGCATTTCATTTATATAATATAAGAGTTTTACATTGCAGAAGCATAAACAAAACATTTCCAAGTGAAACAAAGTAATTTGTACAAAAATTATGACAGAGTTGGAGGACTCATGCATGCATACTCGTGCTACTCGAACACCTGCGACCTGAGAGAAACATGTTTAAAGAAAGTGTCACCTAGATAGTTCACAACTGAAGCTAATTGAAAATGTGTAGGAAAGTTCCTTACGTGTTTTGACTTCCCCGTGTTTTCTTCTAAAAGAACGGTATGTTAGGCTAATATTGTTCTCAGTCCGACCATCAGCTGGGTGGTGCATCATGTGCCCGCTGAGAAGGGGTTGTCAATCCCAGTAGTACTATTCAACATTACCTCGCTATCCCATATTAACGGCCCAATTTAGTAAGGACTTTAGTTTTGTTTGTGTTTAGCAATCTAGTGCATGTGATATGTCAGAAATATAAAGTTGTCTAAAAACAGTAAATAATTTTGTAACTTCTCTCCCCCAAAAGAAAAGAGTAAAGTGAGGTCGTGAAACTCACATTTGGGTGCACTGCTACTAACCGCTCATGAACAAGTGCAAATCTTTTATGCACGAGCTAATATACGTGTATATTAAGGTTGATTAGAGTTTATCACAAAAGTGAATTGATTAAGCACAACGAGAGTGTATGGAAATTTCCTAACGACTTAGAGAATCAAAATAGAGGAACACATGACCGACACAATGACCCGAGGACACGTTGGTTGATATGTTATGAGAGTAATGTCATTTGTAACTAGCATGATCCTATGTTGATTTATAACATGCACACACATATGTTCCCTAACACATGCAACTATATGCACAGGTTTTCAAGCTTAGCAATACATATAAAGGCAGTCAACAAACACAACCTACATCACCCATACGGTGCAAAGTCGAAGGGGCGGCTTTGCACAGTCTTGTCATTCCCATAGAGACAAGAGACTTAGGACTTTGTATGATGCAATGTTTCACAAGTAAACCAGGTTTCACTCTTTAACATGCTTGTGCATAAAGGTTCACAATACATGACACATGATACAAGCATGCATATGTTTGATTATTAGCAACTAAAATCAATAACCGGAAGTCCAACACGCACCTGACCTAAACTCAGAATTAAAACCCTAAATTTTGCAGACATAAAATTACCTATATTCTAAATAATTTTCATGTTGAACACATAATTCAAATAGTAATTTATCATGCCCAAAACAGCAACACTATACAAGTTCCTGGAACGTTGCTTTTCACACTCTGATCTTGCACCCGCGTGATCAATGCCCAAACAGTGGTGTTTGAGAGTGCCAAAATATCCAAAAGAAAGATCAGACTTCAAATTTAGTTGTTCAAAAAGAGTCACTCAATTTCCATAAAAATTGAGTGAGTTATGCTACTTTGAAGTAGACTAAAAATCTAGGTTGCTGCTGTTAAGAAAAATGCACATGTTAACTTTGCAAGCTTATAACTTGACCAAAACTTTGAGTTTGATTACCAAAATCTCCAGATCCTTAATTTACCATGCTTTTAACGTTTTTGATTTTTTTAAAATCACATAGCATGCTCAAAACATTGACACAAGTTCGTAATAGTCAAACTAAAGCTAAGAGCAAGTACTTTCATATGAAACAAAGATCACATGCATTGTATAAAAATTGATCAAGTTACAAAAATTTGGACAAATTCTGTCAAAAATGAGTTCTTACCAAATATAGACTAATAATGATTTTGGCCAATATTTTGAGTATCAATCATCATATCACGATTTACATAGCCTTATACTTCATCATACATAATTTTTAGAGCCCCCATAATACATATAAACATCGCATTTATTAACAAGAAATCACAATCATCAGCACATTGCAAATCACTAGACATGAACATACAATCATCCAATTCGATGATTATCATCATATCAACCCTAGAGACATAAGATTAGGTGATTACTTACTTTTAGTGCTTGAAATAGATGAAAACAAGGATTCTCCTAGTCTTGAGTTGACTTAAATCTTCAACTCTTGGACCCGATCGATGAAGAAAACGAGACTGTGAGTGTGTGATTGAGGAAAATCAAAAAAGAGGAGGGGAGAGGGAGGTTACGTTCATGAAAAGGGGAAGGGGAGAGGTAGGACACGAAATTATAGAGAGAGAGGGTAGGGATTAGGGTTGCCTTATTTGGGATATTTTCCTAAATGGCCTTCCTAAATCCTCTTATGTGTAAATTACAACCCAAAACCTTAAATTAGATGGAAATTTTGGCCAAGTAAGGGAAGGGGAATCCAAAACCAAAACCTTTGACAAATGGAAGGACCAGGAAAAACTCAAAGTGATTTAGTTCGGTTTTGTAAATAATAAGTAGTCGGGATTTTACTAATAGCATTCAAATTTATACAAATTTCATTAGCACAAGAAATCATGACTGCAAGTGACGGACAATTACAAGTAAGCACATAATATCACATAATCAAATAATATAAGTTGTTCATGTTATAATTATTTGTCTAAAATCCATATGATTGATCAACCAACGGTAATGGAAAGACTCGTTAACACAAATGCACATGACACTAAAATGACACACATAATTAATGAAGTTTGTTAACAGGACTTAACAGAATAGTTAATGAAATTGACCTGGGAATTTGGCGGCTATCACAGTGTTGACCGATTGTCCCGATATACGCGGACGAACAACAATTTTGTAGGATCGAAATATGACATTACACGATATTAGACACTCGAGTGGTGGCGGAATCACAACTCGTGTTGATTCAAGATATAAACGAATGAATAAGAATGCAGTAAACAATAAACACTTACTAGATCAATGTTAAAATCGCAGAACACTTGTTTAGAACAACCAAGAACGAAAATACACCTTGCAGCACAAAACGTGTTGAGAGCAATATGAGTCAATAACCATAACTAGTAGGAGATAGTTTGCTTATATAGATTTCACAAACTATCTCTCTCTCATTAATCCTAACACCCCCCCCCCCCTCTTAAACATACTAAACCCATTTTATAATTTAGCCCATAAACTTTATCTAAGCTTAATGACTAATTACAAACAAAACCCCATTAACTAGAAATATTATCTAATGCATAAGCCTCTAAAATAGCCCTATACAATCTTCCTCCAGGCTTACGACATTAGAGCTTCATGGTAAGCTGAAAGAGAAAGTACGCTCCTTTTTGGTTTCCACTAATTCTTCTGCATAATTGTCTTGGATGCCAAAGAGAATGCATTTGCTTGATCATCATCTTCCTCATTATTTGTTATTCGAAGAATAGGTGCAACAGCTAGGATCTTGATGTCTTTTTCACCAAATTTGAGCATATCCATTGTATCATAAAACCTGTAATCAACACCTTTGTATACAACTACAGATTCACCTGTAGTCGGATCAAAATGCCAGGATTCAAAAATGTTCACTAACTTCTCATCTGTAATGCCTTCTTACAGTGGAACAACCTTTGTTTTCACAGTTGGCGGCCAGTAAACTTCAATTATTTCTTCTCCAGTAGTAGGGTCCTTTTTAGTAATCACCTTATCCGTAATAATTTTAAAATCTTTAAACCCAGTACGAGAAGCCTTTCTCAACCGCTTTCAGACAAGAGTGGCATTAGAGTTGCCTGATCGATTGATAAATGTAGCATTCAACAAAGCATTCAAATCGACCATTGTCCAGGATTGAAATTGATTAAGGCCCGCATAGTACTCCACATGGCTATGTCCCTTGCGAAGGACAACAAACAATTTCTTATCAGCATCATAATGCCATGCACGAATACCATTTATGTTTCCCTTCTTGTCTGATTCACCTTTACCCAAATGCAGAGAGTATTGAGGTGGAGGAGTTAATAGTTCTCTAAACCAATTCATTGTGTCTATTGGTGTAGGTGCAATCAGATTGACACTCTTATGCATTGCCTTATCAGCCTCCTTCATTTCTTCTTGTAATTGTTTCTCGAAGAAGTCATTAATCTTTATTTCTTCAACAGCCACTAACTCAATAGTATCATCAGGAATAATTGGAAAATCTTTTTCAAAATCAAATCCAGGATCTGGATTAGAAAGATCAGCAGTATTACCCATATTCCCTTCAGTGTTTGAACTTGATCGACCAACACTTAGTACTTTGACTCCTGCAAACTCCTTACCCGTCTTTGCCTTCATATCAGCATAGAGTATAGTCATATAACCAAGCTGAGTTTCATCTTTAGTCTTGAATTCTGTGTGCATCTTAGCTTCATCTTCTTGCTTAGCCAGAAATGACTCAATCAATTCAGCTTCGTTGGCTTTCTGACTTTCCAGTTCTTGTACTCTAAGTTGTAGATCACGAGTAGCTATGGACTCTACGGTCTCTAGCTCCTTTCCTTTTCCTAAACCCAAACATCAATAGATTGGTTGAAATTGGGGCTTGAACATAATGAGTAGCTTCCCGTGAGGAACTACTTTCAGTTTGTAATCTCAGGTCAATATTTCTTCTTCTCTTTAGGGGCCTTGGTTGTTCTTCAATAACATCAGCAACATGAGACACATTTTCATATATAGGAACTCTAAGAGGAGGAATCTTAGAGATCTGAGAAGCAGTCAAATGTTGTTCTCCCTCAAGGGTTTTATCAGAATCAGCATCAGACTCAATCACATCAACTTCATCAATAATGGGAGATAGTTGCCTCACACTATCCACATCGTGTTCCTTAGTAACTAAAGAACAACTAAAGCTTGAGCTCGCAAAGGAATTGGAGCTGGAATGTCAGATGAGCTCTCCGAAAATATACCAAACTTATTTCCGATTGTTGAGACACCCAATCCTCTTTTCTTTCCTGGCTTTGGAGGAGGATTAATGAGATAAAACACGTCCATTCCCATTGGTTTTTGATCCAATAAGTCAACACATTTTTCAAGAAGCGGATACTTATCATTCAAGATCCTTTGTATGAATTGAGGCACTGCTAGGAATTTATCTCTCTTTCTGGAAGCAACGAACTGTAGATCTTTGAGCATCATTCTCGAAAAGTTAAACATCCATCCTTTTGCAAGAGCAACAAAAGCAGCAATATGTTTCTGATTAAGTTCATCAGTGCTGCTCTTCTTGGCATAAAGCTTTTCTGAAGGTAATGAGCTAACATTCTCCAGAAGATTGGAATGTTTTTCTTTGCCGTTGGTGGAGATGCCCCTTCATACCCCATATCTCTCAGCATAGTTAGAACATTTGACTTTGGGTACTTATTTAGATCACTATAGTATCACCGAAAACTAAAGCTCGAAGAATATCTTCTTTGGTGATTTCAATATCACTATTCTGGATCTTCGCTATGAGAGCTGTTTTATCTTGATTCGTAGTTGCGTCGACCAAAATTCACGAATCATTCTTTTATAGACAGATGGATTTGCTCTCAACACAGTCTTTAAACAAATTTTATTTAAACCAGCAATCAGTGAGCCAAACAAATCTCTATGGTCTGCCGAAGGATCTATCATGAAAGCTACGATGTTGTGGTCCAATGCAAACTCCAATTCACTACACATACTTGAAATGAATAAGTAAAAATAACTAACTAAAAACACAATTCATAATCTCAAGCTCACATTAGCATAAACTCTCAAATATTATCAATTTGAACACACATTAGAGCAAAACACATGAGAAAAATGTAAAAATGAGAGCTTTCCGTCAAAATAGTGAGTTTTGGGCCCAAAACATGAAGTAGTCGGTCAAAATGTTGAGTATTCGGTCCATCGTAAGCCGAAAACAACAGGGTCGAACTGGAGACTTGAAGCAAGCCCGAAACCTCGGGACGGAAACCCCTAGTCGAACTGGAGACTCAAGGCGCGAGTCGGAAACCTCGTGCAGAAACCCCAAGCCGAAAGAAGACCTCGGGACGAGCCGGAGACCCCTGGTTGAGCCAGAGACCTTGGGCGGAAACCTCTGGTCGAACCGGAGACTCGAAGCGGGCCAGAAACCTCGGGACGAAGACTTCGTCTTCTATGCTGGAATCTCGGACGAATCAGACCGTATCCGAGCTCGATTTTGACCGAAAAATACCTGCAATCACACATAAACACAATTCCAAACACATAAACCTCATCAAAATCACTTACACTTCCTCTGCCATTAATGAATTTGAAGCTTTTTAAGCTCAATAATGGTGAAAACTTGTTTCTTGAACCCGAGACACACTCAAATGAATACACGAAAGTGGGACAATCACTCGTCTGAAACGAATACAGTGGTGGTGACGTGGTGGTTAACGATATTTCATGATATAAAAGATATGTGAAAAAGAAAAATGAGAAGTCATTGTGTATACATGTGTTCATTTTGAAAGATTTAAACTTGTTTGATTTTCTTTATTTTCTCAAATGATCGGAATATTTCTCTGTATACGAAAGCATCGACCTGATAGTTGTTCATTTGAGGTTTTGCTCTATTTTCTTGGTGTTTCGTTCAAACATCATATTTTATCTGCGTATACGTAAGTAACGATTTGAGAATTGTTGTTTGAACAATTTCAACTTTCTTTGCTTCTTATTTTGAAAATTTTGAGGCCCTATCTGTATATCGAAAGATTGACCTTAGGGTACACGATTTAATGCTCTGAGTTCTTTTTACATGGAACACAATTGACATTATCATAAATATAATGCACGATGTGTAAGGTACAGGTGTATTCACATAAAAATATGTGAAATGTGTCTAATTGTGTGGGGTCCACAGGCTTGAGTAAATTAATAATACCTTAACATATCCATATGCTATGATTACGATTCTGCCTGAGTTTACAAGTTGGACAAATTATACTGGCAATCAACTTGGCTTGTGGGCTTCAATTAGTTGAAAATTAAAATGAAGCTAGAGCGTTATGACCAATATGATCCCATGTTGTGATCTTTCTCAAAACAAAAATAAAGTTTAATTCAGTATTGCTTTTTGTTTCGTTTTAGAAAATACAAAAACATTTTAGGTGTGTTTTGATATAAACTTTGTAAAATCCAAAAAGATATTCTTTCTTCTTTGTTTTCGATTTGATCGACATGCAATACATCAAATTTTCAAAACTGATTTCGAACCATCTTGGTTCTCCGAAGAAATTTTTTTGACCAAAAAGTAAATTTATGATTGGAAATGAAAACCCACATTTCTGTCTTCTAAAGATGCAAGTTGAGGTCTTGCCTCACATGCGTGGTCATGAAGCTGTCAAAGAATTTATTCCTTTAGCAAGTTACTGGACAAGCTGATAAAGGATACTTTCAGAAGTGGTACAGTTGACATAGTCCTGATCCTGTCGTGCAAACTCTACAACTAACAAGAAGATTCAAAGTTTGAAGATCAGATGAAGATCACATACAACACACGTCAAGGGGGAGTCTGTTAGAGCATAAATCTGTGTGTCATGTGATGTATTTAGATACCTTGTTTTAGTGTGTTAGAGTTAGTCATAGTGAGTCATTGTGTATTCAACGTCTCTTCGACCCTCCAGCGAACTATCAACGAACTACCCAACATACAGGCAACGAACAAGCAACAGACTTGTGGTTCGTTGGTCAGTGAGCTAGTATATAAGGCTCAAGTTAGTTCATTTGTTTAGTAGAGATATTAGATCCAGGTTGCCCAGAGAGAGGAAGTCTGAGAGCGTTTGTGCTTATTTGTATCAGAGCAATTGTATTGGTGTTTTTCATCTTTAATACAATAGATTCTTATTTACATTGTGTGTTCTTGTTCTCAATGTCTTGATCTTGATGTCATAAGCTTGTAGACGATCCGATCAGTGTTTTGCATACGGTCGTATTATACATACATGAATACAGGCGTATTCATACTTGGTCAGAAATGCAATTTAGTCATTTTGATCAATCTAATCAGCCATCTCAATTCATTCTTTTCGTTATCAAGATACATTCTTAACTCATCTAAGTCCATTACTCATCTAAGTCCATTTAACAGTACCAATCGCTCATTTCGTTATCAAGATACATTCTTAACTCATCTAAGTGCATTTAATAGTACCAATCACTCATATTATCACTTTATGACCAATTTCTTATGCATGCATTCAATTTAACCTAAATGCACCAAATGTAAAGATTATCTCAACCAAGGTTTTCCATCCAATTTTTATCGCTCACAATTACACCCTGATGTTTCTAGTAGCTTCAAATCATCTTTGCATGCAAGGATCTAACGATTAGGAACTCATTTCTATAACTTTCCCCAAATGGTAAGTTTTACCTCATGCATGTACAATCTAAGCACTTACCAAGTGTTTCCCTTTGATCTGACTTTAATAACCTCTGGTGATCCTTACTAGCTTCTATTAACAAGGAAATTTTCAGTTCATGAGCTAAATACACATCAAAACCCAAGAGAGTGATGATTTCAAGCTTACCTACTTAATTACTTGTTTGAATCTTGTTTGTTCAACCTGGAATTGCTTTTGGAACTTTCTGGCTGCAAGAACACATAGAATGAGAGAGAATTGCTGGTTTTGGTGAACCAAATGACCAATATCTGGTCAAACAACATTTTTATAGTCTGAGCCTAATAGGAGCGTATTGCCTTACTACAATACCGTCGTACCGCGGCATCCGAATACATTCGGATCCTGCTCCGACCTGGTCCGACCGTATTGCTTAAACATCATACGGTACACCCCACACTACGGGCGTATCACCATACTGTGATACGTTCGTATTAGATACAACACTTAGAAAATCTTCTTGTGTTCTCATCCACTACTTTACTTTAACAACCGTATTGTTACATATAGCATGGAAAAAAATCAGAATAAACAGTAGCAAAATAAATCAGTAAACACGTTTAGAACCACATAATAATGAATTCGGACTTCCTACTACGAAGTAGAGGAAATTGGAATCTGTACAAGCAGAGTTGCGAGAAAGTTCGTACCTTAGCAAATAGGGTAATTAAAGAGAGCGAAATCGAATCCAATAGAACATCACGTAAATCCTCGAAATTAACATCGCATACCAATTCATACTAATTTGCCAATTTAATCATTAACTCATCATGTCAATTATGTTTATGAAGTTTAAATGATACAACTTTGAAAATGAGCGGGAACGGTCGGATCGTGCTGAACTCAAGTCATTTGTTATACGAAAACAAGAACAATCGGTGTAAATAAACTTAATCCTTTGATTAACCTGACAAACCATATTACACAAGGACTCAGAGCATACAGACTGAATACACTATGGAAAACACACTCATGAGCAACTCAGTTACAAAAATTCTAAAAAAATCACCTATTTATAGAAAAACCGGACCACCTGAACTGGACATCACCCAAACTGGCACTTCGGCTGCCAGTTCATTCCAGTTCAGGTTAGTTCGGCTAAACTAGTTTAAGTCTTGTTTCTTCTTCTGATTTTCATAAATCTGATCCAGTATCCAGCCATTTCATGTATCAACAAACTCCCCTTTGGCATAGATATTGAAAGCAAAGCTATCTGAATAACCCTTTGAAATTGTAACGTCTGTTCCATGTAGTCAGGATGAAACAAAATCTGACTATGGTACCACTCTTCAATGTCAGCTTTTGAAAGATTTATCAACCACATAGGATCAAATATCCTAACCACCTTGTTGTCTTCTTCAAACACTATCAAAGCTTCACCAGTCTTTTCATCATAGTACCGCCATCTTAGGTTCTTGATGAAATCCAGTTCCATCTTCTTTAGCGGTATCTTCTTCATCACTTTCAGCTTTTTCTTGAACTTCAATACAATCAAGGCCTTGCCTGTTCTTGAATGTTTTTCCATTGGATGCTCACATCGTTTAGGCTTCTGTGGCCTCAGAAATAAAAATGTATTTTGGCATTCTTTATCCAGAATTGTCTTGAAGTGTAGCCCTTTCTATCCAGTTCTATAATTACATAATGGTTTTCTTGTTAGCTCACGAACATCCCATACTGGCAATGAGTTGAAATCCAAAGAATTTTTGAAATATTGGATACCAAACTTCCGTTTGATCCCATAGCAATCAAGATCATCAACATACATCCAACTCACAATTTCTCCTGCCGCCTGAACCTTGAATCTAACATGCCTACATTGTTTGATCGGTTTTGGAGGAGGAACATAATTGGCATGAAAAGTCTTCATATATTCATCATAGACCCTTCTCTGTTTTTGTTCTTTGGCCTCTTTAACAATTGGGTAATCAGGAATTTCAGCTTCTTTACTCTTTAACTTTGCCTCAGCATCATCACCCTTTTCCTTTGGAAATACCTCAAATTCATCATCGTCTTGAGTGTTGTTGTTGTTGAAATTGGAGTACAAATTAGGATACTCCTCTTCGGTTATATCTTCAACTTCAACCTCATCATACAAATTCTCATCATCTTCAGTTTCAGCTTCCGATGACTCATAAACCTCGGGTTCAGCTTCGGCAGCTTTCTTCATCTCCTCGTCATTGATATCAAAGATGGCTTGAATGTGTGCTTTGGGGAGTTCACAGATAAACTCCTCGTCTTCTAAAATTATGCCGATCTCATGAATACTCTTAGCAGCTTGATTTGACGGAATTGATGAAATTGGCTTCACATTCCTTGAATAAGACTCCCCCTGAGATGCTGAAGTACCAGCACCCGAACTAGAAGTTCCTATTGGGCCTGAACCTCCACCAGTTGCACCTTCGGGATCATCATATTCAGGATCATCGTTCAAATATCTAAGCACATCATCCTTGCACCCAATCTCCCCCTGAGCGGTAAATTTTCCAAGCAAGAATTTAATCTGCTCATTCATTTGTGCAATTTGTGCTTCTTGAGAAGAACTGGCCCTTTTTAACTTCAGAATCGCTTGAGTCTTGGCCTCATTCCCACTTCTCAGTTGTTGAATATCACGTTTCTTGATTTGTGGATTCCAATTGTAAAGTCGTATTGTCCCGATCTAGTGATTTGAACACCGAATTGGAACCGAAAGTTAACCCGAACTCAAGAACACGAAAACGAAAATTAATTTCAGTTTATAGCTTAACTGAATCAGTGAGTACATGATCTGAACTCGTTTACAACACCTAATCACAGATCTATAACAAAAACTCTCAAGAAAAACAAAATAAAAAACTCCTCCTCTTAGAAGTTGACTCAGAGAAAACGGTTATGGATAGCTTAATTTCTCACGAACTAAAACACAATATATATATGTAGGTCAGTTCGGTTCCCACTTCGGCTGATAGCAACTCCACGTCGTATCTCATATATGTGATCTTTTATATATCACAATCAAGTCCCTCCACTTTAATAGATTGACACAAACTACCATCTAACTTGATTTAACTATTCTAACTATATCAACTAACGACACTAACTGGATACAACACACGACACACGAAAAATGCTCTAACAAACTCCCCCTTGACGTGTGCTGTATCAGATCTTCAAACTCTTTGAATCTGTTGTTAGTTGATGTAGGGTAGACATGGCAAGAATAGGACTGCGTCAACTGAACCACTTATAAAAGATATTTCAATAGCTCCCCCCTTCACCATGCTTGTGACTCAATCTTGTTACCTACAATTTCAGAAGACAGAAACACGGTTTTCAATTTTCAAGCCAACCTGAGTTAATCTTGGGCAAAAATCTCCTTTGGAGAATCTAGATGTATGTTTTGAAAGTTTGTTTTTCGTATCTTGTGTCGATCAATCGAAAATAAACAAGAAATAAATTCCTTTTGGCTTTTACAAAGCTTATGCTAAAACACACCAAAAATCTTTTTGTTTTTCTTTTGTTTTTTTTTAAATGAAAAATAAAATGCAATACAGAAACATACTCTATTTTTGATTTTGTGAGAAAGATCATGACACGAGATCATATCAGACATAACGCATCTAGCACATTTCAATTTTGCCTTAATCAGTATTAAAGCCAAGATAATCGTAAATACAACAATTATGTTTATTTCAGCACGAACTAATCATTTTTATTGTTTTTAGATATGCTTAAGGTAATATTATCATGCACTGATAACTCGGCCTCCACTCTATCAGAAATATCGGAAAATCATCATGCTTATCACATAGAAGCAATTTTCTTAGAGATTTAATCATCCTTGATGAGTCATGCAAAAATACAGCAGAACCCCAAATACATAGCAATCAGGTCGGTCTTGTGGACGCGCAGAGAAAGCCCAAGTATTTGAGGAAATAAGAAAGCAAAACAAGTTGAAGTTGTATAATTCAACAACGATCAGGTCAATACTTCCGTATACGGAGAGAAAGTCCGATGAATTATATGAAACACCAAGAAAAATAAAGCAAAACCTCAAACGAACAAGAATCAGGTCGATCTTTCGATACGCAAAGAATGTCCGATCGTTTGAGAAAATAAAGAAAATCAAACAAGTTTAAATCTTTAAAAATGAAAACATGCATTCATCAGGATATCTCTTATTCTATTTTTGTCAGAATCATCACACAACATTCATCAAGAAGCAAATAACCAAAGATCATCAGGCAAGCTTTATGTTTATATCTTACTTGTAGATATCAGATTAGTCATGCACATTCACAGATTAAGCAAGTACCTACAGCCTTTAGACTTAATCTATCCATGGCAGATAAACGTATATGCTGATGTATTATCATTTCTCGCTTTTGTCGGATCAATTTCTCAGTTTTTCAATTTTTCAATTTTTCCTTTTTTTTATATTTTCCAATTACTCAATTTCTCCCCCTAAAATTCAACAAACTCTATTTTTTGAATTTTTCAAAATTTTCTCCCCCTAAAAATATGAACAAAAGAAAATGAATAACAAAAATAAAAATGATCGATCAACACTTGACACATTTTTGAAAATGATAGTTGTGAAAATCAGTTTTTCAAAGATAGTAACGATACATTTTAACTTAAATCAACCACAAGTATCTCACTGTCAGCAATTGGACAATCACTAACAGGTCTTTTTGAAATACCCGCATACACTGGAAAAATAATAAGTTTTTTAAACCCTGACCCCCTCCATTGTTGTGGGTCGACCAGTGTCTTCAACAAAATCAATATTGGCTACGGAGATAATCTTTGGTCTCCATTCCATTTTTGGTTTTGAATTTTCTAATGAACCATTATCGACTGATGAATGAAAACCAGAATAGTTACCCAGAGATTCAGAAACAACTTTGTTTTTCCAGAAAATTTTACTCTTGGGCATTGGTTCATTGAAAATTATGCCATCAGGATCAACAACCTTTGTATCCTTGACATATGATGATGAGTTATTGAAATTCATAGGACAATTATAAACAAAATTCCCTTTTTGATGATAAGTATAACAATGTTGACGATTACGTTGATCAGTCGATCCATAATCATAAATTGTTGGAATAGCAGGTTTAGTTTTCATTGGTTTTGAAGGTTTTTGAAAAAAAAAATTCAAATGGAGGATCATAAAAAATTGAATCATCTCCATAACTAAAGAATTTATCTGTATGATAAAACCTGTTTGATTTAGCGGATTAAATGACTTTGAACTTTTACCGCCTGTCGGTGTAGCATCAGATATGCAAGAAGACTCGTCAGTAGAAATCATTTCATCCGTAGATGGAGGAGACACTTTCTTCTTCCAAACTTGAGGCTTCTTATCTGATGACACTTCTTTCTGTTTCTTGTCATTAAACATCTTCTTGCTGTGAATTTTC
The DNA here is from genome assembly GCA_039602395.1 of Deinandra increscens subsp. villosa. Taxonomy (NCBI): domain Eukaryota; kingdom Viridiplantae; phylum Streptophyta; class Magnoliopsida; order Asterales; family Asteraceae; genus Deinandra; species Deinandra increscens. The sequence continues at coordinate 25,073,300 of JBCNJP010000023.1, forward strand.
AGAGAAATCTCTTTTTCTTCAAATCCCAAACCACCATTCTTCTGCTTGTATTTATCCTGCACATCATTTAGTATCTCATGACCTTGTTTGGCAAGTTTTGTAAATTCATACTTGATTCCTTTCAGATCATTCTTCTCAGAAACCAATGAATCATCTATCACAATATATGAAAACTTGGGAACTTTCACTTTTCCTGAATTTCCTTGAAAAATCTTTTCTTTATTAAGAAATGCAGATTTGAAATCAAACCTAGGAGCGCTATTTGAATCAAATCTTTCTTTATCCTTTTTCTTCAGAAATTTTAACTTCTTCTTGTTTCCTGACTTTGTATCAGCAAACTTTGAATAATCATGTTGTTCTTCATTAGCTTCCAAAGTATTGATAGAATTTTCAATAACCACAGGAGGTGGAACGCTTTTCAGAATAACATCACCAAACACCTGTTGAAAACTCTTATCATTAGACAAGTAACTTATGAAAGATTGAGAATTTGTAAAATTATGCAACTGCCTCTTCAGATCCAGAATTTCAATATTCAACTCAGAAATTTTTGTTTGTGCCTCTGCTAATTCCTTTTGAGAATCAGTGAACTCTCAAAAGATTTATTTGACACATATTTTTCTCTTCTCAGTTCATCATGAGTATCACGCGTCTCTTGAATAACCTTTTCCCATTTTTGTTTATAAATCTCCACATTTCTCTTTAATAACTTGTTTTCTTCAATCAATTCAGCTTTAGCTTCAACCAAAATAGTGTCCTCATTATGAAAACTCACATTTTCGCAGCAAGTTCTATTTGGTATTAGATGTCCTGACCCGACATTTAACGTAACCGACCCGGTTTTGACCCGGAAGAGTTACACCGAAGTCAACGAACGAAATGATTAATTACTTGTTAATTAATTAATTTAAACGGTTAAAATAAATAAATAATAATTATTTATTTATACAAAAATAACAAACGAATCTATCGTAAAATAGTTTATGAGAATTGTCGGCGGGATATTATCTAGTCGTTACCTGTTAACGGACTAGTTATTTCGATGGGTTTAGAGTGTTGGATCGCGACATGGGCTTGTATGACTAAAAGCCCAAAAGGGATTAGTAGGAGATTAAAAGGAGGAGGTTGGGGGTTTGCGAAACCCTAATCTCGAAATCACTCCTCCTCTCCCTCCCCTTGCATCGTCGACCGCCCCCTCTCCCTTCTCTCTGGATTTCGGTACAACACCACCACCACCCTCCGTTGCTTTTTCGACTAACGCAATGGTGAAACGTGATCCGTATTTAATTTCCGCCGCTATGAAGCTCGAGAACATTGCCGTCGCCGCCCGAGCCGCCACCGCCGAGGAGAGAGCCGCCGCCACAGCTCGTGCCGCCGTCGCCGCCGACATCTTCGGTGAGGACCACCGCGAGGTGGTTCTCGCTTTACCCGCACGACCGAGGCCTATGTTTGAGCCCTCGCGTGCCGCCGCGGTCGAATCGGGTGAAAACCCTAAGTGACCGGCGCCATTGTATGCTGTCGCTGTTACGCCACTTCCTCCGTCGGCTCCACGCACGACGGACGAAATCGTTTCTACGACAGTTTCGTCGTCAAGCACGGCGGAGCCATTCGATTGGAATGCTATGTTGCATAGCATGGTTTCGTTACTGCAACCACCGCCGGTTCATGAGATGAACGCGTCCGTGGTGCCTGAGGCCTCTTATTCATAGTTGGTTGAAGACTTGACTCGCCGGTTCGAGTCGGGCGTTACCGTTTACCCTAGCGCCAGTTCGTCGAACCCCGGTGTCTCGAACGGTTGTTCGAACTCCGCCAATGTATATCTAACTTGCTTAGATAATTAAATATGATTATTTAATTTTTCTGTATTTACGTGTACACGGTGATCAGATCCCGTCTAAGGTTTTACAAAAATTCGCATTATAAAACTAATTTCCGCTACGTAATTAACTCTGATTAATTAACTCGTTATTTAGTCGGTAAATAAATTAAAACGCGTAACCTGGATACCCACTGTAAAACCCAACAGTGGTATCAGACCCACGATCACCGCACGTAAATCAGTACCGGCCTTTTTGTAACCGGTGGTTCGCAATTTCAATTCCTTTCCAAATTTCGAACGAAATTACTTGTATAATTCGTGTTTAACTAATTGTGTATTACGGCCGACCCCTTTATTTTAAATACATGGTTGTATGTTTGGCGCATTGTTTTTCTCTAATAGGCCCAATTGTTGGCCCAATTGTATCTTTTATATGGTTTTGATGGACACGTTGTTTTCAGGTTTCAAAATTGTAAATAGAGCTAGGTTTACCAAAGTGTTAGTAAATTTTAATTTTGTAAAACCAAGAATGAAGATCGGACACTCGCCAAAAGGGAGTCTGAAGGCTAGTGGGAGCTGAACTAGATCCACGAACGCATCAAGTTACCTTCCTTGTGGTTGTTCACTTTTAATTGTCATGTCCCTATTGGTCTTGCTAAATGGCTCTAGCAAGACCATGTCATTATGCCGTTAACACATAATTGACCATTCGTAACATGTAGATAGTTTAAATAGGTGATTTAATATAAATGTCCCGAGTGGAGATTGGGTTTATTGTTTGTGTCTTACGATCACTAAAATATTTGAAATTGGTTTTAATATCCCTATCTGGCCTGGAAAATAAAAAATTGATAGTTCATGCCGTCCAGAATCAAGTCAAACTTAGAACGTATTGACCGAAGCATCAGTGTTGGTGTATTTCAACACCGCACTTGGTGCCTAGGGTACCCTCCAGGGTGAGGGCATTGGAGTATTTCAACACCGTGCCAGCCACATTGACCATTTGGGATTACTATCACTTTCTTTATGTATGTTTGTAGTGTTGGAGTATTTCAACACCGCACTATGAACGTATATAGACAAAGTGGGCATGGATGAGACTAAACGTATCGCAAAATATATTCTATTGTATTATGCGGCCTCATAAACGAGAGTCGTGACCGAGACATCGCGATTGACACCCGCTGTCAGTTTGGTTACACGAGTTTGCTCTTGAGGCTCATTTGGCGGTCTCAAGTAAAATCGAAAAATCGAATTCTCAATTTTCTTATTAAATATATCTTACCAATTTATTCAAGAAAATACTATACACCAAAAATACTAATTTAAATTGATTTGCATTATTTCAGAAGGCTAATGTGTCACACCCCGGTCAACGGGTCTGGGTGTGAACGAGTTGGAATCATAGTCGCGAATACATAGAATGACTTCTAATAGTTTCAAGCTTCATAAAAAACATTACATCATTTCATTTGCAGCGGAAAGAGTAGTGGAAATCACAATGTCTTACATTTGAAAAACATAAAGTCTTAATTCAATATTAAAAGCATAAAACGGTTATTTGGGATAGTTTGGGACTATGACTCCAGAAGCTGGTCCGGATAGCAAGATGAAGCCCCATTTGCATGTCTTCCAAAGTTTGCATCAATTACCTAAGAAATCATGAGTTTAAAAGGTCAACATAAAGTTGGTGAGGTTCACAGGTTTATGACTCTATGTTTAAAGATGGTAAAACAGTTTCAACATACTTAAATATTACATTAGTTTACCGTTGTGGTTGTATGAACTCACCTGAACATTGATTTCAAATACTAACGGTTTACCCACCCATAGTATCTCGCCCGAGAGATACTGAATAGAGCAGAATAACTGACGTGTACCCCCAAACAATCCGGAGTCAGAACTGGAGCTACCAGTTAGGGCAGGGTTGTCAACCCAAATAGATCTATTCACTAGCTATCGTTTCGTACAGAACTAATTGAAATCAATTAATGGTGGGATACAATTGTACAAACGTTTATAACGATAATGTACCATAGTTGGGCAATCAGTAAGAGAACAAGCAGTCACACGGCTAACAAATAAACCATAATATTAAGTAAAAAAAGATTTATCACATTTCATGATTTCTCCCCCAAAAGTATATAAAACAGTTAAAAGAAAAAGGGTCGTGAAACTCACCGAATCGGCAGGTAGGATGAATAAACCGTGAAGTAGCGGTAGCAAGTAACGTCCTAATTTAAATACAAGACATTTGCATAAGGTCTAAAATCAATTGAGTAACATAAGTCACCCAAGTGATACCGGTCAAGTCTTGACATTTTAATCCCGTTTGTATTCGTTTGGAAATCCGTTAGTTAGTATTTATTAAATGAATACTTTCGTGATGGTTTATATTTATGTTCAATAAATATAATAAAAAGAATAATCATTTAATAAATAGCTCAAGTCTTGAACATTGTGTTAAAATAATAATGTTTATCATTTTATGTGTTCGATTGATTAATCATGTGAGTTATACTTATTTTTAAATAAATAATTATGATTAAATTTCTTGGTGAACTTTAATTAAAACATAGTTTAAACTTTTTGAAATAATTATTAGCCAAGGAATAATTATTTAAAGTTTATTTTATTTTAAAACATGAATCAATTGAAATATACGTTTTAAGTCATAACATTTAATAATTTCGAAATCATTTAATATTTCATTCGTATGAAATATTCATTTCTTTTAAAGCGTTGTTTCAAAATATTACATGACGGCACTTGGATTTATAAACGTTTATTTATAAACTTTTAGATTGTATTAATAAAATATGATAAGTAATTTGGTTTGTAATTTCAAGCATTTACGTTCTCGCATATATCGTCGTATGGGTCTCGGTTTTATTACTACGCAACGTATTTCTATTTCGTTTACTTTAATTCATCAAAGTAACATCAAAAGCTTATAAAAATAATTAAAGTCAATTGCTTGGCTTTTGATTATTTTTATAAAAATCTTTTATAAAGCATATTTATTTTACAAATGTTTTTGATAAATCCAAGAATTTATGTCAAATTAATCATTTGACATAGATTGTATTCTTACCATTTTTAGCAACAAAATCATATAACATTCTTTTGTTTGGAAGACTTTTATAACACTTTAATGAGTTAAATTTTTCTAAAACAAAAATTTTCATATGTTCCATTCTTTGCTACTAGATGTGAATCAATTTATGTCATAATTTACATGTGTAACCATTTTTAATCATCTAATCTTGTTAGGAGATTTATTTGAATGTTTAACATGAATCTTAACATGTGACATGTCCAATTTATCATCATAACATAATCCATGATCAAATCAACTAACACATATAGTGTTAGGACCAATTTACACTATAAACATTAAATATAAATTTATCAACTAACACTTAAGGTGTTAAGACAAACTAGGCATAAACATAAATAATTTAGTTAACACCATTTTAATGTTCCATTTTAAATTATCTAGTCACATTTGTTAGCCATTTAAATCAAATAACACTTTCAAGTGTCAGGATCATTTTGCATCCATTAAAACATTAGATCAAGAACTTTTACTCATTTATGCGTTTATGGATAATATCCATTTAGGGTTTGTTCTTGATCATCAAAATAAAAGTAATGCACATAAATAAACATGATGGTCTTTAGGTGCACTTGAATACTTTCTTATGATTTCTTCAAGTGTTTCACCCATCTCCATGGCTACTTTAAGTTCCAAGAACACCATGGAAATGTTGAGATCAAGGAAGAATGGGGATAGAGAAGAGAAAAGATTGATGTTTAAACAAAAATGTAGATGATTAATGTTCAATGTCAAGACTTGGTAGGTTTTTCTTGGGTGCTAAAGCATGTAGAAAACATAGAAGAAATGGGGTTTAGAGAACTCACAAGGAGTTGAGGGAATGCCGAGAGGAAGGAGGCGGTCGTCCTGTGGTGGCTTGCGGCGGCTTCCGATGGACTATGGCAACCGTGGAGGTGGCCGGCGGTGGCCAAGTGGCGGCTTCAGGGAGGTGGTTGTGTGGTGTTCGGTCGAGAGGGGGTGAGGGAGGGAGAAGGAGTGGGTTTGTGGTGTGTGGTGGAAGCTTGGGGAGATGGTTTCTCTTATACACCAAATTTTTGTTAAAATCCCCTAGTCCTTGCATTGATCCATGGGTTTATAGTACATGCCAACCTTGTATGACTTGATTGGCATCTAGGTTATTAGCCACATGGTTAATCTAAATGGAAGACTAGAACTTGTAGGTGACTTATTTTTATAAAAAATGCTCCAAGTTTCTAAAGGTGATGAAGCTTTTATAAAATACAAGGAGTTTTGATATTAAAAATTATAACTTTTATAATTTAATTTCTAGTGGAATAAAACTACAAAGGTGGTGTATTTTATAAAGTTGATGGGCCAAAAGTTTATAAATATTATTGTGGGTTTATTTATAAAATTTCATGGGCCAAACAATTTATTTAAATTGTTTTACGGTTGGGCCGAGGCCCAAACGAAATAAGAAGGGGAGTGGGCCGAAACCCAAGTGGAAATCGGGAGGAGTGTGGGCTGGTTTCTCGAGTGGGCCAAAGGGGGTCAAGGCGCCGGGTTCGGCCCAGGCCATTTGGGCCGCGGGTCGGGCCTCCGGATTGGGTCGGTCACTCAGTTGGCCAAGTCGGGTTACCGGCTTGAGATTTGGGTCCATTTGGATTGTTTCGGGCTTGTTGGGCATAACTGGGCCTGAATGGGCTATCGTTTCTTGTTTGGCTAAGTTTTGGCAACGGAACGGTTTTTATCACATTTTTTTTTTCTTCATAAAAATAATTTAAGGTGAAACATATTATTTCAGTTTTTGATAAATATAAAAAGTCTAATTTTTATATTTACATTTTTATTATTGAAGTTCCCTATTTAAGATATGAAAACTTTCATATTTCACGGGTATATGTTTTTAGTACAAACGCGGGATTAAAATCAGTTATCAGTTTTTCTCAGGAATTTAGCAGTTTAATCACATAAATAGCACGTATGAATATTAAATTAAAAGTCAAAGGAGGGAGGTTGACCTGGTTTTTGGACTAGGTGTCACATAATGAAAACACAGTTCCTCTAAGTTTAATGGTATCTCTCGACCCATTCACTGAGATGAACTTCTTATCATGGCAAACCCTCCTAAGGAACATCTTGAGGCTTTTTTGAAAGCTGTATGTTCTTGACCGGCCCAACCCAACTTACTAAACGACCGCTCGCGGATGGAAATCCAGAAGCATAGTGATGACTCTCGGGAAGTCACTGAGCTTATGTTATCTAGCATGACACCGGATTTTCGATATAACTTTACTAACATGGGAGCGTATGAGATCAAGAGAAAAATCAAATATTTATTTGAGTTAAGTCAGAGAGGTGAATGATGTAAGGCACTTCAATTGCCATATGTCACCTAATTCCTCTGTATATGATCATGTCCTGATGATGAAGGGGTATCGCGATAGACTGATCGACCTCGACTACTCCATTCCTGAGGGGATGGCTTTGGATGTAGTCCTCGGATCTTTACCCAAACATTGTCGCATGCATGCGATCAATTGTCCTCGGATCTTTTCCCGAGCATTATTGCATGCATGCGATCAATTGCTCGACTTAGACTTTAGATGAGGTTTTGACATTGATTCCAAATGTCAAGATCAGGACCACACAAGCTCTGCTCAGAGTTGCTGATACAGGTATAACCAAGACCAAAAACAAGGTTAAAGAGACCAAGGGCAAGAAACCATTGGCGTCTCCTCCTCAGGAACGCTAATGCTTTGAATGTAATCAGATGGGCCACTGGAAATGTAACTAGGCCATCTACCTGGCTAAGATCAAGATGACTAGAAACTCCGGCAAGGGTTCCTCATCAGGTATGTCAATAAATGTTATTGAACTTTTCACTGTTTCCTCTAATACATGGGTATTTGATACTCGATGTGGTTTCCACATTGTTAATGTTTTGCAGGAACCTGAGAAGCGGAAGATGATAGAGCAAGGCGGCATGGAGCTCATCTTGGTGATGGGAAAAGAGTCCCGGTCTTGGCTACCGGCATATATTCTCTTACATGTCCTTCTGGCCTTGTAGTTACTTTAGCTAACTGTTTATATGCTCCTGGATTGTCCAGAAACATTGTATCTGTCTCTTCCCTGTTTGAACAAGGTTTTAAGTACAAGTTTAATGGAAATTCCATTTTTACCTACTTTAATGATATCTTTTATTTCGAGGCTAAACCTCGACATGGTATATATGAGATAAATGTTCAAACACATGATCAATTCTATCATGTTTCTAAACGAAACAAAGTTGATAACGATTCTTCGTTATGGAATCACCGACTAGGTCACATAAGCAAGGCTCGCATCAAGAAACTACAACTACACGGATTCTTGAATCCACTGATGCAGATACCTTCGATGAATGCGAATCATGCTTATCTGGGAAACTGACCAAGTCACCCTTCACCCATGTTGGTGAACGGGCTGAAGGTTTGTTTGGATTAATACACACTGATGTGTGTGGACCCTTTCGGACTTTAACGAAAAAATCATGAGCGCTATTTCGTGTCTTTCATAGATGACTACAACATATATGCTTATGTCTATCTGATGAAACATAAGCACGAAACTTTTGACAAGTTCAAAGATTTTCAAAACGAAATAGAGAATCAACTAAGTCAAACTATTAAAATATTTTTATCGGATAGAGGTGGTGAGTATCTTAGCAACGAGTTCCTCGATCATCTCAAGGCTTGTGGAATTATTTCACAACCCACTCCTCCTAGTACACCACATTTGAATGGTGTTAGTGAAAGGAGGAATCGAACCTTGTTGAACATGGTTCGATCGATGATGTGTAGGACTACCTTGTCCCACTCCTTTTGGGGTTATGCTCTCTTAACCGCTACTCACCTAATAAATCTGGCACCGACCAAGAAAGTGGATAAGACCACATATGAGATATGGCATAATTCTTCTCCTAATCTTTCTTACCTTAGGGTATGGGTATGCAAAGCTTATGTCACTAGCGAATTTGACAACAAGCTTGATCCTCGAGGTGAAAAGGTGATTTTCATCGGATACTATTGTAATACTGGCTATTACTTTTACCTTCCTGATGGAAATTATGTTTCTATCAAAAGGAAGGGTAAGTTCCTTGAGAAAGAATTTCTCAACAAAGGAACGAATAGTGATCCAGTAGATCTCAAAGAAGTTCGAGTAACACAAAATCCTGAGACGGTCGCTGTGTCTAATCGATAAATGGTTGTCGCATAATTAGACCAAAACACAAGCGTTCGTAGGGAACCTGATAGATACCTTGGTCATCTAGAAGCTTTCGATGTCCTGTTAGTAGCTGATTCTGATGACGAACCTACTTATTACAAAGCTGCTGTATCAGATCCTGAATCTGACAAATGGCTTGAAGACATGAACGCCGAGATGCAATCCATGCGTGATAATCAGTATGGGACTTGATTGAGCTACCCCCAAATCTCGGGCAGTGGGAGCAAGTGGATCTTTAAAAGAAAAACTGACATGCATGGAAACGTCCAAACCTATAAGTCACAACTTATTGCGAGGGTTTCACTCAAACCCAAGGGATTGACTATGAAGAAACCTTCTCGCCCGTGGCCATGATTAAATTAATCAGGATATTGCTTGCCATAGCCGCATACTACGATTATGAGATATGGCAAATGGATGTCAAAACCGCATTTCTGAACGGACTGTTGGGCTATATTTTAGAGGCATGAACATTAGATCATTGGGCTTGTGTTTCGGGCTAGTTGTTTACGATTTAGGCCATGTGGGCCGGCTTTATTGTGTTTATGATTATTCTAGCTTTTGGGATTACGATTTTCAGATTCTTCTTGTTTACGATCGTTTTCTTTAAGCTCAAGAAAGTATTGTTCATCATTCAAGATTTGATCTTTGTTATTTGTCACTTCATCAAATCAATTTCTTCTACTTTCTTCTTGAATCAATCACTTATGAGGATTCCGCACTCGTTTGTGATATCAATATCGTGATTTGGTAGATTTTCTGGACCAACAATTGGTATCAGAGCCAAGAATCACTGATTTGAGGTTCTCATGGTATTGGATTCGAGTATTTCTGGAAAAAGGTTCGAGTTTTGAAGGTTAAAAGTTGTTTCTCGTGTTTACGATCAGTGTTGCTGCTGTTCTTGAGTGTTCTCGATAAATTTCTGGGTTTTTCACGGGTTTACGACTGAGTGTTCTTGAAGATCTGCATCGGAAACGTGTTTACGACATAAAGCTGGGATTTTTAAGTGTTTACGATCTGGAAGTTCGAGTTTACGACTGTACTTTGTCGGAATCGAGAGTTTACAATTTTTCTTTACCGGAATCGACCATCGTAATCGGAGTTTACAATTTGTTTTTATCGGAATCAGGTGTTTTTATCGTAAACAATGCTTATGATTGGGTGTTTACGATTCGCTGACTGTCTCAACCGTAATCAGGAGTTTACGATCTAATTGGATCGGAATCGAGTGCTTACGATCGTAATCTCACATTTTGGACTTTTGGACTTTAGTTTTAAGTTTTCCCTAAGCTTACATTATGGATTTCGAACCGAGCATGTATCAGAAATTGGATTTTGAGATTGGATCAACTACACGTCCTCCTAGACTTACTTCACCTGATAACTTTCTTGAGTGGAAATACAGATTTTAGAACCATTTGAAAAGCGTTGATCTAAGACTGTGGAGATCTGTTGTTAATGGACCATATATACCTACTCACTCTGAAGGAACAAAAGTTGGAATTGTGAAGACTGAAGCAGAGTACACAGATGATGACTGGGAGAAGTGTAACAAGGATGAGAGGGCATATGCAATCATGACTATGGCTTTGACACCGGAGATTGCACAAGGGTTTAAGAAGTATAAGACTGCACAGAAGCTATGGGATGCTCTTGTTGTAGCATATGAAGGTAATCCTGACATCAAGGCTAGCCGTAGGCAGATGCTGAAGCAGAAGTTCAACTTGTTCAATCATGTGCAAGGAGAGTCCTTTGAAGCACAGGTTCAGAGATTTGTATCCTTAATCACCGAAATGGCAAGTTATGATGTTGAACCAGACCAGGAGGACAAGAATTTGAAGCTCTTAAACAGCTTACCCAAGAATTGGAACACAAACATCTCAATCATCAAAGATAACAACAAACTGAATGTATTAACTGTTGATGAGCTTATCAACAAACTTAAATCAAAGTTGATTGATGACAAGCAATGGGAGCTGAACCATCTGAGTTCTCTGAGTATGGCTAGAAAATTAAGTCAGGCTCTTTTGACTGAAGATATGGGATCAAAGCAAGCTGGAAGCTCATCTGGAGGTGATTCAAATGCCAACCCAAAGTCAACTGCATTCATGGCACGATCACAAGCTAGTTCTAGTTCAAGTGGAATGATCAACACCGAAGAGGCAAATGCCACCAATGATCCCAATTTTGCACTTGGAATGGGATTCATAAACAGCTACCATGCCCTTATGACTAGTTCTTTGGTGCCTGCTGAGATGCTCTCTGTTAGAACAAAAATTTATGTGACTGACGCCATCAAATCTGTTTACCGAAGCATTCGAATGAAGAATCCATGTGAATCAATTTAGAGACTGGGTTGTGATGATCGAGGCTTGCGAGATTGGACCGAAGACCGTTTTCTGGAAAAGTCAACCGTTCGGGTCAACGGTCAACGTAAAGTCAACGGAAGATCGGTTCGAGCGAGTCAAGCTTCGGATTAATTAAATCAACTTTGATTTAATTAATATTTACGTTATTTATCTTTACTTGTAATTTCTGTTAATTCGTTATGTTTTTCTGTCATTAGTCACCCTCACTATATATAGTGAGGGTGCCCATTACAAGTAAAGGAGTCTCCGAGTGTGGAGATGATGATTTTTCTTGTAGAGTGTGAGATTTCCATTCTAGAGAGAGAGTGAGTCATGGATTCTAGAGAGAGAAAGTGTTCTTCATGATTCATTGATTGTAATCTTTCGATTAATGAATTCATTCGATTTGTTCATCTTTCTTCTTATGTTGATTATCTATGATTCATCATCATCATCTTCTTCATTTGTTTTGAGTTTTTCGAATCCGAACATGTTCTTGCTCAAGATCGAGATTCTCGTAGTGAAAATCGGTCCTAACAAATGGTATCAGAGCGGGTACCGATCAGATTCATCTCACCGTGAATCTGGTCACTCGAATCTGTGATTTTGAGCTTGAATGGTGAAGATGAGAAAACTTAGTTTTTAGAGATTTTTTTCTATTTTTTCTTCATTTCTGGATGGATTCTGATGATATGGATGATAGATTCATGTTTGGGAGTGCATCAGGATGTTATTTAGTGTTCTACATCTTCAGATCTGGTGGAGAAATGAAGATCCGAAGCTATTTTTGGAACATTGAAGTTTTTCCCGTATTTGAAGATTTTGAAGATTTTTTGCTTTGATTCTTCGTTTTCTGGGCTTTTCTTCATGGATTTGGATGATATGAGGTATGATTCTCCGTGGAAAATACGTTCCGGATCCATTGGAAGCATCCGTTTCGTCTGAATCTCAACGGTTTGAGCGGATCTGGAAAAACACACACTGACGGTGTAAGTGTGTGTTCTTCATGTTCTTGAAGATTTGCAGATTTTGGGGGTTGAATAGATTGGTTTTTGCTGCTGTTTTGGATGTGTGAGTGGCCATAACACGTTCTACAACAGATTTGTGACAAGAATCGTTCGTTTCCTTTCATTTTCGAGATTGTTTCAAGGATTGAAGTGTATGAGTTCTTCATGTTCTTAGTGTTCATCTTTTCCAGATTTATTCAACTGTTTTAAAGATATGCAGATTGCTCTAGCGAACTTGTTTCGATTCTTAGAGGACTTGACGAGTTTTTAGCGGACTTGTTTGAGTCTTAGCGTACTTGAAGTCTCCTTAGCGAACTTGCTGAGCTGCTTAGCGAACTTCTCATGTTTAGCGAACTTGAAGCTCATTTTTAGCGAACTTGAGTCCTTAGTGAACTTCATGTTCGTCTTAGCGGACTTCTGGTGGCTTTAGCGGACTTGTTTCGTTAGCGAACTTGTTTCTGGGTTTTTATCCGAGTTCGTTTCAGAGAATTATGTTCGTCAAGGGTTGTAGAGGATGTTCATACGAGTTCATAGAGCTAAAAATCATCGAATTTCGTCGTGTATTATGAAAGATATAAGCATTTCACGCTTTTCCGATGTGGGTCTTGGTTTTCCGGCGATATTAGGGTTTTGAGGGTGGTCGGACGAATTTTTAAGGAGACGACGACGTGGCTGGTGGTGATTGGATGCATGAGAATTCAGTCTCTCTCCTTTCTTTGTCGTTTCCTAAGTCAAACTCACATTCCATTTGTGGTTGTCGGCTTCCGATAGGTGGAGATAAATGTGCGTGGGACCCACCTGTCTCCCATAACCTCAAAAGAGCCGTTGTCTCCTTTTGTTGTCGATTTGTGATTGGCTGAAGTCTGCACGTGGAGCCTACCCAGCCTTCAAAGGAGACGTTGAAGCTGTCATGTTGTCACGCCCTGATTGGCTGATAGCCATATCACACGGATCTTATGATCCCAGCCCTTGGATCACTCCTTTTTCAGCCGTAGATCATTTTTATTGCTTAACTCTGATTGGTGGAAAGCTTATCACACGGATTGTGCTTTATTGTGGAGATTTAATTAGACTAATTAAATTATTTCAGCATTATTCGTCAATCACGGGGTTTTTCTTGTCGGTCTTTTACGAGACGAATGAGATAACGCTCAAACGGAATTGCGAAAATTATTTTATTAGTCTCGGATTTATTCCTTTTTATTGGGGTTCTCGTTTATTGGCGTCGCGTAACGTTTGCTATCGATCACTGACGGGTTAGCTTTATTATCCGGTTAATTACTCAGCTTTCTCGTTATATCTCACGGTTTATTTTTAGTGGATGCAGCGCTGTCGTCAACTAACCGGATTAACTGGAATCTCAGTTAAATATTGGAATTTATCCGATTAAATCTCTCGGATGACCGTTTATTCAAGAAATTTGACATTTACTTTAATTTTCGCATCCAACCTCAGTCACGCGGATTATTCACAACTGTCAGCATCCGGCTTCCGGTTTTTCGCAAGATTGTCCGATTTCAAGATTGTTTATCCGGTTTCTCTAGGCAACCGATCGCGACGGTTCGACTCTCCGCATCTCATTTTTACGCTTCCGACTTGATGTTTTTGGAGAGATTTAGAGAAATAGGAGGAATTATTATGAATTTGGATATCGGGTCGATTATCTGAAGTTAGAGCATTTTCAGTGTTTGATTGGTTTATCTGATTCAGTTTGTTGCGGTTTGGACTCCGAGATGTAGCATTTTCTCAGTATTGTACCCGACCGTGTGAACCGAGTGAGCGGAACACTTGGATCTCGACTGGAGCAACGAGAACAGAAGAAGCTTATTCAGAGGGGGAATCTCTACGACAGATTGTCTCCGGTTTATCAGTTTCTCATTAAAGATGTACGGCAGAGCGATTCTTCAGCAGTTGAACAGATTTGAAAGCATCAGTCAAGGGGGAAATTGTTAGAACAAAAATTTATGTGACTGACGCCATCAAATCTGTTTACCGAAGCATTCGAATGAAGAATCCATGTGAATCAATTTAGAGACTGGGTTGTGATGATCGAGGCTTGCGAGATTGGACCGAAGACCGTTTTCTGGAAAAGTCAACCGTTCGGGTCAACGGTCAACGTAAAAGTCAACGGAAGATCGGTTCGAGCGAGTCAAGCTTCGGATTAATTAAATCAACTTTGATTTAATTAATATTTACGTTATTTATCTTTACTTGTAATTTCTGTTAATTCGTTATGTTTTTCTGTCATTAGTCACCCTCACTATATATAGTGAGGGTGCCCATTACAAGTAAAGGAGTCTCCGAGTGTGGAGATGATGATTTTTCTTGTAGAGTGTGAGATTTCCATTCTAAAGAGAGAGTGAGTCATAGATTCTAGAGAGAGAAAGTGTTCTTCATGATTCATTGATTGTAATCTTTCGATTAATGAATTCATTCGATTTGTTCATCTTTCTTCTTATGTTGATTATCTATGATTCATCATCATCATCTTCTTCATTTGTTTTGAGTTTTTCGAATCCGAACATGTTCTTGCTCAAGATCGAGATTCTCGTAGTGAAAATCGGTCCTAACAAATAAGGGGGAAATTGTTAGAACAAAAATTTATGTGACTGACGCCATTAAATCTGTTTACCGAAGCATTCGAATGAAGAATCCATGTGAATCAATTTAGAGACTGGGTTGTGATGATCGAGGCTTGCGAGATTGGACCGAAGACCGTTTTCTGGAAAAGTCAACCGTTCGGGTCAACGGTCAACGTAAAAGTCAACGGAAGATCGGTTCGAGCGAGTCAAGCTTCGGATTAATTAAATCAACTTTGATTTAATTAATATTTACGTTATTTATCTTTACTTGTAATTTCTGTTAATTCGTTATGTTTTTCTGTCGTTAGTCACCCTCACTATATATAGTGAGGGTGCCCATTACAAGTAAAGGATTCTCCGAGTGTGGAGATGATGATTTTTCTTGTAGAGTGTGAGATTTCCATTCTAGAGAGAGAGTGAGTCATGGATTCTAGAGAGAGAAAGTGTTCTTCATGATTCATTTATTGTAATCTTTCGATTAATGAATTCATTCGATTTGTTCATCTTTCTTCTTATGTTGATTATCTATGATTCATCATCATCATCTTCTTCATTTGTTTTGAGTTTTTCGAATCCGAACATGTTCTTGCTCAAGATCGAGATTCTCGTAGTGAAAATAGGTCCTAACAAATGGTATCAGAGCGGGTACCGATCAGATTCATCTCACCGTGAATCTGGTCACTCGAATCTGTGATTTTGAGCTTGAATGGTGAAGATGAGAAAACTTAGTTTTTAGAGACTTTTTTCTATTTTTTCTTCATTTCTGGATGGATTCTGATGATATGGATGATAGATTCATGTTTGGGAGTGCATCAGGATGTTATTTAGTGTTCTACATCTTCAGATCTGGTGGAGAAATGAAGATCCGAAGCTATTTTTGGAACTTTGAAGTTTTTCCCGTATTTGAAGATTTTGAAGATTTTTTTGCTTTGATTCTTCGTTTTCTGGGCTTTTCTTCATGGATTTGGATGATATGAGGTATGATTCTCAGTGGAAAATGCGTTCCGGATCCATTGGAAGCATCCGTTTCGTCTGAATCTCAACGGTTTGAGCGGATCTGGAAAAACACACACTAACGGTGTAAGTGTGTGTTCTTCATGTTCTTGAAGATTTGCAGATTTTGGGGGTTGAATCGATTGGTTTTTGCTGCTGTTTTGGATGTGTGAGTGGCCATAACACGTTCTACAACAGATTTGTGACAAGAATCGTTCGTTTCCTTTCATTTTCGAGATTGTTTCAAGGATTGAAGTGTATGAGTTCTTCATGTTCTTAGTGTTCATCTTTTCCAGATTTATTCAACTGTTTTGAAGATATGCAGATTGCTCTAGCGAACTTGTTTCGATTCTTAGAGGACTTGACGAGTTTTTAGCGGACTTGTTTGAGTCTTAGCGTACTTGAAGTCTCCTTAGCGAATTTGCTGAGCTGCTTAGCGAACTTCTCATGTTTAGCGAACTTGAAGCTCATTTTTAGCGAACTTGAGTCCTTAGCGAACTTCATGTTCGTCTTAGCGGACTTCTGGTGGCTTTAGCGGACTTGTTTCGTTAGCGAACTTGTTTCTGGGTTTTTATCCGAGTTCGTTTCAGAGAATTATGTTCGTCAAGGGTTGTAGAGGATGTTCATACGAGTTCATAGAGCTAAAAATCATCGAATTTCGTCGTGTATTATGAAAGATATAAGCATTTCACGCTTTTCCGATGTGGGTCTTGGTTTTCCGGCGATATTAGGGTTTTGAGGGTGGTCGGACGAATTTTTAAGGAGACGACGACGTGGCTGGTGGTGATTGGATGCATGAGAATTCAGTCTCTCTCCTTTCTTTGTCGTTTCCTAAGTCAAACTCACATTCCATTTGTGGTTGTCGGCTTCCGATAGGTGGAGATAAATGTGCGTGGGACCCACCTGTCTCCCATAACCTCAAAAGAGCCGTTGTCTCCTTTTGTTGTCGATTTGTGAGTGGCTGAAGTCTGCACGTGGAGCCTACCCAGCCTTCAAAGGAGACGTTGAAGCTGTCATGTTGTCATGCCCTGATTGGCTGATAGCCATATCACACGGATCTTATGATCCCAGCCCTTGGATCACTCCTTTTTCAGCCGTAGATCATTTTTATTGCTTAACTCTGATTGGTGGAAAGCTTATCACATGGATTGTGCTTTATTGTGGAGATTTAATTAGACTAATTAAATTATTTCAGCATTGTTCGTCAATCACGGGGTTTTTCTTGTTGGTCTTTTACGAGACGAATGAGATAACGCTCAAACGGAATTGCGAAAATTATTTTATTAGTCTCGGATTTATTCCTTTTTATTGGGGTTCTCGTTTATTGGCGTCGCGTAACGTTTGCTATCGATCACTGACGGGTTAGCTTTATTATCCGGTTAATTACTCAGCTTTCTCGTTATATCTCACGGTTTATTTTTAGTGGATGCAGCGCTGTCGTCAACTAACCGGATTAACTGGAATCTCAGTTAAATATTGGAATTTATCCGATTAAATCTCTCGGATGACCGTTTATTCAAGAAATTTGACATTTACTTTAATTTTCGCATCCAACCTCAGTCACGCGGATTATTCACAACTGTCAGCATCCGGCTTCCGGTTTTTCGCAAGATTGTCCGATTTCAAGATTGTTTATCCGGTTTCTCTAGGCAACCGATCGCGACGGTTCGACTCTTCGCATCTCATTTTTACGCTTCCGACTTGATGTTTTTGGAGAGATTTAGAGAAATAGGAGGAATTGTTATGAATTTGGATATCGGGTCGATTATCTGAAGTTAGAGCATTTTCAGTGTTTGATTGGTTTATCTGATTCAGTTTGTTGCGGTTTGGACTCCGAGATGTAGCATTTTCTCAGTATTGTACCCGACCGTGTGAACCGAGTGAGCGGAACACTTGGATCTCGACTGGAGCAACGAGAACAGAAGAAGCTTATTCAGAGGGGGAATCTCTACGACAGATTGTCTCCGGTTTATCAGTTTCTCATTAAAGATGTACGGCAGAGCGATTCTTCAGCAGTTGAACAGATTTGAAAGCATCAGTCAAGGGGGAAATTGTTAGAACAAAAATTTATGTGACTGACGCCATCAAATCTGTTTACCGAAGCATTCGAATGAAGAATCCATGTGAATCAATTTAGAGACTGGGTTGTGATGATCGAGGCTTGCGAGATTGGACCGAAGACCGTTTTCTGGAAAAGTCAACCGTTCGGGTCAACGGTCAACGTAAAAGTCAACGGAAGATCGGTTCGAGCGAGTCAAGCTTCGGATTAATTAAATCAACTTTGATTTAATTAATATTTACGTTATTTATCTTTACTTGTAATTTCTGTTAATTCGTTATGTTTTTCTGTCGTTAGTCACCCTCACTATATATAGTGAGGGTGCCCATTACAAGTAAAGGAGTCTCCGAGTGTGGAGATGATGATTTTTCTTGTAGAGTGTGAGATTTCCATTCTAAAGAGAGAGTGAGTCATAGATTCTAGAGAGAGAAAGTGTTCTTCATGATTCATTGATTGTAATCTTTCGGTTAATGAATTCATTCGATTTGTTCATCTTTCTTCTTATGTTGATTATCTATGATTCATCATCATCATCTTCTTCATTTGTTTTGAGTTTTTCGAATCCGAACATGTTCTTGCTCAAGATCGAGATTCTCGTAGTGAAAATCGGTCCTAACAAATAAGGGGGAAATTGTTAGAACAAAAATTTATGTGACTGACGCCATCAAATCTGTATACCGAAGCATTTGAATGAAGAATCCATGTGAATCAATTTAGAGACTGGGTTGTGATGATCGAGGCTTGCGAGATTGGACCGAAGACCGTTTTCTGGAAAAGTCAACCGTTCGGGTCAACGGTCAATGTAAAAGTCAACGGAAGATCGGTTCGAGCGAGTCAAGCTTCGGATTAATTAAATCAACTTTGATTTAATTAATATTTACGTTATTTATCTTTACTTGTAATTTCTGTTAATTCGTTATGTTTTTCTGTCGTTAGTCACCCTCACTATATATAGTGAGGGTGCCCATTACAAGTAAAGGAGTCTCCGAGTGTGGAGATGATGATTTTTCTTGTAGAGTGTGAGATTTCCATTCTAGAGAGAGAGTGAGTCATGGATTCTAGAGAGCGAAAGTGTTCTTCATGATTCATTGATTGTAATCTTTCGATTAATGAATTCATTCGATTTGTTCATCTTTCTTCTTATGTTGATTATCTATGATTCATCATCATCATCTTCTTCATTTGTTTTGAGTTTTTCGAATCCGAACATGTTCTTGCTCAAGATCGAGATTCTCGTAGTGAAAATCGGTCCTAACAAATAAGGGGGAAATTGTTAGAACAAAAATTTATGTGACTGACGCCATCAAATCTGTTTACCGAAGCATTCGAATGAAGAATCCATGTGAATCAATTTAGAGACTGGGTTGTGATGATCGAGGCTTGCGAGATTGGACCGAAGACCGTTTTCTGGAAAAGTCAACCGTTCGGGTCAACGGTCAATGTAAAAGTCAACGGAAGATCGGTTCGAGCGAGTCAAGCTTCGGATTAATTAAATCAACTTTGATTTAATTAATATTTACGTTATTTATCTTTACTTGTAACTTCTGTTAATTCGTTATGTTTTTCTGTCGTTAGTCACCCTCACTATATATAGTGAGGGTGCCCATTACAAGTAAAGGAGTCTCCGAGTGTGGAGATGATGATTTTTCTTGTAGAGTGTGAGATTTCCATTCTAGAGAGAGAGTGAGTCATAGATTCTAGAGAGAGAAAGTGTTCTTCATGATTCATTGATTGTAATCTTTCGATTAATGAATTCATTCGATTTGTTCATCTTTCTTCTTATGTTGATTATCTATGATTCATCATCATCATCTTCTTCATTTGTTTTGAGTTTTTTGAATCCGAACATGTTCTTGCTCAAGATCGAGATTCTCGTAGTGAAAATCGGTCCTAACAAATAAGGGGGAAATTGTTAGAACAAAAATTTATGTGACTGACGCCATCAAATCTGTTTACCGAAGCATTCGAATGAAGAATCCATGTGAATCAATTTAGAGACTGGGTTGTGATGATCGAAGCTTGCGAGATTGGACCGAAGACCGTTTTCTGGAAAAGTCAACCGTTCGGGTCAACGGTCAACGTAAAAGTCAACGGAAGATCGGTTCGAGCGAGTCAAGCTTCGGATTAATTAAATCAACTTTGATTTAATTAATATTTACGTTATTTATCTTTACTTGTAATTTCTGTTAATTCGTTATGTTTTTCTGTCGTTAGTCACCCTCACTATATATAGTGAGGGTGCCCATTACAAGTAAAGGAGTCTCCGAGTGTGGAGATGATGATTTTTCTTGTAGAGTGTGAGATTTCCATTCTAGAGAGAGAGTGAGTCATAGATTCTAGAGAGAGAAAGTGTTCTTCATGATTCATTGATTGTAATCTTTCGATTAATGAATTCATTCGATTTGTTCATCTTTCTTCTTATGTTGATTATCTATGATTCATCATCATCATCTTCTTCATTTGTTTTGAGTTTTTCGAATCCGAACATGTTCTTGCTCAAGATCGAGATTCTCGTAGTGAAAATCGGTCCTAACAAATAAGGGGGAAATTGTTAGAACAAAAATTTATGTGACTGACGCCATCAAATCTGTTTACCGAAGCATTCGAATGAAGAATCCATGTGAATCAATTTAGAGACTGGGTTGTGATGATCGAGGCTTGCGAGATTGGACCGAAGACCGTTTTCTGGAAAAGTCAACCGTTCGGGTCAACGGTCAACGTAAAAGTCAACGGAAGATCGGTTCGAGCGAGTCAAGCTTCGGATTAATTAAATCAACTTTGATTTAATTAATATTTACGTTATTTATCTTTACTTGTAATTTCTGTTAATTCGTTATGTTTTTCTGTCATTAGTCACCCTCACTATATATAGTGAGGGTGCCCATTACAAGTAAAGGAGTCTCCGAGTGTGGAGATGATGATTTTTCTTGTAGAGTGTGAGATTTCCATTCTAAAGAGAGAGTGAGTCATAGATTCTAGAGAGAGAAAGTGTTCTTCATGATTCATTGATTGTAATCTTTCGATTAATGAATTCATTCGATTTGTTCATCTTTCTTCTTATGTTGATTATCTATGATTCATCATCATCATCTTCTTCATTTGTTTTGAGTTTTTCGAATCCGAACATGTTCTTGCTCAAGATCGAGATTCTCGTAGTGAAAATCGGTCCTAACAAATAAGGGGGAAATTGTTAGAACAAAAATTTATGTGACTGACGCCATCAAATCTGTATACCGAAGCATTCGAATGAAGAATCCATGTGAATCAATTTAGAGACTGGGTTGTGATGATCGAGGCTTGCGAGATTGGACCGAAGACCGTTTTCTGGAAAAGTCAACCGTTCGGGTCAACGGTCAATGTAAAAGTCAACGGAAGATCGGTTCGAGCGAGTCAAGCTTCGGATTAATTAAATCAACTTTGATTTAATTAATATTTACGTTATTTATCTTTACTTGTAATTTCTGTTAATTCGTTATGTTTTTCTGTCGTTAGTCACCCTCACTATATATAGTGAGGGTGCCCATTACAAGTAAAGGAGTCTCCGAGTGTGGAGATGATGATTTTTCTTGTAGAGTGTGAGATTTCCATTCTAGAGAGAGAGTGAGTCATGGATTCTAGAGAGCGAAAGTGTTCTTCATGATTCATTGATTGTAATCTTTCGATTAATGAATTCATTCGATTTGTTCATCTTTCTTCTTATGTTGATTATCTATGATTCATCATCATCATCTTCTTCATTTGTTTTGAGTTTTTCGAATCCGAACATGTTCTTGCTCAAGATCGAGATTCTCGTAGTGAAAATCGGTCCTAACAAATAAGGGGGAAATTGTTAGAACAAAAATTTATGTGACTGACGCCATCAAATCTGTTTACCGAAGCATTCGAATGAAGAATCCATGTGAATCAATTTAGAGACTGGGTTGTGATGATCGAGGCTTGCGAGATTGGACCGAAGACCGTTTTCTGGAAAAGTCAACCGTTCGGGTCAACGGTCAACGTAAAAGTCAACGGAAGATCGGTTCGAGCGAGTCAAGCTTCGGATTAATTAAATCAACTTTGATTTAATTAATATTTACGTTATTTATCTTTACTTGTAATTTCTGTTAATTCGTTATGTTTTTCTGTCATTAGTCACCCTCACTATATATAGTGAGGGTGCCCATTACAAGTAAAGGAGTCTCCGAGTGTGGAGATGATGATTTTTCTTGTAGAGTGTGAGATTTCCATTCTAGAGAGAGAGTGAGTCATAGATTCTAGAGAGAGAAAGTGTTCTTCATGATTCATTGATTGTAATCTTTCGATTAATGAATTCATTCGATTTGTTCATCTTTCTTCTTATGTTGATTATCTATGATTCATCATCATCATCTTCTTCATTTGTTTTGAGTTTTTCGAATCCGAACATGTTCTTGCTCAAGATCGAGATTCTCGTAGTGAAAATCGGTCCTAACAAATAAGGGGGAAATTGTTAGAACAAAAATTTATGTGACTGACGCCATCAAATCTGTTTACCGAAGCATTCGAATGAAGAATCCATGTGAATCAATTTAGAGACTGGGTTGTGATGATCGAGGCTTGCGAGATTGGACCGAAGACCGTTTTCTGGAAAAGTCAACCGTTCGGGTCAACGGTCAATGTAAAAGTCAACGGAAGATCGGTTCGAGCGAGTCAAGCTTCGGATTAATTAAATCAACTTTGATTTAATTAATATTTACGTTATTTATCTTTACTTGTAATTTCTGTTAATTCGTTATGTTTTTCTGTCGTTAGTCACCCTCACTATATATAGTGAGGGTGCCCATTACAAGTAAAGGAGTCTCCGAGTGTGGAGATGATGATTTTTCTTGTAGAGTGTGAGATTTCCATTCTAGAGAGAGAGTGAGTCATGGATTCTAGAGAGCGAAAGTGTTCTTCATGATTCATTGATTGTAATCTTTCGATTAATGAATTCATTCGATTTGTTCATCTTTCTTCTTATGTTGATTATCTATGATTCATCATCATCATCTTCTTCATTTGTTTTGAGTTTTTCGAATCCGAACATGTTCTTGCTCAAGATCGAGATTCTCGTAGTGAAAATAGGTCCTAACAAATAAGGGGGAAATTGTTAGAACAAAAATTTATGTGACTGACGCCATCAAATCTGTTTACCGAAGCATTCGAATGAAGAATCCATGTGAATCAATTTAGAGACTGGGTTGTGATGATCGAAGCTTGCGAGATTGGTCCGAAGACCATTTTCTGGAAAAGTCAACCGTTCGGGTCAACGGTCAATGTAAAAGTCAACGGAAGATCGGTTCGAGCGAGTCAAGCTTCGGATTAATTAAATCAACTTTGATTTAATTAATATTTACGTTATTTATCTTTACTTGTAATTTCTGTTAATTCGTTATGTTTTTCTGTCGTTAGTCACCCTCACTATATATAGTGAGGGTGCCCATTACAAGTAAAGGAGTCTCCGAGTGTGGAGATGATGATTTTTCTTGTAGAGTGTGAGATTTCCATTCTAGAGAGAGAGTGAGTCATAGATTCTAGAGAGAGAAAGTGTTCTTCATGATTCATTGATTGTAATCTTTCGATTAATGAATTCATTCGATTTGTTCATCTTTCTTCTTATGTTGATTATCTATGATTCATCATCATCATCTTCTTCATTTGTTTTGAGTTTTTTGAATCCGAACATGTTCTTGCTCAAGATCGAGATTCTCGTAGTGAAAATCGGTCCTAACAAATAAGGGGGAAATTGTTAGAACAAAAATTTATGTGACTGACGCCATCAAATCTGTTTACCGAAGCATTCGAATGAAGAATCCATGTGAATCAATTTAGAGACTGGGTTGTGATGATCGAAGCTTGCGAGATTGGACCGAAGACCGTTTTCTGGAAAAGTCAACCGTTCGGGTCAACGGTCAATGTAAAAGTCAACGGAAGATCGGTTCGAGCGAGTCAAGCTTCGGATTAATTAAATCAACTTTGATTTAATTAATATTTACGTTATTTATCTTTACTTGTAATTTCTGTTAATTCGTTATGTTTTTCTGTCGTTAGTCACCCTCACTATATATAGTGAGGGTGCCCATTACAAGTAAAGGAGTCTCCGAGTGTGGAGATGATGATTTTTCTTGTAGAGTGTGAGATTTCCATTCTAGAGAGAGAGTGAGTCATGGATTCTAGAGAGCGAAAGTGTTCTTCATTATTCATTGATTGTAATCTTTCGATTAATGAATTCATTCGATTTGTTCATCTTTCTTCTTATGTTGATTATCTATGATTCATCATCATCATCTTCTTCATTTGTTTTGAGTTTTTCGAATCCGAACATGTTCTTGCTCAAGATCGAGATTCTCGTAGTGAAAATCGGTCCTAACAAATAAGGGGGAAATTGTTAGAACAAAAATTTATGTGACTGACGCCATCAAATCTGTTTACCGAAGCATTCGAATGAAGAATCAATGTGAATCAATTTAGAGACTGGGTTGTGATGATCGAGGCTTGCGAGATTGGACCGAAGACCGTTTTCTGGAAAAGTCAACCGTTCGGGTCAACGGTCAACGTAAAAGTCAACGGAAGATCGGTTCGAGCGAGTCAAGCTTCGGATTAATTAAATCAACTTTGATTTAATTAATATTTACGTTATTTATCTTTACTTGTAATTTCTGTTAATTCGTTATGTTTTTCTGTCGTTAGTCACCCTCACTATATATAGTGAGGGTGCCCATTACAAGTAAAGGAGTCTCCGAGTGTGGAGATGATGATTTTTCTTGTAGAGTGTGAGATTTCCATTCTAGAGAGAGAGTGAGTCATAGATTCTAGAGAGAGAAAGTGTTCTTCATGATTCATTGATTGTAATCTTTCAATTAATGAATTCATTCGATTTGTTCATCTTTCTTCTTATGTTGATTATCTATGATTCATCATCATCATCTTCTTCATTTGTTTTGAGTTTTTTGAATCCGAACATGTTCTTGCTCAAGATCGAGATTCTCGTAGTGAAAATCGGTCCTAACAAATAAGGGGAAATTGTTAGAACAAAAATTTATGTGACTGACGCCCTCAAATCTGTTTACCGAAGCATTCGAATGAAGAATCCATGTGAATCAATTTAGAGACTGGGTTGTGATGATCGAAGCTTGCGAGATTGGACTGAAGACCGTTTTCTGGAAAAGTCAACCGTTCGGGTCAACGGTCAATGTAAAAGTCAACGGAAGATCGGTTCGAGCGAGTCAAGCTTCGGATTAATTAAATCAACTTTGATTTAATTAATATTTACGTTATTTATCTTTACTTGTAATTTCTGTTAATTCGTTATGTTTTTCTGTCGTTAGTCACCCTCACTATATATAGTGAGGGTGCCCATTACAAGTAAAGGAGTCTCCGAGTGTGGAGATGATGATTTTTCTTGTAGAGTGTGAGATTTCCATTCTAGAGAGAGAGTGAGTCATGGATTCTAGAGAGAGAAAGTGTTCTTCATGATTCATTGATTGTAATCTTTCGATTAATGAATTCATTCGATTTGTTCATCTTTCTTCTTATGTTGATTATCTATGATTCATCATCATCATCTTCTTCATTTGTTTTGAGTTTTTTGAATCCGAACATGTTCTTGCTCAAGATCGAGATTCTCGTAGTGAAAATCGGTCCTAACAAATAAGGGGGAAATTGTTAGAACAAAAATTTATGTGACTGACGCCATCAAATCTGTTTACCGAAGCATTCGAATGAAGAATCCATGTGAATCAATTTAGAGACTGGGTTGTGATGATCGAGGCTTGCGAGATTGGACCGAAGACCGTTTTCTGGAAAAGTCAACCGTTCGGGTCAACGGTCAACGTAAAAGTCAACGGAAGATCGGTTCGAGCGAGTCAAGCTTCGGATTAATTAAATCAACTTTGATTTAATTAATATTTACGTTATTTATCTTTACTTGTAATTTCTGTTAATTCGTTATGTTTTTCTGTCGTTAGTCACCCTCACTATATATAGTGAGGGTGCCCATTACAAGTAAAGGAGTCTCCGAGTGTGGAGATGATGATTTTTCTTGTAGAGTGTGAGATTTCCATTCTAGAGAGAGAGTGAGTCATAGATTCTAGAGAGAGAAAGTGTTCTTCATGATTCATTGATTGTAATCTTTCGATTAATGAATTCATTCGATTTGTTCATCTTTCTTCTTATGTTGATTATCTATGATTCATCATCATCATCTTCTTCATTTGTTTTGAGTTTTTCGAATCCGAACATGTTCTTGCTCAAGATCGAGATTCTCGTAGTGAAAATCGGTCCTAACAAATAAGGGGGAAATTGTTAGAACAAAAATTTATGTGACTGACGCCATCAAATCTGTATACCGAAGCATTCGAATGAAGAATCCATGTGAATCAATTTAGAGACTGGGTTGTGATGATCGAGGCTTGCGAGATTGGACCGAAGACCGTTTTCTGGAAAAGTCAACCGTTCGGGTCAACGGTCAATGTAAAAGTCAACGGAAGATCGGTTCGAGCGAGTCAAGCTTCGGATTAATTAAATCAACTTTGATTTAATTAATATTTACGTTATTTATCTTTACTTGTAATTTCTGTTAATTCGTTATGTTTTTCTGTCGTTAGTCACCCTCACTATATATAGTGAGGGTGCCCATTACAAGTAAAGGAGTCTCCGAGTGTGGAGATGATGATTTTTCTTGTAGAGTGTGAGATTTCCATTCTAGAGAGAGAGTGAGTCATGGATTCTAGAGAGAGAAAGTGTTCTTCATGATTCATTGATTGTAATCTTTCGATTAATGAATTCATTCGATTTGTTCATCTTTCTTCTTATGTTGATTATCTATGATTCATCATCATCATCTTCTTCATTTGTTTTGAGTTTTTCGAATCCGAACATGTTCTTGCTCAAGATCGAGATTCTCGTAGTGAAAATCGGTCCTAACAAATAAGGGGGAAATTGTTAGAACAAAAATTTATGTGACTGACGCCATTAAATCTGTTTACCGAAGCATTCGAATGAAGAATCCATGTGAATCAATTTAGAGACTGGGTTGTGATGATCGAGGCTTGCGAGATTGGACCGAAGACCGTTTTCTGGAAAAGTCAACCGTTCGGGTCAACGGTCAACGTAAAAGTCAACGGAAGATCGGTTCGAGCGAGTCAAGCTTCGGATTAATTAAATCAACTTTGATTTAATTAATATTTACGTTATTTATCTTTACTTGTAATTTCTGTTAATTCGTTATGTTTTTCTGTCGTTAGTCACCCTCACTATATATAGTGAGGGTGCCCATTACAAGTAAAGGATTCTCCGAGTGTGGAGATGATGATTTTTCTTGTAGAGTATGAGATTTCCATTCTAGAGAGAGAGTGAGTCATGGATTCTAGAGAGAGAAAGTGTTCTTCATGATTCATTTATTGTAATCTTTCGATTAATGAATTCATTCGATTTGTTCATCTTTCTTCTTATGTTGATTATCTATGATTCATCATCATCATCTTCTTCATTTGTTTTGAGTTTTTCGAATCCGAACATGTTCTTGCTCAAGATCGAGATTCTCGTAGTGAAAATAGGTCCTAACAAATGGTATCAGAGCGGGTACCGATCAGATTCATCTCACCGTGAATCTGGTCACTCGAATCTGTGATTTTGAGCTTGAATGGTGAAGATGAGAAAACTTAGTTTTTAGAGACTTTTTTCTATTTTTTCTTCATTTCTGGATGGATTCTGATGATATGGATGATAGATTCATGTTTGGGAGTGCATCAGGATGTTATTTAGTGTTCTACATCTTCAGATCTGGTGGAGAAATGAAGATCCGAAGCTATTTTTGGAACTTTGAAGTTTTTCCCGTATTTGAAGATTTTGAAGATTTTTTTGCTTTGATTCTTCGTTTTCTGGGCTTTTCTTCATGGATTTGGATGATATGAGGTATGATTCTCAGTGGAAAATGCGTTCCGGATCCATTGGAAGCATCCGTTTCGTCTGAATCTCAACGGTTTGAGCGGATCTGGAAAAACACACACTGACGGTGTAAGTGTGTGTTCTTCATGTTCTTGAAGATTTGCAGATTTTGGGGGTTGAATCGATTGGTTTTTGCTGCTGTTTTGGATGTGTGAGTGGCCATAACACGTTCTACAACAGATTTGTGACAAGAATCGTTCGTTTCCTTTCATTTTCGAGATTGTTTCAAGGATTGAAGTGTATGAGTTCTTCATGTTCTTAGTGTTCATCTTTTCCAGATTTATTCAACTGTTTTGAAGATATGCAGATTGCTCTAGCGAACTTGTTTCGATTCTTAGAGGACTTGACGAGTTTTTAGCGGACTTGTTTGAGTCTTAGCGTACTTGAAGTCTCCTTAGCGAACTTGCTGAGCTGCTTAGCGAACTTCTCATGTTTAGCGAACTTGAAGCTCATTTTTAGCGAACTTGAGTCCTTAGCGAACTTCATGTTCGTCTTAGCGGACTTCTGGTGGCTTTAGCGGACTTGTTTCGTTAGCGAACTTGTTTCTGGGTTTTTATCCGAGTTCGTTTCAGAGAATTCTGTTCGTCAAGGGTTGTAGAGGATGTTCATACGAGTTCATAGAGCTAAAAATCATCGAATTTCGTCGTGTATTATGAAAGATATAAGCATTTCACGCTTTTCCGATGTGGGTCTTGGTTTTCCGGCGATATTAGGGTTTTGAGGGTGGTCGGACGAATTTTTAAGGAGACGACGACGTGGCTGGTGGTGATTGGATGCATGAGAATTCAGTCTCTCTCCTTTCTTTGTCGTTTCCTAAGTCAAACTCACATTCCATTTGTGGTTGTCGGCTTCCGATAGGTGGAGATAAATGTGCGTGGGACCCACCTGTCTCCCATAACCTCAAAAGAGCCGTTGTCTCCTTTTGTTGTCGATTTGTGAGTGGCTGAAGTCTGCACGTGGAGCCTACCCAGCCTTCAAAGGAGACGTTGAAGCTGTCATGTTGTCACGCCCTGATTGGCTGATAGCCATATCACACGGATCTTATGATCCCAGCCCTTGGATCACTCCTTTTTCAGCCGTAGATCATTTTTATTGCTTAACTCTGATTGGTGGAAAGCTTATCACATGGATTGTGCTTTATTGTGGAGATTTAATTAGACTAATTAAATTATTTCAGCATTATTCGTCAATCACGGGGTTTTTCTTGTCGGTCTTTTACGAGACGAATGAGATAACGCTCAAACGGAATTGCGAAAATTATTTTATTAGTCTCGGATTTATTCCTTTTTATTGGGGTTCTCGTTTATTGGCGTCGCGTAACGTTTGCTATCGATCACTGACGGGTTAGCTTTATTATCCGGTTAATTACTCAGCTTTCTCGTTATATCTCACGGTTTATTTTTAGTGGATGCAGCGCTGTCGTCAACTAACCGGATTAACTGGAATCTCAGTTAAATATTGGAATTTATCCGATTAAATCTCTCGGATGACCGTTTATTCAAGAAATTTGACATTTACTTTAATTTTCGCATCCAACCTCAGTCACGCGGATTATTCACAACTGTCAGCATCCGGCTTCCGGTTTTTCGCAAGATTGTCCGATTTCAAGATTGTTTATCCGGTTTCTCTAGGCAACCGATCGCGACGGTTCGACTCTCCGCATCTCATTTTTACGCTTCCGACTTGATGTTTTTGGAGAGATTTAGAGAAATAGGAGGAATTATTATGAATTTGGATATCGGGTCGATTATCTGAAGTTAGAGCATTTTCAGTGTTTGATTGGTTTATCTGATTCAGTTTGTTGCGGTTTGGACTCCGAGATGTAGCATTTTCTCAGTATTGTACCCGACCGTGTGAACCGAGTGAGCGGAACACTTGGATCTCGACTGGAGCAACGAGAACAGAAGAAGCTTATTCAGAGGGGGAATCTCTACGACAGATTGTCTCCGGTTTATCAGTTTCTCATTAAAGATGTACGGCAGAGCGATTCTTCAGCAGTTGAACAGATTTGAAAGCATCAGTCAAGGGGGAAATTGTTAGAACAAAAATTTATGTGACTGACGCCATCAAATCTGTTTACCGAAGCATTCGAATGAAGAATCCATGTGAATCAATTTAGAGACTGGGTTGTGATGATCGAGGCTTGCGAGATTGGACCGAAGACCGTTTTCTGGAAAAGTCAACCGTTCGGGTCAACGGTCAACGTAAAAGTCAACGGAAGATCGGTTCGAGCGAGTCAAGCTTCGGATTAATTAAATCAACTTTGATTTAATTAATATTTACGTTATTTATCTTTACTTGTAATTTCTGTTAATTCGTTATGTTTTTCTGTCATTAGTCACCCTCACTATATATAGTGAGGGTGCCCATTACAAGTAAAGGAGTCTCCGAGTGTGGAGATGATGATTTTTCTTGTAGAGTGTGAGATTTCCATTCTAAAGAGAGAGTGAGTCATAGATTCTAGAGAGAGAAAGTGTTCTTCATGATTCATTGATTGTAATCTTTCGATTAATGAATTCATTCGATTTGTTCATCTTTCTTCTTATGTTGATTATCTATGATTCATCATCATCATCTTCTTCATTTGTTTTGAGTTTTTCGAATCCGAACATGTTCTTGCTCAAGATCGAGATTCTCGTAGTGAAAATCGGTCCTAACAAATAAGGGGGAAATTGTTAGAACAAAAATTTATGTGACTGACGCCATCAAATCTGTTTACCGAAGCATTCGAATGAAGAATCCATGTGAATCAATTTAGAGACTGGGTTGTGATGATCGAGGCTTGCGAGATTGGACCGAAGACCGTTTTCTGGAAAAGTCAACCGTTCGGGTCAACGGTCAATGTAAAAGTCAACGGAAGATCGGTTCGAGCGAGTCAAGCTTCGGATTAATTAAATCAACTTTGATTTAATTAATATTTACGTTATTTATCTTTACTTGTAATTTCTGTT
>JBCNJP010000023.1:25104827-25244218 GCA_039602395.1 Deinandra increscens subsp. villosa
ATGATTCATCATCATCATCTTCTTCATTTGTTTTGAGTTTTTCGAATCCGAACATGTTCTTGCTCAAGATCGAGATTCTCGTAGTGAAAATCGGTCCTAACACTCTCTGGTGATCTGAATCAGATAAACCCTGAAGACGTTGAGATGCTGGATGTCTCCTGGCAGATGGCCATGGCGGATTTTCGTGCAAAGAAGTTTATGGCAACGACTAGAAGAAACGTCTGGAAGGATCAAGACAAGATCAGAATGGGTTTTGATAAAAGCAAGTTGAGGTGCTTCAGTTGTGATGAGTACAGACATTTCGCTAGGGAATGCACAAAGCCAAAGAAAGAAAGGGCAGAAGAAAAGAAAGCTGGCGATGGTAGAGGAAAGGTAGAGACTAAAGCTTTGGTTGTCCAAGATTGTGGAGAATACCAGTGGGCTTCACAGGTCAGGGAACTCAGTCTGACGGGTGCCATGATTGCTCAAATGGAGAATGGTGCTGATGAAGAACATGCTTTTGTGGTAACTGATGAAGAAAACCTGGTTGAAGACAAAGAAGCTTTTGCTGCCGAGGTCGACAACACTGAGGTATGTACTAATCCCACTTGTGCACGCATAATTCCTGGCCTTAGACAACTTTGGAAAAATAGTGAGATAGAACTATTTGACATGCAATGCTCTAGAAGTTCGTTTAAGGGTAGATGGGAAAAGAGTGAGGATAAGGTCAAAGCACAGAAACTAGACATAGAGAAATACCAAGCACTTACCAGTGAGAGGTCTGTCCTGTATGACAATGCTAAGTTAGAAATAGTTGAGCTTAGAAAACAGGTAGATGACCTTACACATAAGAACAATGAGTTGCAAGTGAAACTAGATGTGAACTAGTTAAGGAACAAAAGAATGATTGAAGCTGGTAAGTCATTATCCACATGCATGACTGAAGTGCGGATTGGTAAGGATAAAGGTGGAATAGGAATTAGTTATTCTGAAAAACATAAGAATAGTGTTTCCCAACCTGTGCCTAGAGATATTATAGGTATGATCTTTGAGGAGGACCAGGTAAATAGATCTACATCTGAAATGCATGAAGCAGGACCCCCCATAGATAGTGTTTTGGTTGGAGTGAAACCTATGACAGATGAGGAATTTGAAAATGAGAAACACATGATGTATGGGTTGGGTAATCAGAACGAAACAATGGCATCCACAAGTAAATCGGGTTGGGTAATCAGGAACCATTAAACAATAATGTTGGTTCTTCTGACACCTTTGTTTCATGTGCAGATGAAGTAGGTATTGAAGATGTTTCTGGGGAGGATGCTGAATGTTTGAAAGTCAATGAATGTCATGTGTCTAGTAGTTTAATTTCCAATTTACCTAAGGACGATGTTCTAGCATCTGTGTCTGAACTTAAAGAGTCCAAGTCAAAACAATTAGTTGTATCTTTGTTATCAAAACATGTTTCTGATTCCAATGAAAAAGTTAATTGTGACATCCGAGAATTTCAAGGTTAACTTCCGTTAGACAATCTCCGTTAGTTACATTATAAGTGTTAACTTAGTAACTAATGCTTAACTAGACCGAATACGTCCACGACCTTTGGTTGATCACCGAACCCGACCATATGTGTTATGTGTTTATTTATTTATTGTTATTATGTGCAACGTGTTTAATTAATTAATTTTGAAAATTGGCCCTTTTGGTTTCCAGCGAAACTACCGAGCGAAATTGTAGATTCGCTCGGTAGACAAACTTTCGATTTACACGAATTCAGAGTCAGTTTCGCTTGGCCAGCGAAACTAGCTCCTGACCTATATATTTTATAAAACCCTAATCTTCTCATTTTACTTACATCATTTCTCAAAAACACACACACACTCTCCTGAATTCTGGTCAGCCGAGAAACACCACGAGCCGTCGTGATCTCAACCTCGAGACATCATCCATTCGGATCCTAGATCAAACCGTGAGTCTCCAAAACCATTTTCATGCATATTCTATGTGTTTCCTTAAAAAACATGCTTAGATCTTCATGAAATCGTGTATGCTTGTAGTATGATGCTTAGGAATGCTAGATCTATCATAAAGTCTGTAACTTTACGTGTGAAATCAAGCCATAATGAAGATTCATGCTAGTTAGGTTAACTTTGTGCTAAAAATGAGCTTTGAGGTTTTTTTGGTGATTTGATGATGAAAACTCATGTTTAAGATGTTAAAATTGCCTCTGTGATGTTGGTAAATGTTTATGCATGCTAGATATTGAATTACATGATGTATGGAAGCTGTTAGATTGATTTTTGGTCTTAAAAACGAGTTTTTTCCGGGACTAGCGAAACTGTGTGTTCTCTGGGCAAAATTATGTAGCGAAACTGTTTGAATATTCATACAGCGATACTATGTAGCGAAACTATAGTGTCGCCGGTGAAACTAAGTAACGAAACTACCGAGCGAAACAACCGTAGACCCTATCCCTGAACGAAAGTTCAAACCAGTTTCGAGCGAAGCTATGCTAGCGAAACTGTGCCATCAGTTTCGAGCGAAACTAGCTAGTGAAACTGTGTCATCGGGTATGCCCTAGTGAAAGTGCTGCCCGTGCACATAGCGATACTGCATAGCGAAACTGTGTAGCAAAACTGTACCAGACCAAAACCCAAACTTGTGCAACTTACTTGAATGCTATGCCATGACTTACCTGATTATGCAATAATGAAACATGCTTTGATTTCTGAGTTATGTGAACCCTCGTTTATGATCAACCATCGGTGTCGTGTGTCGGTATGTCGTGTCATAGTTCCAACGTGCTATGTTATGGGCCATAGTGACGTAAGTTAAAGATTAGACACAAAACTAATACTTAAGACCTAAACGTGTTCTTAGGTCTTCGTTAAGCAAACAATACTTGGATTATTTAGCAATTGTAGCAGTGCAACCAAAGGTGAGTGTCACTAACCCGTTTACTGTGACCCCGTTTGGGACACACTGAATAACTTGATGAAAAACAATGCTGACAACCTTATGAGTGCTACGCACCTCTTTTATGAACTTGAAACCTTATGAGTGCCACGCACCTCTTTGATAAACTTGAAGTGTTTTATGGGAAACACTTGAGGAACTTAAACAAACTATTTCTGAAACGAAACTGAGAACATTTTTGAAATTCATGAGAATCCGATAAACCGTTTTAATATGGCTAGTGTAGGTTAAAGTCTAAACCACATGATATCACATGATTTCTAAGGATTGCCTTTTAACTGAAAAAGTCCTCAACTTAATTGTGCCATTAATTGTAAAGCGAGGGGATGTTGGGTAGATCTACTGGAGTTTGACAAACTCTGCCTCGTGACACTGGAGGTGCACGGAGGTACAATATCAGCCTATCTGACCGTGATCCCGAGAGGACACGGGGGAGGCAAAGCCGCGATGACGTATGTCCGCAAAACAAAATAGATGATGGCAATGACACTACAATACTTATTAGTCAGCTTTGGTACAAACTTCCTTAGTGCATGGAACAACGGATTAGCTACCCGCGATATCGGTTGAGCACTTTAATTTTACAAAACTAGTACATACCCGATAACGCATGTTACGGACATTACTTTACTAAATCACGCTACTATGATTTTGGACTGGTGTATTATCACTGAGCATTGCTTTTCACAAATAAATATTACATAAGTATATGTTGACACAATTATGATTATGAGACCGGGCCACTGCGTGACAAGCCCACTGTGAACTCACCAACCGTTAGGTTGACACTTGCGTGGTTTAAACTTTTCCAGATCGCTGAGGAGTATCCGGAGCAGGTTGGCATGGCACATGAAGACATTTTACTTTTGTTTAAATCATATTGGGAATTTAAAACAATGACTTTGTAAAACACGTGGTTAGTGCGAAGACTATATTTTTCCGCTGCGTAATTTGAGACTTTATTTATGACATATATTTGGACTAACTCTGATTCATTTAATATTTGTAACTAATGGTTGTGGTCCTGGTTTGCTCGCACCCCTTAACGGTATAAATTCCGTTAGTGGTTATTTGGGGGTGTGACATTAATGGTTTTAAAATTCGTGTGCCTAACACTAAAGTTGGTCGTGAGACTAAGCCCAAGGACTTTGTCGCTTATCCCCAGGTTGTGTCGACTTTCAATAGATCAAACAAATCTAAATCAGAACAATTTTGTTTAATTACACAACCGGAAAAAGTTACAAAACATGTTATACACAAATGGGATGATAAGCTAGAATGGAAGTCGTCTTATCCAAGACGCTCATACCTCTGTAGTCA
The DNA here is from genome assembly GCA_039602395.1 of Deinandra increscens subsp. villosa. Lineage (NCBI taxonomy): Eukaryota > Viridiplantae > Streptophyta > Magnoliopsida > Asterales > Asteraceae > Deinandra > Deinandra increscens. Next base: position 25,109,103 of record JBCNJP010000023.1, read on the forward strand.
TGTCAATGGGCCTAGACTCATGAATTGTTTTCAATGTGGAAAACCAGGACACTTTGCTGCTAATTGTGTGAATAGACCGTTTCAACCATACTATCCGCAAAACCCACGGACTAATATGTTGGAGAAAATGATGACAGGAGAAAAACAAAAGCAAAAGCAACAAGCTTTGTCACAGGGGAAGCAATGTTCAAAACCAATGAAGACTCAATAGTCTAAGGTTTCAAACACAAAGGCACCAGTGACAAAGCCTGTTGATGAAAAGTGGAATGTGGCCAAAACTCCAAAACTAACTTACATATCTAAAGGAGTTTACAAAAGGAATGATAAGATAAAACCAGAATTTGTTGAGAAACAAGTGGCTAAAGTGAAAAGAGTTAATAAACCTAATGGCAAAGCAAAGGTTGAGCAATAGGTTTTAAAACAAAAAGATGTCACTCAAACAAAACAACTTGTTTACACAAAACTAAAACTTGAGTGGACACCTGTTAAAAGGCCAGCTGGTAAAAAGGACACATCACCACAAAAGAAACTTGTGTCAGTAAATAACTCACCCAGTGTGATGAAACCACAGAAACACCCTGTTTGGAAACCAAAAGTCAACACTCAAAGCTTGAGTGTGACTGAATCAAAAGCAGGAATGTCCCTCAAATTAGTTAACTACCTTGACTCCAAAGGTGTGCCCAGATCTATTATGGCCTGGGTACCTGAATCTAACTGATCTTTGATCCATGTAGGGACAGCCAAGAAGAACTGTCAACAATCTCTGGTACGTTGATAGTGGTTGCTCCCGACATATGACCGGAGATCTGTCACTTTTGGAAGATGTTCAAGATTTCAACGGAGGAGGCGTTTCGTTTGCTGGAGGTGTAGGTGGTAGGATCAGTAAGAAGGGAGTTGTGAAGAATGGCAGTTTAACCTTTTCAGATGTACATTATGTGGAGGAGCTGTCGCACAGTCTGCTGAGTGTCTCTCAGATATGTGATAGAGTTTTTTTTGTAGTATTCAACCGCAAGGAGTGCATAATTCTCAAGCCCGGAGTTGAGATTCCTGAGGAGTGTATTTTGATGCGCACACCAAGACGTGGAAATTCTTATCTGCTCAACATGGGTAATCCTCCGACATCAGAAGAAGCCTGCCTTATCTCAAAGCAAACTGAAAATCTGGCGTTATTGTGGTATCGTCGTCTGGGACATGCTAACATGAAGAATCTGTCAAAGCTGGCAAAGGGAGAGCATGTAAGGAATCTCCCTATTACAGATTTCTCATCAGTTGAGAAGTGTGTTGCATGTGCTAAGGGGAAGCAGCACAGATTACCGCATCGTTCCAAAACGGTTAACTCTGTTTCATCGGTATTGCAACTACTTCATATGGATCTCTTCGGCCCTATGCAAGTTCAAAGTATCAGCAAGTTCTCGTACTATCTGGTGATAGTGGATGACTTCTCTCATTTTACTTGGGTTTTCTTTCTGTCATTCAAGCATGAAACGCCAGCGCTTGTGAAATAGTTTGTCACTCTTATAGAGAATCGGTTGAGCAAAAGGGTGAAGGCTATCAGAACAGACAACAGAACTGAGTTTAAGAACGCTGAATTGAATATGTTCTGTGGAGTAAAAGGTATTGAAAGGCAGTACAGTGCACCATACACGCCTCAACAAAATGGTGTAGCTGAAAGAAGAAACAAAACTCTCATTGAAGCTGCTAGAACTATGCTATGTGATGCAAGATTACCAATCTTTTTCTGGGCCGAAGCAGTCAACACTGCTTGTTATGTGCAGAATCGAGTACTTTTGAACAAGCGGCATGAGAAGACGCCTTATCAGATTATCTATGGAGAAAAGCCAAGGTTGGGATACTTTAAGACTTTCGGGTGTCCTTGCACTGTCCTAATTCAATCGGATGTGGGGCAATTCGAAGCGAGAGCTGATGAATGCTATTTTGTGGGATATTCTGCAAATAGTGCGTATCGGGTCTACAACAAAACCACCAAACTGATAATCGAGGCATTTGATGTTGACTGGTTGGAAGATAATCCAATAGATGCAGGAATTGGACCGGACTGGATCTTTGACTATGGGTCTTTCTTTAAAGGGTTTGACTACTCAAACATGTTTCCTAATCTGGAAGAAGAAGACATTATTGCTCCAGCTCCTGAAGTGAGGCCATCTGCTGAAAATGTTAGAGACAGTGTATCAGAAGCAGCTCCTAAGGATGATGTTGTGGATGTTCCAGAATCGTCAGGAACACATGATGATCAGAAGGAGTCGGAAACCCAAGGTATGAATAATAATGTTAATCATACTAACCTACCTGTTTCTGTTTCAGTGCTAGATGTTCAAACCACAAGAATCCACAGAGATCATCCACTCAGCAATGTGGTTGGGCCAGTGACATCAGGAGTCACAACTAGAAGCCGCACAGGGAACATAAATCACTGCATGTACTCCTGTTTCATCTCCCAAATAGAGCCCCCGAATGTGATTGCAGCACTTAAAGATCCAAGCTGGATGGAGGCTATGCACAATGAGCTGAATTAGTTCTCAAAATTGGGAGTGTGGCGACTGGTTAAAAGGCCAGAAGATAAAAAGGTTATACCCACGAGATGGTTGTACAAAAAACAAGAAAGATGATACGGGTATAATCGTGAGAAACAAGGCAAGGGTGATAGTTCAAGGACATCGACAGGTGCATGGGATTGATTATGATGAGGTGTATGCTCCAGTGGCTAGATTGGAAGCAATTAGAATTTTCCTCACTGTTGCCACATATCTCAACTTTACGGTGCATCAAATGGATGTCAAGACAGCCTTCCTGTATGCTGACATGAATGAAGAAATCTATGTGGGTCAGCCACCAGGGTTTGTGGATGAGGAACATCCAGATTATGTATATCTGCTGGATAAAGCCCTGTATGGTTTGCATCAAGCTCCACGGACATGGTATGAGACTCTCTCCAAGCATTTGGTGGAGAATGGTTACATTAGAGGAGTGGTTGATCAAACCTTGTTTAGAAAAAAGGTGAATGATGATATCATCATGGTGCAAGTGTACGTGGATGACATCATCTACGGATCTACAAATGAAGAATTGTGCACCAAGTTTGAAGACATCATGAGAAAGAAGTTTGAGATGAGTGATCAAGGAGAGATGAACTTTTTCCTAGCATTACAAGTGAAACAAGATGAATCTGGGATTCTTATTCATCAAGAAAAATATGTGAATGAGATTCTAGAAAAATTCAAGATGCAGGACTCAAAGCCAATCTCCACTCCCATGGATTCCCGGCCGTTACTGAAAGCAGATGTTGATGGGGAACCAGTGAGTGAATTCTTGTATCATTCCATGATCGGGTCTCTCATGTACTTAACAGCAAGCAGGCCAGATATTATGCATGTAGTATGTGTGTGTGCACGTTACCAGGCTAATCCTAAACTTTCTCATTTAGCTGCTGTTAAACGTATTTTTAGGTATCTGAAGGGCAAGCCCCGGCTTGGTCTTTGGTACCCAAAGAATACTGACTTCCAATTGTTTTCTTTTACTGACAGTGATTATGCAGGCAGTGATCTTGACAGGAAATCAACAACGGGTGGTTGTCAGTACTTGGGAGACAGACTCATCTCTTGGCAAAGTAAGAAGCAGCATACCGTGTCAAAGTCAACTGCCGAAGCTGAATATGTGGCAGCATCAGCCGGATGCTCACAGGTAGTATGGATCCAAAATCAGCTCACTGACTATGATATGGAATTCACAAACACTCCAATTTTCTGTGATAATGCTGCTGCTTTGCAAATTGTGAAAAATCCTGTTCAACATTCCAAAACAAAGCATATAGATATCAAGGTACATTTTATACGTGATTGCTATGATAGGAAGTTGATTCAGTTGGAAAAGTTGAGTTCAGATCAAAATCTATCTGACTTGTTTACCAAACCCCTTCCTCGTCCCAATTTTGAAATGTGTGTCGAAGGCATAAGGATGATTGCCTTCGAGGAATGATCTGATCAAAATTGCTTGTAAATTTTTTAATAAAATTTAAAAAAAAAACATGTGTTTATTTTTCAAAAGCCTTATAAAAACAGGGGAAGAAATATCATTGTTTTAGAAAATCTGAAAAATATCTGTTTGAGGTTTTTATGATGTCTTTTGTTTGCCTTGAGTTGGTAGGAAATGATATAAATTTCCAAGACGATCGGAGACTGACACGTGTAAGGCAGAAGTGAAAGACGACTCAAAGATGATGTTTCAGTAAGCTAAATCAAAAACTATGATCATCCATGTAAATGCAGTAAACTTAACTTCTATATATGTTTAGTTTTCCATCCTGGTTTACATAGTTTAAAAGACTGAGTCCCAGCAAAAACGGGTTGAGAGTGGTACTCACCTAGTATTCACTCTCTCACACGCCATGTTTTTGCTGTTATGACAACACCACAGAAAAATGAAAAAAAAAAGAAAAAGGAAAAGAAAAAGGAAAAAAAAATGATGATAAAAATAAATAAATTATTGTGTTTGGTCTTCTCTGCGTGCTTATGCGGCCGACCTGATCACCAACTAATAATTAAGAAAATAAGTGGTAGTCATAGCGGTGTTGCATGGTTCCTCAAGTTGGGGGTTTGTGAATCCTCAATAAACTCCGAGGTTGGGTAGGTTTTGCTATGAACGATTGGGTGTGGGGACTGTTAAACATGACGGTAATTATGTACCATATTTAAGCACTTTAAAAAATTTTGTCTGGATGTGACTTTATGTGATTTCAAAAATTTTGAGCAATCGTCTAGAGCGTCAAGTAACGGAAGCTGAAAAGGGTTCCTCAGTCAAAGATTTGTCTGGTTTGATCCATGAATTTACGTCAGCTTCGAGGCAAGTGAATTTTTAATTTCTGTATATAAGTTATATTTGTTCTATGGTTTATTTTATTTATTTAAGTCTTTAAATGTTTAAGATTTAATCTTTTTTATTTTATGATCAAGATCAGATATTCGGGGTTTGAGTCTGAGGGGAAGCTTCGTAAATTCTCAAAATCTTCAAAGTTAACACGTTTTAAGAAAATTAACATTTTTAAGAGGTTTGGGAGGCTTTTAGAATGTTTTTGTATCTTGAGGGGGCAAAATGAAAATTTTTTAAACACAAAACCCCCATTTCCGATCTTTTTATCCATTTACGATCCCTTTCTTTCTCTCTCGTTTACGATCTCCTCCACTGAAACCCTAACCGCCGCCTCAACCCTCACCGGAAAAGTGATCGACCCACCTCTGGCCGTCCTCTGTGAAAACCGAATGCATCATCACTCTCGTAATCGAGTTCCGACCACAAAAACATCAAAACCCCCTTCCATTCGACTGTATTCGTCGGTGCATTCGCAATTTTTGTGAGTTCGAGACCGACCTAGGTTTTCTTGTATTTCGGTGTGAAATACTCATGTTTTAAAGTCGGATTTGTGTTTACAACTCATTAAAGGTAATGGTGGGTGTTTATTTTGAGTGTATGAGGTGTTTTAACGAGTTTCCGAAGCTTTTGCAGGTTCGTCAATGGAGGTTACTGCGTTTATGATCGTCGCATCGGAGAAGACGACGATTGGTGTTTCCGATCGTCGTTTACGACCCAAGTTTACGATCATTCGTTTACGACCCGAGTTTACGACCAGTGTTTACGATCTTCGGATTACGATGGAGTTTACGATCGGGCTTAGGTTATCCTTAAGTGTTTACGATTGGGCTAAGTATTTACGACCGATCCTTGTTTGAACCCGATCATGAACCCGTTTTTGGATCGTAAACCCATATTGTATGTCGTAAACATGAAAAGTGGATCGCAAACACACTTGATTTTTTTGATTAAATCATAAACACCTAATATTCTTATAATTTCATCAAACTTAATCGTTTTTAAGTTAAAATTAATGGTGTTTGTGAATTTGTGATTCAAAATCAAATATTTTTTTTGAAAGTTTAATTTGAGATTTTCTGAACTTAATAAGTTAAATTTGATATTCAATTGAACTTCAAGAAGGTGTTAATAAACATAATTGCACTTTGATGCGTTCAAGCCTGATGCATTTGTCTCGTTTTCTCAGATGGCAGACGATATGCTTGATGAAGAGATTCACTTTGAGAGAGAGCACTGCAAGGCCTATCTTGATGACCCACCAGAGAGACATATGCAGTTATTCTACTCTTTGGTGGCGGGGTTGAACGTCTGCAAGATAAACCATGCTCTTAGAACAAGCGTGCTGATCGACGAGTAGCTTGTCAGAGAATTCTGGGGAACTGCGAGAGCAAGTGAAGATAAGACTAGGATCACTGCAACAATTCAGAACCGATCAATTGTGATTCTTGAAGAAGACATTCGTCAGGGTTTGAACATTAATGACAGAGCTGAAGATCCAATAGAGTATTCAAAGGCTGCTGTGTTACAAGGTGCTCAATTGTTAGGGTATGAAGGAAAGTTCCCTCCCATTTTCAAGAAGTTGCTGCCGCACTACTGGAGGTGTCTGGCTCATTACATGCAGAAATCCTTCTTGAGGAAGAGAACAAGTTTTGATCAGCTAAACAAACTGCATGGCACAGCGTTTGTTGCATTGGCCTTAGACTGGAACTTCAATTTCGCAAAAATGATGCTGTTGGATTGGATAGGCAATGCTGATCTGAGCGCCAGAGAACAGTTCCTGATGACACCAAGATTTGTGCAGATGGTGGTCATGAAGAAATATCCCATGATAGAAGAAAGGATAGAGAAATTGGATATCAATTTCATGGATAATGGTGTGTTCGGCCTGCAAACACAAGACAGATAGGGAAAGAGCAGTTTTCAAGGGAGGCTTGAATGGACCAAAAGAGGTGCCTTTCCTGAAGTCGCAAGAGAACAAGAAGAAGAAGAATCTGACCCTGAACCAAAGGTGCTCCCAGTCAATGCATCTCTGGCAGAAGACCATGATATAACAGCAACTCCGGCTGTGAATGTTCTAGAAGAAGCTGGCATTATACCTTCTGATGAAGAGAACGTGATGGACGACATTTTCCCAGAGCATGAGAATCAGGATGATGACATATATGGGGATCTGGGGCCCATCAGTCACAAGAGAGCAAGGAATGACTTAAACTCTTCTTCCAGTAGTGGTTCAGTTCCACAAGAGTTAGATGTCCAATTTGAAGTTGAGGATGTTCAAGAAGAGCCAATTCCTGTGCGTGAGCCATCACCAAGGAAGAGGTCAGATCCCAGAGCCATCAGGTTTAAATTCTAGAAAACTACCTCAAGCCTGATGGTATTTTAACCTACACATGCCAATACACAAAATGTTGATGCATCTGAACCTACCAATGAAAAGAGCACACCCCAGGCTAATCGTCAGGTTGATGTACCAGAATCAACTCCCATACAGACTGAAAGACCTATTCGGAATGAACATAGCCCAGTTCATGATGAAAGGAAATTCTTTGATGTAGACAGCATGATTATAGAGCCAAGTCCTGTGAGGATCAATCTTTCAACTGAAGCAAGCCAGCCTCTGGTTATTCCAAGCTTCCGACCTTTTCAGGCTGCTGTGGGAACAGCTAATCTCCCAATTGAGATGAGCTTAAGTGCTGATCCTCAAATTAATTATCTTATGTCTCAAAACAGAATTCGTGAAAATGAGACAAAAGCACTTAAAAATGAAATCAAGACTTTGAAAGAGAACGAGGCTGCTAACAAGCTAAGGCTTAAGTTCTTGTATGAAACCTTGATAGATCTGAAGAAGAAATATTCAGAGTTGAAAGGCGTTGTTGATATAAAAGCATCTGGTGACCATGGTCAAAGCTCATCTCAAGGAATTCAAGATGTAAGTGCAATACATGAAGATGAAGGAGATGACACAATTGAGATGTCTGAGTATGTTCGTGGTGGAAGATTTATTTCAAAGGCTCCTGAAGGACAAGTTAATTGGTTTAAAGAATTCTTCAAAGGTCCTACCCTTACGCTGTACTCCATAGATGTTGGAGAAAGTGCTTTAGACAAGAAGGGGAGCCGAGAACCAATTCTGTGTTCGTTTTATGATGCTGAAAAGGAATTATTTGTTGTGGTGAGAGATGGATATAGTCCAGTCGAGTAATACCGATCAAGAGGTCAATTCCACTCATGGACTAAAACAGAGTTGAGAAACTTGTTGAGGGCACCGTTCATTAACAGGTTGTAAGGGAATAATTTGTGGCTTGTGTATTAAATCATCACTTGGCGGACTATTTTGAAGGCCTATGTGATAGAATAGGTGGAGATTAGCTGGGTTATGGTTATATTGGGTCACTGGGCCAATTTAGATGTGGTTGGGCTCAATTAAACAATGTTTAGAGGGATTTTAGTGGGCCTATATGGTCAAAAACGGGAATTAGTGGGTAATTAGGGTTACCAAAGATAGATTAGCTTGTTTTCCAAGCTAATGTCACCCTATATATAGATAGCTTGATTTTGTAATTAGGGTTGGTTGCTCTCAAGGTGTTTTGCGAATTTTGGTGTACACGAAATTCACTCAGAGAATTTCAATCAAGTGTGTAGCAACAAAGGTTAATAGTAAAGTGTTTCTTCTCAATCGGTTTGTGTTCTTGATCTAATTCATATTGTTTATTCATCTTATTTGCATTTATCTTGAATCGCCTATAATCACCGAATTCCGCACGGTGATTATAGACTTTGATATCGCGTGAGGGTTCAATTAGATCTTTACAAGTGGTATCAGAGCCAAGAAACGCAAGTTTCGAGGCTCTCGCGATATCCAATTCAAGTTTTTGGCAACTAACAGTTTGAGTTTTGTGGTGTTTTTTAGCCTTTAGCACGATACGAAAGTATTTTTGCAGGTTTTAAGTCAAGACAGGAGCTTTCGAGGTGCTTAATTCGTGATTTGGAGACTTCTCGACCCTGTTTCAAGACTTTTCAATCGCCCTTCTGATCGAAAAGCCTTTCTGTCGCGCTATTTCGATCGAGAAAGTCCCTTTGAGACTTTTCGATCTGCCCTAACTCAATCGAGAAGTCCCCTTTGTGACTTTTCGATCAGCCCATTTCGATCGGAAAGTCCCATTGTGACTTTTCGATCAGCCCATTTCGATCGAAAAGTCCCCCTTGCGACTTTTCGATCAGCCCATTTCGATCGGAAAGTCCCCTTATGACTTTTCGATCAGCCATCTGTCGATCGAAAAGTCCCCCTTCTGACTTTTCGATCAGCCCATTTCGATCGGAAAGTCCCCCTGTGACTTTTCAATCAGAGCATTTCGATCGGAAAGTCCCCCTGTGACTTTTCAATCAGCTTCTCTTTTCGATCGGAAAGTCCCCACTGAGACTTTTCGATCCGCTAACACTTTTCGATCGAGAAGTCTGCTTTTCGACTGAACCCCTGTCCGATCGAAAACCTACTTTTCGATCCAACCCTTTTCCGACCGAAAACCCACTTTCCGACCGAGAACCCACTTTCCGATCAAAAACCCACTTTTCAATATGTTCAAGTTTTTTAGTTCGTATTTGATCCAGAAGTTCCATCAAAAGAAGTTCATGGCACCCATTCTACCAGGTACCACTTCATGCACCAACAATAATGAGGCATGCCTAAACCCTAAGTGTCAGGCTATTTTGAATGAATGTAAAGACTGGAAACGTAAGTTTACCAATGAGACCCTTAATCGTGAATTAATTGATAGAGACTTTAGGGAGTCCAAAGGTAAGACCAGAATATTTAGAGAGAAACTTGAGGCCATTCAGGTTGATGTTAAGAGTCTTCAAAGAAAATTGAGTGATAAAAGCACCTATCTTAGGCTTGCTAACGCTAAGGTAGAAGAGCTAACTAAGGAGGTAGAGGAACTAAAAACCAAACTCGACACTTCCCAATCTGCCCTTGAGAAACATCAAGTTATTCAAAAGAAAATGATGGACTCTCATCGTGCTTTATTCAAATCAGAGGAGCGACTCGAGCATGTAAAAGAAACATCTGGCCTCGGGGATGGAATTTTTCCTCCCCCATTACAACATTGTCACACACCCTATTAACCACTAACGGAGTTTATACCGTTAAGGGGTACGAGCAAACCAGGACCACAACCATTAGTTACAAATACTAAACGAATCAGAGTTAGTCCAAATATATGTCATAAATTAAAGTCTCAAATACGCAGCGGAAAGTATTGTCTTAGCACTAACCACGTGCTTTACAAAATCATTGTTTTAAATTCCCAATTTGGTTTAAACAAAAGTAAAATGTCTTCATGTGCCATGCCAACCCGCTCCGGATACTCCTCAGCGATCTGCAAGTTTAAACCATACAAGTGTCAACCTAACGGTTGGTGAGTTCACAGTGGGCTTGTCACGCAGTGGCCCGGTCTCATAATCATAATCATGTCAACATATACTTATGAAATATTTATTTGTGAAAAACGCAATGCTCAGTGATATACATCAGTCCATAATCATAGTGGAGTGATTTAGTAAAAGTAATGTCCGTAACATGCATTATCGGGTATGTACTAGTTTTGTAAAATTAAAGTGCTCAACCGATATCGCGGGTAGCTAATCCGTTGTTCCATGCACTAAGGAAGTTTGCACCAAAGCTGACTAATAAGTATTGTAGTGGCATCGCCATCATGTATTTTGTTTTGCGGACATATGTCATCGCGGCTTTGCCTCCCCCGTGTCCTCTCGGGATCACGGTCAGATAGGTTGATATTGTACCTCCGTGCACCTCCAGTGTCACGAGGCGGAGTTTGTCAAACTCCAGTAGATCTACCCAACATCCCCTCGCTTTACAATTAATGGCACAATTAAGTTGAGGACTTTTTCAGTTAAAAGGAAAATCTTAGAAATCATGTGATATCATGTGGTTTACACTTTAACCTACACTAGCCATATTAAAACGGTTTACCGGATTCTCATGAATCTCAAAATGTTTTCAGTTTCGTTTCAGAAATAGTTTGTTTAAGTTCCACAAGTGTTTCCCATAAAGCACTTCAAGTTTATCAAAGAGGTGCGCGGCACTCATAAGGTTTCAAGTTCATAAAAGATGTGCATAGCACTCATAAGTTTGTTAGCATTGTTTTTCATTAAGTTATTCAGTGTGTCCCAAACGGGCTCACAGTAAACGGGTTAGTGACACTCACCTTGGGTTGCACTGCTACACTTGCTAAATAATCCAAGTATTGTTTGCTTAACGAAGACCTAAGAACACATTTAGGTGTTAAGTATTAGTTTTGTGTCTAATCTTTAACTTACGTCACTATGGCCCATAACATAGCACGTTGGAACTATGACACGACATACCGACACACGACACCGATGGTTGATCATAAACGAGTGTTCACATAACTCAGAAATCAAAGCATGTCTCATTATTGCATAATCATGTAAGTCATGGCATAACATTCAAATAAGTTGCACAAGTTTGGGTTTTGGTCTTGGCACAGTTTCGCTACACAGTTTCGCTATGTGCACGGGCAGCACTTTCGCTAGGGAATACCCGATGACACAGTTTCGCTAGCTAGATTCGCTCGAAACTGATGACACAGTTTCGCTAGCATAGCTTCGCTCGAAACTGGCACAGTTTCGCTAGATAGGTTCGCTCGAAACTGATGACACAGTTTTGCTATCTAGTTTCGCTCGAAACTGATTTGAACCTTCGTTCAGGAGTCTATGGTTGTTTCGCTCGGTAGTTTCGTTCGAACAGGCATACTTAGTTTTCACGGCGACACTATAGTTTCGCCATATAGTGTCGCTGGATGAATATTAACACAGTTTCGCTGTATAGTTTCGCCCAGAGAACACACAGTTTCGTTAAACGCAGAAAAACTCGTTTTTAAGACCAAAAATCAATCTAACAGCTTCCATACTTCATGTAATTCATTATCTAGCATGCATAAACATTTACCAACATTAAACAAGTAAATCTAACACCCTAAACATGAGTTTTCACCATCAAATCACCAAGAACACTTTTTAAGCACAAAATGACCTAACTAGCATAAATCTTCATTATGGCATGATTTTACACGTAAAGTTGCAGACTTTATGATAGATCTAGTATTCCTAAGCATCATATCAGAAGATCAAACGATTACATGGAGGTTTAAGTATTCTTTTTAAGAAAACACTTAGAAATGCAAGAAAAATGGTTTTGGAGACTCACGGTTCGATCTAGGATCCGAATGGATGAGTTCACCAACTGAGATGACGGCGGCTCGTGGTGGTTCTCGGCTGGTCAGAATTTCAGGAGTGTGTGTGTGTGTGTTTTTTTTTTTTGAGAAATGATGTAAGTAATGAGGATTAGGGTTTAGGTTGGCTTTATATATCATATAGATCAGGTGCTAGTTTCGCTGGCAGTTTCGCTGGCCAAGCGAAACTGGCTCTAAATCAAAGGTTTAGCTACCGAGCGAATCTGCAGTCTCGCTCGATAGTTTCGCTGGCAACCAAAAGGGGCCAATTTACATTCTAAGCACGATTCATGAATTTTGTCCCTACATTGATCTTAAATTTCATTAGCCCATGATTAGAACAAATGCATACCCCCTAATTACTCGATTAATCACACAATTAATTACATAAACACGTTGCACATAATTCCACATAGTGGCAATTAAATAAATGAACACATATGGACGGGTTCGGTGATCAACCAAAGGTCGTGGACGTATTCGGTCTAGTTAAGCATTAGTTACTAAGTTAACACTTATAATGTAACTAACGGAGATTGTCTAACGGAAGTTAACCTCGGAATTCTCGGATGTCACAAACATGAATACATAAGAGCGCCCCAAACTACCGATGAATTGTTGAAAGAGCGCCTGAATGAAGCAACCATGGTATATGGGCCTCAACCTGTACATAAAGATGAAAAGACAGCCACTGAAGAAACTCAGTCAAATAACACTACTGAGTGTGCAGGTTCAAGCTCTAGTGAAGTAAAGAGAGCTGATGAACAAAAGTTGGTTCCTTATCCAAAAATCGAGACTCCTTGTTCCAAATTTGTGGATGAGATAAAGCGGGAACGAGTTGTGATGACTACAAGGCCCAATGGTAAGATATTCATGACAGCAGGGTCTATGTTCATTCCGATTGAAGGAGAAGAGCGACCCTCATTCACCACTAAGTTCAAAGGCTTGGGTCATGATGGTGGTTTATCATCTCACATTAAGAGTATAAGGCCCAAGATCACCATCAAGCCTCCAAATTCCGTTCCAATCAAGATTGAAAGGCCCAAGATGACAAACAAGTCTCCAAACTCATCAGTGGGCTCATGCAGTGGCAAAACAACTTTCTCAAAGAAACCAGTGGGCCCAAAAGGTCAAATGTCTGGTTCTGCTCAGTTTTCAACGAACCAGAAAAGATTTAACGGAAATGGATCAAGGTTAGAAGATCGAACAACTGGAGATCTGAAGTCTTTCTAAACATGCAACCGAATCTCAATGCCTCTCCATCAAAGCCATACAGCTCAAACGGTCACACTTCTGGCTTCTACCTGAAGAAGCAAACTTGCTTTAATTGTGGCAATCCTGGTCACATTGCCCGAAATTGTCTCTATCGCCCCTATGAGCCATATTATCCGCAAAGTCGGAGTCTTTCGTCTCAGGATTCAATTAAGTCTAAGCCAATGAAGGTGCAACCACCTAAGGCGATGAAGACTGTTTCTCTTAAGATAAAACCCTCTGATCAACATTGGGGCGCTGCCAAAGAGCAGAGAAAAATTTCAAATAAAAAATATGCGTTTCCAAATTATGAAAATTTTCATAAGAAGGTGAAGAAACCAATTTCAAAACAACACAATGTTAAAAAACCTAAAGTTTCCCCTCCAAAGGTAACTAAAACTGTTTTGAGAAAGAAACCTGAAATGAAAAAGGTTGAAAAACCTAAAGTCACTACTCCAAAAGTGACTAAACAACTCATAAATCACCTCAAATTTGGAAACTTAAATCTATGGCACCCACAACTCCAATTCCTGATTTTACAAAGGACATGTGTTTAAAAGAAGTAACTTTCGTTGATTCATCAGGTCTACCCAGAACCACTATGGCCTGGGTTCCATTGGCTAACTGATCTCTCACCTTGTGCAGGAACAGTCAAGGAGGACTTTCATTAACCTTGTTTGCTTGTTTGTGATAGTGATTGTTCCAGGCACAGGAAAGGAGGCATCTCTTCACTTCATGACATGCAGATCTTTATGGGGGGTATGTTTCCTTGTGAGAGGTAAATCTGAAAAAAACAATCAGCAAGGTACTGTCTGAATTGTTTGTTTCTTAGCTAATTGTTTGTTTCAGAAAATTTTCAAAAGATAAACTTGAAGGTTAGCTTGGCCAGTTTTAGTAGATATTTAGTGATGTGTCTGTGTGTCAATAATAAATAAAAAATAATAAATAAATAAAATGTGTGTTGATTTTAAAAATCAAAAAGCAAGGGGAAGAATAGAAAAGATGAAATAGTTGACCCCTCAAAAATTGTGCTTTTTAATTTTTAATCTTTTGTTTGTGTTTGAGAAGGCAGGGAAGTGAAATAAATTTCCGTTCTCAAAATGACTGACACGCGTAAGGTAAAAGTGAAAGACATGATCCAAGGTGATGTGCTCGGTAGGCTCAGTTCCAAAAAACAAAGGTATGGGTCACAACACTTAAAGATAAAGTATGCCATTTGACGGGAAACACACACTTAGGTTAAGTGCTTATTCTATTTGACTGCGAAATTGGTTCCCGATACACACGCCGGACTCCAAAGTGTTGAATCGAAAATCTCAAAAAGTCGGCGTCCCCTCTGTTTTGTGTGAGCAAAGATCTGGGGATGTCAAAGCCGTTAGTCAAGTCTTGCCTTTGCTTTGCGTGAGCAATGGCCTGGTGTAGAATGGTTGACGTGTTAATCAGATTTTCCTCTGTTTTGCGTGAGCAAAGACCTGGTTAGTCTGGATTAACGTGCTTACAGATCACTATATATAATTTACACCCCAAAAGATGCCAATGTGCATAACAAAAGAGACCCTCTAGCATCCAAAACCCTTTAGCCCTGACTTTGTGACTAGGCTTATGTGTTTGATGAAAGGTTACCACCTGACTGATAAACGCCTCTGAGTTGAAATCATACAAGTCTTTGTATATTATTCCTATCTCTTTTATGATCTGTTCTTTCTCTTCTCAACCAAGTCTCGAGAAAAGATTCAAAACTCTGGATATGGGAATGTGAAAATATGTGGTAGGGAATGATCAAGCTTGATAGACTGCACATATTAATTACCTAGGATTTGTGTGTGACTGTCGGATGTTCATAATTAATGCACCTAAATGATAAATAAGTGACAAACAGCCGGGAAAATGAGGAACATGGGTTTAAGAAGGACCAATATACTGGCAATCGCCTGGACGTGTTCGAGTAATAGATGTTGAAAAGGGTTCCTCAGTTCAGACAAAGACGGTTTGATCCCAAAATAAAACCTTCTCGTTTAGTAATTTGGTATGTTTGTTTTGTTTCTTTTGTGTTATCTTAAGTTTATGAATTGGCCAGGTTGATTTGAGAAGTTTAAATAAATTTTTATGGGTTTTATGCAAGAAAGTTTGACCCTCCCTCAGAACCTTAGGGGGAGATAATAAAAAGAGTCCTCGGGTTCATGGAAAGTTGTTTGGTTAAGTAATGCTAACCCGATAACTAGTCATCATTGTCTGGTTAGTGTTTGTTCCATGTTGTGCTTATCATGTTAAGTGAAAAAAAAAATAACAACTCATGGAAAAAATCAAGGACTCAGTTGATCAAAGCAAGAACTCTTCTGCTGATCAAGTTGAAGAACCAGACGGAAAAGGACTTACCTTATGCTTAGGGGAAGTTTGTTGGTTGTTCAAGAAAAGCTTCCAAAGACTCTAAAGACACTGTTCACGAGTTAAGGGGAAGCTAAATGCCGTCAGTTCAAAGATCTACAATCAAGAATGCCAAGATAGAGGTTTTCAAAATTTAACCTCTGAAGTTAATGGCAAGTCAAGACAGTTACTGATGATTCAGCAAGGACTCAACAGTTTTCAAGAAGGAGCAAGTATTTGAGAATCCTCCTCTCATTACATGTTCGTCATTTGAAGTCCAAGCTAATGCTGATTGAGAGAACACTCCCTAAAGTCTATTTGTTGTTGCCCAATGAAGATTGTTAAAGAAAGGAATCTTCATCAACCCATGATCAAGCCAAGGAGAAGACTCCAAGTTCTGAAGATTGAAAGTAGAAGACATTTAATATCACAAGCCAAGGGGAAGATTGTAAGGGAATAATCTGTGGCTTGTGTATTAAATCATCACTTGGCGGACTATTTTGAAGGCCTATGTGATAGAATAGGTGGAGATTAGCTGGGTTATGGTTATATTGGGTCACTGGGCCAATTTAGATGTGGTTGGGCTCAATTAAACAATGTTTAGAGGGATTTTAGTGGGCCTATATGGTCAAAAACGGGAATTAGTGGGTAATTACGCAGGTTACTCCAGATAGTTCTGCTATTGTGGAGGCTTGACACTGTCTAAGCTTGGGTTGAAACCTACGGGTTTCAACGAAGGTCCCATGTGGGCCTGCTAGACAGTCGCATGGTTTTCCCGGGGAACGTCCATATGCCCCACACGACCCCAGCTGAGGCACGGTTAGGACACTCATGTCTGGCTGTCTGTGGGGTGGACCCTCATCTCCTCCTCTACGGAGGTAGGATAGGTGCGCGATGTCCTAACCCATCGTGACCAAACATCGCCGTTCCAAAAAAATTAGGGTTACCAAAGATAGATTAGCTTGTTTTCCAAGCTAATGTCACCCTATATATAGATAGCTTGATTTTGTAATTAGGGTTGGTTGCTCTCAAGGTGTTTTGCGAATTTTGGTGTACACGAAATTCTCTCAGAGAATTTTAATCAAGTGTGTAGCAACAAAGGTTAATAGTAAAGTGTGTGTTTCTCAATCGGTTTGTGTTCTTGATCTAATTCATATTGTTTATTCATCTTATTTGCATTTATCTTGAATCACCTATAATCACCGGATTCCGCACGGTGATTATAGACTTTGACATCGTGTGAGGGTTCAGTTAGATCCTTACATAGGTGGAACAACAATCATGGTAATCTGGGTTGCAACAATTTGATTGCTCAAATGGAGGAAAACTTTGTAAACTTTGATCTGAAGGCTGCAAAGTGGGTTGAAACTGGAACAGATCCTGTCACCGATGAGCCAATTGGTGAGATGAGGTGTGCTCCCACCAAACGAACCCGAGTTATCAATATGCTCGATGAAATAGAAGACCATACGCTTGTAAAGAATTTTGATAGCTGGTATTATGATCCTACAACGTATGAGGTGGTGGTTGTGTGCAAGAAGATGAGAGAGTTTCGCATGTATGATCCCATTGATTTGCTGAGATTCGGAGAGAATGATATCAAGCTCCTGGCATCCTGTCCAATACTTGGTGATGAACATGACATGGAAAATGCTATACGGGTGGGTATGTTCAATGGCACAGTGAATCTAATTGTGGAGAAAGGATGGTGGTCAAGGAAAGAGGCTCATACATTTAGATTCGATTTATGTCTTCCTTAGACTGTCTAATGGTTCATGCCTAGGGGAAGATTGTTGGGCTATATTTTAGAGGCATGAACATTAGATCATTGGGCTTGTGTTTTGGGCTAGTTGTTTACGATTTGGGCCATGTGGGCCGACTTTATTATGTTATGATTATTCTAGCTTTTGGGATTACGATTTTCAGATTCTTCTTGTTTACGATCGTTTTCTTTAAGCTCAAGAAAGTATTGTTCATCATTCAAGATTTGATCTTTGTTGTTTGTCACTTCATCAAATCAATTTCTTCTACTTTCTTCTTGAATCAATCACTTACGAGGATTCCGCACTCGTTTGTGATATCAATATCGTGATTTGGTAGATTTTCTGGACCAACACGGACAACTCACTGAGGATGTCTACATGGTTCAGCCCGATGGTTTTGTCGATCCTAAATATCCAAATAGGGTTTCCAAGCTGAATAAGTCCATATATGGACTTAAACAAGCATCTCGAAGGTGGAATCTTTGCTTCGACCAGAAAGTCAAGGATTTTAGCTTTGCTTAAAACGAAGATGAGCCTTGTTTTTACAGAATGGCAAGTGGGAGCGCTATATTATTCCTCATATTGTATGTGGATGATAAACTGATCATAGGAAACAATATCTCCATGCTTAACGAGGTTAAGAAATGGCTTTCATCTTGTTTCGCTATGAAGGATCTTGGGGAAGCCGCTTTTATTTTGGGAATTAAAATTCATAGAGATCGATCAAAGCGGCTTCTGGGTCTTAGTCAAAGTACATACATTGACAAGATTATAGCACAGTTCAACATGAGAAACTCCAAGAAAGGAGTCGTCCCTATGACAAAGGGTGCTATTTTGAATAAATCTTAACTCCTCAAATGGAGAAGGAGATTAACCAAATGGCTTCGATACCATTTGCTTCCGCTATTGGCTCAATTATGTATGCCATGTTCTGCACTCGACCAGATGTCTTGTTTGCGTTGAGCATGACAAGTCGGTACCAACAGAGTCCTAGTCTAGCTTAGTGGACTGCTGTGAAGAATATCCTAAAATACCCGAGGAACAGTAGTGAGATGTTTTTGGTATATGGAGGAACTGATGAGCTCGCTGTAAAGTGTTACACCGATGCTAGTTTTCAGACTGACCGAAATGACTCTCGCTCGCAGTCCGGATACGTATTCACCCTCAATGGAGGTGTTGTTTCGTGGTGTAGTTACAAATAGCCAGTAGTGGCTGATTCCACTACTGAATCTGAATACATGGCCGTCTTAGAAGTTGCCAAGGAAGCAGTATGGATGAAGAAGTTCATCACTGATCTCGATGTGGTTCCATGTGTTAAGCAACCAATCGAGATGATGTGCGATCACAGGCGTTATTGCTCAAGCCAAAGAGTCAAGGTCTCATAAGAAGGCCAAGCACATTCTGAGGAAAATTTCACTACATAAGAGAAGTAGTTGAAAGAAATGAAATAAAAATATGCAAAGTAGACACATATCAAAACTTAGCTAATCCCTTTACGAAGCCCATGACTCACGAGACTCATAAACATCACAAAGAAGCGATAGGGCTTAAATTAACTAAAGACATGATTTGATTTAGTATTTGGGTGTACGAACACATAACAGTTCTCTTTACTATTCATATTCCATCGATAAATGCATTATAAAATTTCAGAACTGTGTTCGATATTAATACATTTAATCATCCCTAAACAATTGTTGATATTGTTCTAAATGTCCGTAGTCGATTAGAGACGTGGGAACGACTCTAAACTAAGACTATTCTGATTTTGAACCTTAAAAAGGTTTAACATTCAAAGTCACAGACCTCATTATAGAGTGACGTTGGACGTAACTCGCATCAAGCAATGCAATCATGGAAGCTTTTCCTGCTTGATTAATGGTATGCTCTAATGTTTCCTTAGACCTGAGACGTATACTGGAACTCCCGTTTACCGTAGACTATTCTTTGATTGTAGTCTAACGTTGTCGCGTAACTGCCAACAATAGGACTACTTTTGGGAATGGATCTAAAGTTCAGTGGGAGTTGTATGCCTTAAAACAGGATTTCGTACTATTGCTTCGGCATTAGATAGACATAAAGGCGCCCTCATTGATTCCAAGTGTGAAGTGTGAGGCCTCACCCAAACTTACATTGTATGCCGTCGCCATTACGCCACTTCCTCCACCGCCTCCATGCGCGACGGACGAAATTGTTTCTACGACGGTTTCGTCATCAAGCACAGCAGAGCCATTCGATTGGAATGCTATGTTGCATAGCATGGTTCCGTTACCGCCACCACCGCCGGTTCATTAGTTGAACGCGTCCGTGGTGCCTGAGGCCCCGTCTTCACAGTCGGTTGAAGACTTGACTCACCGGTTCGAGCCGGGCGTTACCATTTACCCTAGCGCCAGTTCGTCGAACCCCGGTGTCTCGAACGGTTGTTCAGACTCCGCCAAGGTATATCTAACTTGCTTAGATAATTAAATATGATTATTTAATTTTTCTGTATTTACGCGTACATGGTGATCAAATCCTGTCTACGGTTTTACAAAAATTCGTGTTGTAAAACTAATTTCCACTGTGTAATTAACTCTGATTAATTAACCCGTTATTTAGTCTGTAAATAAATCAAAATGGGCAACCCGGATACCCACTGTAAAACCCAACAAGTTCATCACATGTCTTGTTAAGAACATCAACTTTATTTTTTGAAATTTCAAACAAATCATCAAAATCTCCTACAGCTTCTTTAGCTTCTTTCTTCCATTTCTCTACTTCTTTCAATAAACCATTGTAAAACCGATTTGTCCCGATCTAGTGATTTAAACACCGAAATTGGATCAAAAGTTAGCCCGAACTCAAGAAGACGAAATTGTAAATAAATCTATGTTTATAGCTCAATTGAATCAGTGATTACAAGATATGAACTCGTTGAACGAACCTAATCAATGATCTAAACACAAAACTCACAGAAATTCAAGATCAAAAATTCCTCTCTCTAAGATGAAGAACTTGGGTAAACGGTTATGGAGAGTTATGTGTGAACTACGGACCAACTAGTATATATAGAGTATCTTGGTCCGTTGGTCTTCCTCCTCTGGTCCGCTGATCAGATCGAAATCTGGATCCCTCGCAGCTTCTAATCTAAGTTTGTTGATATATGAATCTCAAATATGAGATTCATATATCTAACACAAACAAACCTTTCAACTATAGTGTAATTACAAAATCTACCCTATAACATGATCTAACAATTCTAACTGAACATCACTAACGATACTAACTGTGATACACACACGTCACAGAGAAAATGCTCTAACAAACTCCCCCTTGACGTGTGCTGTATCAGATCTTCAAACTCTTTTAATCTGCTGTTAGTTGATGTTGGGTAGGCATGACAGGAACAGGACTGTGTCAACTGAACCATTTCTGAAAGTATCCTTCGTTAGCTTGTCCTCTGATTGGCTAAAGAAATAAACTCTTTGACAGCTTTGCACCATGCATAAAATCCATTCTGAAAACTTGTATTTGGGAGGATTTGATCATTTCATCTTGCAACCTTCAAAAGACAAAAGTTGCAAATTTTCTTTTCCAATCATAACTTTAATCTTGGAAACCTTCTCCTTTGGAGAACCAAAATGATTTGAAATCAGTTTTGAATATTTGATGCATCGTGTGTCGATCAGATCGAAAACAAAGAAGAAAGAAAATCTTTTTGGATTTTACAAAGTTTATATCAAAACACACTTAAAATCTTTTTGGATTTTCTGAAACTGAAACATAAATGCAATATAGAATCAAAGTCTATTTTTGATTTTGGTGAGAAAGATCGCGACGTGAGATCATATCAGTCATAACGCATCTAGCACATTTCAATTTCGACTTAGTCAGCATGCAGGCAAAGATGATAGAAGATACAATAATTTCTTATTTATTTCAGCATGCACAAATCAATTTTTATAGCTTTCTGATATATTAGAAGGTATATTTTTCAAGCACTGATAACATGGTCCTCACGCTTTTCAGAGATATTAGTAACGTATCATTTTTCAAGCTAAGCCATATCATGTAGATATTTTCAATCATACACATCTTTGTGCTTGCTTTATAGAATTTATTTTTCATAGATGTAAACATCCAATGTGTGTCATGCAAAAAGAAAGCAGAATGTTAAATCGTATACCTTAAGGTCGATCTTTCAATACGCAGATAAGGCCTCGGATTTAACAAAATAAGAAAAATAAAACAAGTTGAAGTTGTATAATTCAACAACAATCAGGTCGGTCTTGTGGACACGCAGAGAAAGTCCGATGAATTATACGAAACACCAAGAAAAATAAAGCAGAACGTCAAACGAACAACGATCAGGTCGATCTTTCGATAGGCAGAGAAAGTCCGATCGTTTGACAAAATAAAGAAAATCAAACAAGTTTAAATCTTTTAAAAGAATGCATGCATACACAAGGATATCTCTTATTCTATTTTTGCAAATTTATCACACAATACTATTCAAGATGATAAACCACAGTTATCAGGCATGCATTATGTTGATATCATACTTGTGTATATCAGATTTGTCATGCACATTACACATATCAAGCAATAACCTATAGCTTTTACATCTACTTTATCCATGGCAGATAACGTATATGCAGATGTACCATCATTTCTCACATAGTCGGATCAATTTCTTATTTTTTTACTTTTCCATTTTTTTTATATTTTTCATTTTCTCCCCCTTACATGAAAAACACACTATATTTGGCCTTTTCAAATATTCTCCTCCTAAAATTCAACAAACCCTATTTTTTGAATTTTCTATAATTTTTCTCCCCCTAAAAATATACGAAAGAAAGTAAAAGGAAATAAAATATAATTGATCGACCAACACGGATACCTCGAATTTTTAGATTTTGAAAAATCATTTTTCTCAAAACTTTTGTGAAATATCTACTCGGTGAAGCGCTAACTTAAGCAAAATACTCCACTATCAGCAACTTTGCAATCACTAATAGGTCTTCTTGAAGCATCCTGCACACAACCTCAAACAATTTTTAGTTAAATACGGGAACCCAAACCGGCTTGGGTCGTCCCGTATCCTCAACAAAATCGTTTCCCGCAGAGGTTGCAATTTTCTTTTTCCAAGACCGGAATGGTTTTGATGATTTCACCTGATGCGAATCATAACCATTGATAAACCTTGACATGTTAGAAACAATATTCAACAACTCACCGACCAACATTTTTCTCAGATTTTGAGTAACGTTTATTATGTCCACAATATGAAAAATCATTTGAGTAAGGCATTTCAAAATCATTATTGAAAAATTGTTTTCTTTTTAAAAATTGTTTTGAGTTTGAAAACTGTGGGAAATCATCAACAAAATGTAAAGTTTTACCAACAAACGGCTTCTTGGTAGTTGACTTCCGTTGATGATTCTGATGTAGCTTGACTGGTACCTCATTGAGAATCAGTGAATCAGATGATGATGATTGATTTGAACCACGTGAAAATCTTTGTCGAATAGCACAATCACGAATAACATGTCCCGTCTTGTTGCAGTAAAAGCAAGCTCTTTCATCGACCTTCTTAGGTGACATGGATTCGAACGACATTGTGGACTTTGAAGAAAAATCACTCTCTTGAAACTCAAACTTAGAATTCTGCTTTGGCATAAACTCAACATTTCCAACACTAACTTTCTCATCTTGAACATCATTTAAAATTTCATCCATTTTGCTGACAAACTCCTTTTGCTTCAATGTAATTCTCTCAGAAAGTTTAAGCGATGTATCAGAAGATGAATTTTTAATCTGATCCACCATTGATTCTTCATGCATTGTGTCAATTTTGTTCTCAAAACCCAAACCTTTCTTTTTATAACTAGGTAGCTTTGAAAGTTCGGCTTGAGAATTAGATTCTCCTTTTTCCATCGTAGCAACTCTGGTAAACGAAGCATTGTTTTCCTTTAGATTGTTTGTTTTGAGCAAAGTTTCATCAATTTTCTCCTCAGACGAAATTTTATTAACCTTCTTACCAACTTCCTCATCATACACCTTTTCTTTTTCAAAAGAAGTTGAAGCTGAACAAAATGTTGACGTTGTTCCTCCTTCAAGCTTCTGCTTCTCAAACTTTGACCTATTCTTCTTCTCTGAAACAGGATTTGCAAAATTTGAATAATTATGCAATTCATCAAGTTTTCTTTTAAGATTTGAAATCTCTGTTTGTGCCTCAGCAAATCTTTTGTTAACCATGTCTAACTCAACTCTAAGCTTCTTTACTTCTTCTTCTTTATGTATGAATTTGATATTTAATTCAGACATATCATCTTCAAATGATCTGATTAATGGAGTAGAAGTAAAATTTTGTGGGGAAGGAACGTCAGAATAATCAACTTCTTTCTGAGCATTGAACATAAAACTAATTGTGGAAGGCGAATTTCGATAACCAACTAACTTCCGTTGAAGTTCCAAAATCTCAATTTGAGCATCATCAAACTGCTTTCGACACATAGCTTGTGAATCTGCCAATTGTTTTTTACATTGAATAAGTTCCTCGTACTTACAATCAAGCTCAATCTTTTGATTTCTTATGAACGCATGTTCCTTAGTTAACTCCAATTTTGTATCCGTCCACCTCTTTTTATAAATCTCAACATTTTCCTTCAACAATGTATTCTCATCTATTAACCTAGTCTTTGCGTCAAGCAATTCTGTGTTGTCTTCTTGATGACGAAGTTCTTTATCAGCAAGTTCAACACAAGTCTTTTGAAGTGCATCATATTTTTCTTTCAAAATCACACTTTTAGAATAAAGTGCATCGAAGTCTTCAGTAACTTCTGTCACCGCATGTTTGCAATTCTCCAAATTCTCTTTTGCAATTTTACACTCTTCAATTAACAAACTCTTTTCCTTTCTTAAATTTTCAATTTGTTTCTGACAGATTTGCTCATTGTCAATCTCTTTTCCAGATTCATTTGTTTCTGCATCACTCACACTTGCTTTTGATATATTCTCAATGCCAGCACATTCCTGAGCAAGAGCATCCCATACCTCTTTTGAAGTTTTATACCATTTGAATTGCCAAGAGATCTCTTTAGATAATGCTCTCATCAAAGCATAATAAGCTATCTTCTCACTATCGTGATATTTAACCTCATATTCGGTCATCCTGATAAAAACTTTGGTGGTGGTACTTTTTGACCCGAATTATTGAGAACAGGAAACTCATATCCATCTTGAATTGATTTCCAGACATATTCACCTAATGTACCAACCACGAACTCTGCAAATTGATTTCCAGACATAATCATCAAAATGAAGAAGCATTGGAACTTCACTTTCAATCTTTTGAAAATTGCTCAATGAATAATATGAATAAAAACCACTATTGAAACCCATTTTCGCTTATCTCAAATTCTTTGAGTAACCACCTTGAAAAAAAAATTGTAAAAATTCTTATGAGTTAAAACTTGTTTTTTTTTAAGAATGTATCTTTTTTAAAAAAAAATTAGTTTCTATCAAGAAAACAAACTGTGAAAGACAAAATGTTTATAGCTTTTGTTTTGTTTTTTTCTTTTAAGAAAAGAAATAAGCAACGGAAAAATAACACGATAAAACAAACGTGTTTATGTTTGTTAAATGGTCCGACAAACACAAAATAATTTCGCGTTTACGAATCAATTCAACGAACACAAAAACTTTGTGTAAAATTTTTTTAAAGAAACCTTGTTGTAGTTTTTTATTCAAATCTTTATGTAAAACTTTTTTTTAGTATTTAAAAATTGTGAATTATTTTTTTTTTAAAATTTGTTTTGTTTTATTTACAATCTTTATGTAATTTTTTTTTAAAGAAACCTTGTGTTTTTGTTTTTTAAAGAAAAACTTTTTAGTTAATTTTCTAATCAAATTGTAGGGACCAAAATTGAAAATTTGTCAAAAATGACAAAATAGTCGTGTGAACCAGCCCCCTTCCCGATTTTCTCCTTTTTCCGGCTAAGAAGTCCCCGGTGAACAATATTTTCCGGGCAAAAAAAAACGTTTTTCCGGCGATTAAAAAAACACAAACTTTAATCGATCATATCTCCTTCGATTCTTAACGAAAATTGATTCTGAAAGTTGCTACGGATTCGTGAGATCAAGAGGAGTCAAAATAGCACCATTGTTGCTAGGTTTTGAAGAGCTTAAAGGACCGAACGAAATAGCTCCGGCGAATGAAGAAGATGGTGACTTTGTGATCTTCTCAAAACTCAACCAAATTGAAAACCGATTGTTGCAATAGATTCGTATGATCAAAAGGAACTTGTAGCAACTGATTTCATCCAAAAAGATTGAGTATTAACGAATTAACCATTGTTGAACATGAAGAACACATAAAACTTCACTGTGATGTTGCGATTTCATCAAATCTTAACCAAAAACACATTCTGAGACGTGCAATAGATGCGCAATAACCTCCTGAAACTTCCTGTATCAATTTTAAACACCAAAACTTACCAGATCAGTCGAACTTCAAGATCAAAGTTTGATCAATTTGACTCCAAAAAGTCAAACTCAGCGAAATTAAGCAAATAACAATGATTTCGATCCAGAAAACGATGTAGAATCACGCCTGGATTGCTCTGATACCAATTATAAAACTGATTTGTCCCGATCTAGTGATTTAAACACCGAAATTGGATCGAAAGTTAGCCCGAACTCAAGAACACGAAATTGTAAATAAATCTATGTTTATAGCTCATTTGAATCAGTGATTACAAGATATGAACTCGTTGAACGAACCTAATCAATGATCTAAACACAAAACTCACAGAAATTCAAGATAAAAAATTCCTCTCTCTAAGATGAAGAACTTGGGTAAACGGTTATGGAGAGTTATGTGTGAACTACGGACCAACTAGTATATATAGAGTATCTTGGTCCGTTGGTCTTCCTCCTCTGGTCCGCTGATCAGATCGAAATCTGGATCCCTCGCAGCTTCTAATCAAAGTTTGTTGATATATGAATCTCAAATATGAGATTCATATATTTAACACAAACAAACCTTTCAACTATAGTGTAATTACAAAATTTACCCTATAACATGATCTAACAATTCTAACTGAACATCACTAACGATACTAACTGTGATACACACACGTCACACAGAAAATGCTCTAACAACCATCATTTTCCTCAGCCAGCTTAGAAACTATCTTCACTAACTCAGTGTTATCTTTTTGCAACTGAACTTCTTCCATAACTGCACAACCACCTGTATCAGACATCTTACAATGTGCACAAGATTTAGATTCCTTAGTATCAACCGTCTTTCCAGATTCATTCAATTCAGCATATTTCTGAGCAAGAGCATCCCAGAATACTTTAGAATTCTTTGCAATTCTTGAATTGAGGCAGTAATTCTTTTGACAATGCTATTGTAAGAACTTGATATGCTTTTTGTTCTCTTTCATAACTTTTCCTTTCCTCGAATGCAGGTACTCCATTATTTTTTGTTGGATATGTAAAACCTTCCTTAATCGAAATCCACAAATCAAGAGAAGTGGGAATGAGGCCAATTGAAATCAAGAGAATTAGACCCTAAGTTAACACAATTATTAATGAAATCACTTAATCATTTGAAAACCATTTTATTAAAATATGTATTACAATCATGATAATAATAACTATATAACTTATACCTATAAGTTTTTGAGTCATGTGCTTTCTAAATCATACATATATATAGGGGTGGATATCAAAATTAACCCATGAAGAAATAACAAATTAAACTATTTCAACCACCAGATTTGTGCCAAGCGTCATTGTTTTTGTTTTATTATGAATGGTATAATAGGTATTTTACCCAAAAGAAAAAGCAACCCCCATTTTTAAGACGTCTATAAATTTATTATCCGGCATCCTTATACCATTAGACTTGTCAAATGTTTATCTTTAATTCAAATGTGGTCCCAACTTTTTTTAAATTTTTTTCCAAACGTCCATCCTAACATGTAATGCTACACAAACTAACATCGGTGCCTTTGTTTTAGCATTGATGCTAATATGGACGGTTGAAAAAAAAGCTTTAAAAAAAGTCGGGACAACATCTGAATTCAAGATAAAAATGCGATAAGTCAAATGGTATAATTTTTTATAAAAAACCGGCATCGGATAAAAAAGTTATAGCCATTTTTATGGAGATACTTTTAATTATCAGTCAAATATCAGTTATACCATTTTCTTAAAAACACAAGGCATGTGACTGTCACATGACACTCATCAATAGCACCTACTTTTTAATCTAGACACTAGGGTTTAGTTATTTGGTTATTACTTTTACGTTAGGTTATTTTTAATTCCGTCCACTATATACGTAAATGAGCTTTAAGGAATAAAGCTCTACATTTCTTTTGAAAGAACTGGTCGTAAGTAAGGATAGAACCTGTGAACTATGGTTATCCAACAAGTACAAAATGGTTGGGCTTAACATATTTCTTGTTTTTAGATTAGCAATTAAACTATTCAACATGTATAAGAAAGTCATCATCTCCCCCATTTAACCCTAAAGTCGCAACCCTCGATTACAGAATCAATTCGAACAAAGAAACTTAAATTTGAGGTATCCTATTGTTCAAAACCAAATTCAAACTCGAAATCATTACCTAGATAGCGGTCCAGAAGCAAAATACTCAATTGAAAGAGTGGTGACTAAGCGAAAATCAAATTTCAATGAGATGAAATCGATTACGCATGTCTTGGTGAAACCGAATGGCAACACAAGGAACTAGCAGCCTTCCAGAGGAAATGAACAGAAGAACGTTGGTCTCACCACCGAGCTGTGTGATTCACGAGTTGTGACATATTTCAGTGGAATGAAGAGTGGACAAGATTTTCGGGTCTGTATGCCAGAAGCACCATGTATACGTGAACAATGACCATCGATTTTTGTCTCCACTTGATGGTTTCGAAAGTACAAATTACGGACTCCAACGGTTACGAACGAATGTGAATTGATAGCCATTGCAGATACTAATGGTTATTAATGGGGGCGACGAAGAGAACCGTCGTAAATAATGATTGGGAGCGAAAACATATGGTTGTTCATTCACAAGAAGGAGCTAGGAATTCATTTCAAATTCATTGTAAGGTTATTAATTTACAAGAAGGAGCTAGGAATTCATTTAAATTCATTAAATGATTCAAATCTGACCCTCAACTTCCATATTATAACCAATCAAACCTTTTAGTTTGTCTCAAATTAATTTAGACCCTTAACTTATATAGGGGTTCGTTAAGCACAATTATATTTTGTTAAACTTTTCAGATTTAATACTAAAATAAATGAGGGTATTACAATTCCGACAAGTGAATCGCTATGATAAATAATATTTAATTCATTAAGTATTATTAGTTTAGGATATCGGGAATAATATTTATAAATTATATTTAAAGAATAAAGTCCTATAAATATAATATTATGTAACTTATTGAGAATTATGGCTCGGGAAGAGTGAAATTGAGCAAATAAAAGAAACTGGAAAATCCTAAAAGATTTTGAAGCGGGCCATCCAGAGTGTTTCTGGACTCAGATAGTCCACATATCCAATAGGTTGTCGGAATCAGATGCGGTGTCACACACCCAAATATCCACATGCAGTGTATAACCGCAAGGTGTGTGTCAAACTAGGATCTGAGTCATTAGCCATAACAAACCATGCAAAAATAAGTTTAAAAACAGATCAATAGTTTCAAACACACGCGGAAGCATACATGTAAAGTTCAGAAGTAAAAGTTGCAGAAACACGCGCCCAAACCAAAATGTAAATAAGTATGAAAAGCTAAAACATTTTAATAATGTTTTAAGACTCCAAAACATGGATACATGTTTTAAATAAATCTGACCATGTTCTCTGTCCTTGTTATCTCTTTTCAATTGTTATTAGATACTGTTATGTCTTAGAGTATCTGGGACCGAACTTATTATTAGCTGCTTGGGTTATTGTATTCCTTGTAGCTTGTGTAATTATTGTAAGGTGGTTTGCGTTTGTATTGGGTTGTGTGTATGATTGTTGCGTACTCTGACTATTAATCTGATACTTCTATGGATCCTGATACAAACAACCGGCCCCATACCCGTACTTCCAGTCCTTGGAAAGAGGCCGAAAGTGGGGGTGTGACAGGTTGGTATCAGAGCCTAAGGTTCCAACAGATTAAGGGTTTCTCGTAGAGCCCCTAAGTTTGAATCTTATAACTCTAAGCCGAAGCATGGGCTGATTCTAGGACTTAGGCTGATATCCGAGAGTTAGGTAGTTATCAGGAACTAGTGTAAGGTCGGTAGTAGTGACAGACTTACCACCTATCATTCCTACCTACAGGTACACTAAGGTTTGGTAAAGCCTAGCACTTAGGTAAAAGCTGATAGTCCATCCGGTGTGTGATATTCTTAAGTTATAGGACGTATAGTCTTTAAGTGTGACTTTAGGGTAACGGAACCCTAGAGTATATGGAAGTTTTAAGATTTTATATATATACCTTGTTTTTTAACTTGTGTTTTGGTGCAGATATTTTGGAAGATGTTTGGAAGGCGCACATCTTCATCCAAATCTAGTAGCAAGAGTGGAAGTAAGAAGGAAGAAGCAGGTCCAAGTCTATCGGTCCAGCAATTCAGTCCGGATCTCTCTAATTATGTTGTCTCAGCTTCTGCCTTTGTCAAGACCAAGCTTTCTCCTGAAGCCTCCACTACTAAGAACAAGCACAATAAGAAGGGGCGAAAGCCTAGGATGGCGGTGTGTCCACCTCCACCACCACTCCATATCACTGAAACTAAGCGTGAGGCAGCTTTCGAGACTGCACAGAGACATGGAGCAGATGAAGACGATGAGCGCACTGAGACCCAGGGTGACGGGAGGGCGTCACGTTCACGGTCAGACACTGGGATTGTGATTACTATTCCGACTAGTCATTCCGTCAGCTATCACTGTTAGCGTATGGGCAGTTCGTCGTGTGAAGTGTCTGAACAAGACGAAGTGGTGCAAACTGGCTGTCAACAAGTGGAAACGAACTGACACGAAGTGTCTGCCGAACTCACAGTTCGGGTGAGTTTGGATTCACACGAACTAGTAGTTCGTGTGAGTTCGGCAGGGTGTAGTATATATAGTCGTTTTGCTTTGTAATTCAGTAACGAGTGTAGAACGAGCTGAGAGAGTGTCTAGACTAAGTGTGTGTTTTCTATGGTATTTTCTCTGAGTGATTCAGATTGTATTGTTGTTCTTCATTGTTCAATAAAAAAATCATTTTAATTACGTTTCATATCCTAAATAGCTATATCGAGTAGACGATCCGACGCTCACATCTTTACAAGTGGTATCAGAGCTTTCTAGTTAACTCTACTGATATGTGGTTGCTATTTTTGGAGTTTTTGAAACAAAAAGTGTCGTTTTTGAAATCTTTAGAGTGTTTTTGAGAGTTTTTGACCATTTCAGTCGAGAATTTCATGAAAATTTCACTCCTAAATCGTTCCTTATCAGTTTTCCAGGTCTACTGCTGAACACCGCATTCAAAACTGTTCAAAATCGTGATTTTTGCTCGAAAAATGTTTGGTTTGTTTCAGTTCGGGTAAGATTCTCAGATCTGCAGAATAACCGTCAATCAAACCTTCGGTTCGTTTCAGTTCAGACATCTGAAGTCCCAGTTCGGTCACGTTCGTTTAAGTTTCTGTTTGGTTGATTTAGGTCCGCTTCAGTTCGGTTGCACAAAGTTCTAGTTCGGACAAGTTCGGGTCTTGGTTCGTTTTTTTTTCCAGAATTTTTCAGTTCAGATAGCTTCGGTTGGATTCAGTTCGCCTAGTTTGTAGTTCGGCTTTGGTTCAGATATATCTTCCAATTTCGGACAAGTTTCAGTTCAGTTAGGTTCAGATAAATATTTTCTGTTGGGGTTCAGTTTGGAAACAACGGTTTCTACTTATATTAGCACGAATGATATCGAATTATGGATTTCAATTCAAAAGCTTTACATGTATCCAACTGATCAAGGGGATTATAAGGAAATCATAGATTTTGATGCTAATGAAAGGAAAAGTTATGAGCTTGAACAAAAGGTTTTTGGTTATCTTACCATGGCTTTATCTACCGAATTGCTACATCATTTCAGCACTTGCAAGAAATCTAAACAAATGTGGGATGCTTTATTAGCAAGAAGTGAAGGCAATGATCAATACAAGAAGAGTCAACGAAAGGTGTTGAACAAAGATTTTGACAATTTTCAACATTATTACAATGAAAACATCACGGGTCTTGTATCAAGGTTTTCACATCTTATTAGTGAATTGAAAGTTGTTGGATTTGTGAAAACTGATGAAGAATTGAAAGAAAATATATTGGAAGCTTTGCTGGAAAAATAGGAAAATTATGTTTTGTTGATCACACATGACAAAGAATTCTCTACATTATCATTTCATGAGTTAACTGGTAAACTTCATGCTCGAGAAATGGAGATGCTGAATTCAAACAAGTCCACTGCTAAATTGCAAAACCTAGAGTTGTATCATGATCAGAATGCTGCAAGCATAAATGCTAAAGCTAAACCAATTGGTATTAGCCCTGCTCCAGTTACTTCTTTTATCGGAAATGTGTATGGAGCTTCTGATAATACTTCGTCTTCAAGGGGTTTCAGTTTTACAATTCCAGGTTCATCAAATCAAAATGCTTGTCCGGTCAAGTTAGTTGATGATTGTGCTACTTTGATCTCTACTCTCATTACATCTTCTTTTGGAATGATTATCAATGATGTTAGCAATGCTCAGCTAACTAAAGACGATCTTGATGAAATCGACGATGATCAGTTAAATGAGATGAATATGGCCTGGCAATGGGTTATGTTGAGTCAGAAGTCAAAACGATTTTTCAAGAAAACTAGAAAACAACATGTAGTTCTATTGAAAGGTTGGGACATGTTATAAATGTTCAAATGTTGGACATTTTGCAAGAAAATGTCAGCAATCTCATGTTCACAAATCTGATTCAAAAGCTACTAACGGTTCTCAACCGTCATCAAGTAATTCATATAAGACAGCTTTGACTGTTCAAAATGAGAAGGTTATTGATAGGGGTAAAGTTTTTGACAAGTCAGCCTTGATTGTTACAATTGAACAAGATGATTATTATTCGGATTCGAGTTCCTATGAATCAGCTAAGAATGAAAATTCGAAAGGTAAAATTGAAATTTTGTTAAAAGCAAATGAGTCGTTATTGAAGGAAGTCAAAATGATTCTTGAAGTACTTGAATTGGTAAAGGAAGAGTTGGAAATATCTAAAAAAGATGGTGAGGATTGTGAAACAAAGAATGCAAAGTTAATTGAAGAAAAGGTTGATTTAGTTAAGGTAGTTCAGAAATGGAAGGATGAAGCAAAAGATGTTGAGAATGATTTTAGTGATCTGTTTGAGAAATCAAAGGTCAAACTTGATGTACTTAATAAGACTTATGATGAGTTAGCAGCTAAAGCAAAAGTTTATTCTATCGAGAATGAAGCATTATTGGAGGAGAAGAAGGAATTGACAAGGGTGAATAAATTATTGAAGACAAATCTTGATATTCAGAAAAGAAATGAAGATAAGTTGAAGAATGAATTATTTGGTGAGCTTGACAATCTTAGATTGCAAAAATCAAAAAACAAATAGGGTTGCTAAAAGGTTAATTACAACTTAGAAATAATTTTTAGAAGCACAACAAAAATTTCTGATTTGAAAATTAAGGTGATTGATGCCAAGCATCTTCTGAATAATGTTACAAACTCACAATTGTTTACAAGCTTTTTGGTTAAAGATGAGAATATTGAGAGAGTATTTGATAGGGCAGTTACACCCCCAACTATCATTAAAGAAGCTGTCAATGTTGTCAAAGAGAAAGTTGAAGATTATGATTACTCAAAGTTTTCATCCTCAACTACTGAAGAAGAGAAGGTTGTAAAGAAGAAGAAAAACAAGAAGATTGGTAAAAAGAATGGAATGAAATCTGTAATTCCTAAGTTTTCACAATTTGTGTCCGGTTCATCATCAACTGAGAATGAACAATCAGCTACTTCTACCGAAAAGATTCGTACTCATACTGATATTGATGAGACGATTTTTATGCTCAAAAGAATGTCAATGAAGTCAAATATGAGTTTTCACGGTTGGCAAAAGAACGGGCATAAATCATCAAGTTCTGAAGAATAGATTTCAGGAAAGAGTGTTGGTTTGGGTTTTCAATCAAGAGTTTTTGAAGATGTTGATTGTAAGTTCGTGAGCATCGAATTGTCTACTCGATCTAGCTATTACGGATGAGAAACACGTAATGAAGAATTATTTTATTGATCAAGAGAACAATTACAAATCAGAAACTCAGAGAAATGACACAGAGAGAACACCACAGAAACACACACATAAGATTAGACCTATCTTGCTCAAATACGAATTACAAAGCACAAACTCCTATTTATACCCGTTTGGCCGAATCTCAGTTCGCTTGATCTGAACTACCAGTTCGGATCCAGTTCGCCTGACATCTTGAACTTTGTCTTAATCTTCACATCGTCTTGTCTCGATACTTCACACGACGCTCAGATTATGTATCAACAAACTCCCCCTCCTCGTGTGCAGTATCTTTAACAACGTAACAAAACTGTATATTCAATCAAACTCCCACTCAAGTGTAGAATCCATTCGAAATATCTTCAAACAAACTCTTCCTCAACTTGATGGTAGCTTGATCTTGACTACTTTGACGATGCAGAGTATGTTTCTCTCTTTATCAGCAGCTTCAGAAGACTTGAAGTTGTGACATTTCTTTCACTCAGCAACCTCCTCAAAATTTAAATAATCTCGACGCAAAACGTCTCTTCAAAACTCCAAGATATGATTTTGAAAATATGACTTGTATCATGTTGGTCCTCACTGATCTTTATCAGTGCAAATGAAGGTGTATTTGAGGAGAAAACCAAATAAACAACACAATATAAGATTTCCAAAGACTAAAATGGTTTTCTAGCCTTGAACAATCTCAATATGAACCAATAGATTGATAAGTAATGATTAACAAGCTACAATATACTGAAATAAGCTCCTAGCCGTCACCAAAACTCACCAAATGAAGATTTCTTGTATTAGGGTTCAATATGCTTGAGAAAGTTACAAATGGCTGCACAAGGCTGCGTATTTATACTGTCCAGTGAACAGTTTCGCTGGCAGTTTCGCTGGCCAAGCGAAACTGTCACTGAGACAGTCTAACCTAGGTACCGAGCGAAACTACAGTTTCGCTCGGTAGCTTACAGTTTCGCTAGCCTACCAAAATCTAACATTTACAAGAAACTAAACTATTACAATGAAACTAAACAAAAGATGAATTCCTCCCTACATTGATCTTCAATATTCCCCCTAGGGAGGGATTCAGCCACAGGATCTTCACTTGTCAGCATCGGCTTCATTCTGGTTCGGCTCCTGATTCAAATCAGGAGTCCCTGATTCCCCCAAAGTAGTTGTCGTGTCAGCAACGGGGACATTTTCTTCAGATTCCCCCAAAATAGTTGTCGTGTCAGCAACGGGGACATTTTCTTCAGATTCCCCCACAATAGTTGTTTCATCAGCACCTGGGGTTACAGACTCTGGTTCCCCCAGATTGATTGTCTCTTCGGCGGCGGGGACAGCAGTCTCTGGATCTGGGATTTGAGAAGATTCTCCAAGCCCGCTTAATGATTTGTTCATTTGATTCGCTAGATCCCGATCTTCTTCCATTTTATCTTCAGCAGCCTTGACTTTGTCTGCTAAATCCTTTATTTCCTTGATAATTCCTCGGGCTTTATTGGCGACCCTAACAAACAGGTTTGCTTCTTCAGCAGTGTCATCGCCAGCCCCGTGTTTGATAGGATTTTCACATAGTGTCTTGAGATCGTCATTACTAAAGGAGAAAACCTCCATTGGGTCGAACAGCCTGATCTCATCACTTTCTCCGATACGGATAACTGCTTCACCTGTCTGGTTATCGTAAAACCATTTCTTGAAATTTTGCAGTCTGGAAGGCTCTTGATCTGGTATTCTG
The DNA here is from genome assembly GCA_039602395.1 of Deinandra increscens subsp. villosa. NCBI lineage: Eukaryota > Viridiplantae > Streptophyta > Magnoliopsida > Asterales > Asteraceae > Deinandra > Deinandra increscens. The sequence continues at coordinate 25,144,666 of JBCNJP010000023.1, forward strand.
ATTCTAGTCATTGTCTTTGCAGGCTTGAATTTAAGATGGACTTTTGGCTTCCCTGTTGCTGCATCAATTTTAGTCTTAGACTTGATCCTTTGGCCTTTCATAAATCCAAACGATACGAAGTCGTCTTTTGCAGCTAGCTGCAAATGTTTCTCCAAGTTGCCAGCCCTTTCTGCTTTATCAGCATCAATGAGGGGGAGCTCAGACAACCTTCTTAAATCCCATCTGGGCAGGGTCTGGAACTTTTCACGTTTGTGGAGATATGAAATGCTACCCCCCCTTCTCTTAATCATGAAGGCACGAACGGATGAATTGAATTTCCAGCTTATAATGTGACGATCAGACTCTTTTTTGCTGGGTTGAGAGATGTTTTGAAATAAGGGAGTCTGATCCACAAGCTCAGGTTTCTTGAACCAATCATCTCTGTTAAACTCGAGAACCTCTTCACTGACAGAGCTAATCTTCGCTAGATAAGTAAGACCATGCTCTTTCCATTCATAGCTTCTTGGCTCAGAGTGATCGTCAATTTCAGCTTCTTCCTCATCTTCATCGATCAACACGAATTTGGCTTGAACAATCTCTGGCTGTGGTTGTTCTGTTTCAACACTAAATAGATTAGCATCACTGACATTGATAGCATCCAAGTCTTCAGCATTGGGAGCTTCACAGTCATCAGCATCATTCAAACCTGTACCACTTCCTCCAACTCCACCAGATCCACTTCCTCCTGCTTTATCAGCTTCACCAGAACCACTTCCACCCGCTGTTCCGGATGTGTCCTTTAAGATGTCATTAACTGATTCAATCTCAGCATCACTCATTATACCAGGCATGTTCAGATGCTTCTTGATATCGTTCAATTCTACCATCAAAAATTTGATCAAGGAAGATTGTTTGGCTATGATCTCGTTCATGTGTTTGATCTGATCATCTTTCTCCTTCTCCCGAATTTCAGAGTTAACCAGCTTGGTTTTAATCATTCCCAATTCATTTGACAAAGAGGTATTTACACCTCTGATGATGTCTTCGTCTAATTCAGCTCTGGGATCTATTTTTCTTTTCTTTGAAGCTCTCAGCTCATCTTCAGTCGGAACACTTTGTTTTTGAGTGACCTTCTTTCCTTGACGAGATAGACTTTTGGTAAACCGACAAACACACACAAAACGACAGATTATTTACAAAGTATCGATCTTATCAAAAATAATGCAGACAGAAAATCTTTTTGAGCTTTTTCAAATGTAAATTAAAATAACTAAACAAGCAGATACTAATTTAATTTGTGAGAAAGATCCAGACGTGAAATCACATCAACCGATACGCATCATACGCATTTCAATTTCAATTTTAATCAGCATGCACGTCAAGCAGATCCCGAATGCATCATATTGATATTAAGCATGCACTAATAGTATTTAACATTTTTGGATATGCTTAAGGTATATTAATCAAGCACTGATTACCCAGCCTCACTCTATCAAAGATGTTAACAAGTCATCATATTTATCATTATTTTTCTTTTAATTCTTTTTCAAATGAGATGTACGTTCATGATGTTTCATGCAAAAATAAAGCAGAACCCTAAGAGAACAGCAATCAGGTCGGCCGCTAAGCACGCAGAGAAAGCCCGATACACTTAGGAAAATAAAAAATAAAAATAAAGCAGAAATCGTGTATATCAACAACAATCAGGTCGGCTTGTGGGCACGCAGAGAAAGTCCGATGATATACACTAAACACCAAGAAAATAAAGCAGAAAACTCAATCAGCAGGTGATCAGGTCGGCCGCCTAGGCACGCAGAGAAGACCCACTGAGTCGAGTGTAAAAATGGCATAAAGCCTTATTTGCAAAGCATGCGTACATCAGAACATCTCTTAATTGGCAGAATCATTGCAACACTTATCAAGAAATGAAAGCTAAAGTAAATCAGGCAGGCGTTATGTTTATATCCTACTCATAGATATCATATTAGGCATACACACTCAAAGATCATACAAGCACAATACAGCCTTTATTTTTACTCTATCCATGGCAGATAACGCAGGTTAATAAACAATCATTTCTCACAAGGTCGGATCAATTTCTCATTTTCATTTTTTTTGAAATTTTATTTATGTACCAAAATTTTCTGAGGACATCAATTTCCCCCAAAATCCAACAAATACTCTATTTTTGGATTTTCAATAAAGAAATTAAAAAAATGATTCGATCGATACTTGACACAAAAAGGAAAGACAGACACAGGAAAGGAGGCACACAATCGAAGAAAAGTTTGACAGGAAATCCGCTTCGAATTCATGAAATTTAGGTATTTTAGTGTGATTTACCCCAATTCCCCCACAAAAATAACGGTGAAAACATCAAAAGCAGTTAAGAGAGAATTGCAAGGTAGAGGAAACTAAAATACTCCCCTGATCATATTCAGATGATGAAAGGCCATAAATCATTTGTGGAGAACTGCATGATCATTGATGTCTTGATTTCCAAATTCAACTCCGACAATTACCTGATTCATGACAAAATGAAATTGACATTCAGGTTTAGATGATAACAAACAAGATGAAGTGAAATTTAAAGAAGTATTTACAAAAAGGTTTATTTAATCCCCCCCTTTTTTTTTTTTTTTTTTTTACCAAAAATTTAGAATGTTATCCTGCCCAGCATTTTAATAAGCTCATAGAAGCGAGGTTTATCAAAGGTTTTAGTAAAAATATCCGCTTTTTGAGCTTTGGTTTCGATGGGGACAACATTAATAAACCCTTTTTCCTGAGCATCACGGATTGCATGAATCCGTGTTTCAATATGTTTGGTTCGGGAATGATGAATTGGATTCTTGGAAATTCCGACGGCGGCTTCGTTGTCGCAGAACAACGGTGTATGAAGAAAATTAATCCCGTAATCCATCATCTGATGTTGAATCCACAGCACTTGGCAGCAGCAACTAGAAGCAGCAATGTATTCGGCTTCGCCTGTAGATAAGGAGACTGTTGTTTGCTTCTTGCTTTGCCACGAAACCAAGCATTCCCCCAAAAACTGGCATCCCCCAGAAACAGACTTTCTATCAAGTTTGCATCCTCCGTGATCACTGTCTGAATAAGAATTAAGCTCAAAACTTCCACCCTTAGGATACCATAGGCCCAATCTTGATGATCCTTTCAAATAACGGAAGATACGCTTGACCGCCTTTTCATGAGATTCCCTTGGATCAGCTTGATAACGAGCACAGTAGCACACAGCAAAGGTGATATCTGGGCGACTGGCTGTGAGATACATGAGGGACCCAATCATTGATCGATACAGTTTCTGGTCAACCCGTTTTCCTTCACTGTCGGGAGTCAAACATGTCTGAGATGTGAAGGGAGTGAGTTCGGCTGAGGCGTCATTCATCTTGAACTTCTTCAGAATCTCCAGAATGTAGTTTTCTTGATGAATAAGAATTCCGTCAGGCTTTTGTTCCACCTGCAACCCAAGGAAGAAACACATCTCTCCCATCATACTCATTTCGAACTTTTCTTTCATCAATTCCTCAAACTCTCGACACAACTTCTCATTGGTTGACCCAAAAATGATGTCATCGACATATACTTGAACGATCAGCATTTCACCATTAACCTCTTTCTTGAACAAGGTCATGTCGATAGACCCACGAGTGAAACCCTTTCCCAATAGATACTGAGTCAAGGTTTCATACCAAATTCTGGGTGCCTGATGTAGACCATATAGAGATTTGTCGAGCTTGTACACTTTGTCAGGAAATTCATGATCTTCGAAGCCTGGAGGTTGATCTACATAGATTTCTTCATCGATGTCTCCATATAAGAAGGCGCACTTGACATCCATTTGATACACCTTGAAGTTTTTGTGCGCAGCATGAGCCAGGAAGATTCGAATGGCCTCGATTCGTGCAACGGGTGCAAAAACTTCAGTATAGTCGATGCCTTCTTCTTGATAAAAACCTTGAACCACAAGTCTTGACTTGTTTCTGATCACCACACCTCTATCATCAGGTTTGTTTCTGAAGACCCACTTTGTGCCAATTGGAACCTTGTTTTCTGGAAGGTCCACTAGTTGCCAGACCTTCAGCTTTCTGAATTGTTGCAGCTCAGCCTGCATGGAGTCCACCCAACTTGGATCTGCAAGAGCTTCATCTATGTTTTTAGGAACAATCTGAGACAGAAAACACGCAAACAAACATTCATTAATCAATCCTGACTGATGACGAGTCCTCACTCCATCCGTAATCGAGCCAATGACGAGGTCATGAGGATGATCCTTTAAGGTTTTGAGATTTAAGTCAAGGTGAGGGGGAGCGGGTTCGGTGGTTTGAGGTAGTTCATGAGATGAAGATGAAGGATCAGGTTGATGTGGGGTTTCTGAGGATGAGGATGGGTTTTGTTGTGGAATTTCAGGTTGAGGGGTGATAATCACGAGAGGAGGATTGTCATTTGCTTCAGCTAGGATAGGAAGATTGAATGATTTGAACAGTGTGTCTGAATCATAAAACCATTCGGGTCCAGTTCCTGTGTTGGGAGAGTTAGATTCTTGCCAGTCCACGTAGTAAGATTCCTGCACAATACGAGTACGTTTGTTATAAACACGATAAGCCTTTTGAGATGAAGAATACCCCATGAAGAAACACTCATCGGAGACAGCTCCAAATTTTGTGATTTGAGCTTCGGTATTCAGCAATGTGCACGAGCATCCAAACGGCCTGAAGAAGTCAATCAGTGGCTTCCTTCCATGATACAGCTCGTATGACGTCTTCATTTTATCTTTTACAATCAGGACACGATTCAGCACGTACGACGCACAATTCACAGCTTCAGCCCAGAAAATAATTGGAAGCTTTGATTCAATCAGCATTGTGCGAGCAGCTTCAACCAGAGTGCGATTCTTCCTTTCGGCAACTCCATTCTGTTGTGGAGTTCTTGCTGCGCTGTATTGTCGAAGAATACCTTTGTTTGCACAGAATGAGTCAAAGATCTGATTTCGAAACTCAGTTCCGTTATCACTTCTGATTGCCTTGACTTTCTTGCTTCTTGAGCTTTCCACTGACAGAATGATATTTTGTAGAGCTTCAGTCGTTTCACTCTTGTGTTTCAAGAATCTGACCCAAGAGTACCTGGAAAAATCATCAGTCACAACAAGACAGTAAGTTCTCTTTCCCAAACTTGGTACACTAATAGGTCCAAATAAATCAGTGTGGAGCAATTCTAAGGGACTTGAAATAGAATTCTCCAATTTGGGCTTATGTGGCTTCTTATGTTGTTTTCCTTTAGCACATGAAAGACATTTTTCAACAACAGAAAAATCTTTGTATGGAAGACCTCGGACCAAATTGTTTTTAACAAGATTGTTTAGAATTTTGAAGTTTATGTGTCCTAGACGTCTATGCCACAAGAAGCACTCAGAAACAGATGCCTTTGAAAGTAAACAAGTCATGGAGGAATTGAGAGATGCAGTTGAGGTCAAATTCAGCAAGTATGTGTCATTGATGCGAGGCGCACGCATCGCCACCATCTCTTCTGACACAGAAAATTCAGGCTTGAGGAACAGGCATTCATTTGCTTTGAACAATACTGGAATATTCTTGTCGCAGATTTGTGATACGCTCAGAAGATTAAACTTTAATTCGGGTACGTGATTGACGTGTTCCAGAGTAAGAGACCCAGTTGACACGTCTCCTTGACCAACCATCTTACCACCCTTTTTATTTCCTGCAAAAGACACGAATCCACCATCCAAGATTCTATAATTTGTGAGCAGGTCTTTCATCCCTGTCATATGCCGAGAGCATCCCGAATCAATATGCCAGTAACTGTTCTTCGGGAGTGCCTGGCAATACAAAACGAGAAATTACTTAATAACTGGTACCCAGACTTTTGCATTACTGGGATTTGTGACTTTCTGTTTTCCCCCAAAGAATTGTTTTACAAAGCTGGTTACCTTGTTTCCAAAGGATCTATCATGATTTGTTCGATTTAATTTTTCTTTACAATTTTTAACAACATGATCATCCTTACCACATCTGAAACAGTGAGACCTGTGACTTGTGCAAGAGGAGGTTTCTGAAGTACTTTCCTCCTCAGAATCTGATGTTCTATAATCAGAGTCACTGTTGGTTTCAAAATCCACTTTTGTTTTATCTTTTGAAATCCTTGGATTATTGTTTTTCAAAAATGATTCCTTCTTTCGAGAAATATGTTTTTCTGTAGGTTCTGAAATTCGTATTGGTGTAAAAGAAGGAATTGGATTAGAAAGAAATTTGTTGAATCGATTTTGAGATGTACTAGCATGACAAGGAACATTTTCATTTGAAACAAATCTTTCTTGACTAACAGACACGGACTCTTCACTACTGCTATCTAAAGAAGAACTACTGCTAGCTACGCTATTGTCTGAACTAGACTTCTTGGAATTAAAACTACTGCTTGAACCAGACTCCTTAGAATTTAAACTACCGCATCCAAGCCCACTTGTGTTACCGTATCCATTATCATAATCCTCCCTGATCTCCTTATGGTTCACTCCTTCTAGACCTGCATGCAGACTGTTAGCATCACTAGGAATTAAATCATTTAAGGGATGAGGTTTCGGAGTAGGTGAATAACAATGCGTGCTAGGAGGAGGATAAACCTTAGGAAACACATTCCCATTGTTCTCCATGCCTATTCCGGTTTTTATTTTAGCTCCTCGTTGTTTAACGAGCATCTCTTCAACTTTCATTTGTGAAACAGTCCATCTATCTAACTTGGTCTGAAGTTGAGAGGTTTCAAATTGGGCTAATGTGACTCTTTCAGAAAGCATGTTTATTTCAACATTTTTTGCAAGAAGAGTTTGTTTTAAATGTTCATTTTCATGCATTGCTTCATTTAATTTCACAAAATATTTTGCTTCATTTTCTTTTAATTGGGTGTTCATGGTTTTTAATTCGTTGTTGGTATCAATCAACAATCGATTGGCCTTGTAGATGCCGAACAAACGAATTCTACAAGGATGAGAGCACATATCTTGAACAGATTCATATGAGAGTTCCATTATAACCTTTTCTGCAGCCAGGGCTTTTTCACATGTGCATGCTGGTGTGCTTGCAGTTTTCTCATTCACCTTCTTCTCAGCTTCTTCCTTCTGACAACTGTTAACAGTGTGCTCATGGCTTTGTTCCTGAATTTGAGCTGCAAGAGCTTGATTGATGGCTTCCTCGGTTTCAGAGACCTCCGAACTCCAGTCGAAGTTAGTCAGAAGAGCCACTTCTTTGGTTGGCTTGGCTTCTGCTTTGTCAGTGATAGGAATGGCACGAGTTGCTGGCTCAGAGGTAGGTTCTGTGACAATTGGACTTGGGCACTCCCTTTTGAAATGGCCGAGTTGCTTACAGTTGTAGCATCTGAGCTTGGCCTTGTCGAAACCGACTCTTCCATTTTGGTTCTTGAAGGTGTTTCTCCCAGTGCGTTCGAAGAATTTTCTAGCTCGAACTGTTAACATGGCCATTTGCCATTTCAGGTCAGTTTCTTCTAAATCATCTGGATCAACTTGGTACATGTCCTCAGCAGTCAGAGTCGAACCTTGAAGTTCTCCAGCAGCGAAAGCTTGATAGCTGTTAGTAAACAATGAGAACAATCCCATGTATTCAGGTGAAATCTGGGATGTTTGCTGATTAGTGGCGGAAGCAGATGCAGTTGAGGATGACCCAGATTGAAGTTGTGAGAAAGCTCCTTTGGGAGTGACGGTTGAGATGAAAGCGGAATTTGGAGAGTAAACTTTGGTTGGACCCATGGTTTGATTGTATTCTCTCCTTTGCACATCCAACTCAAAGGATTTTAGCTTGTTAATAACATCCATGAGCTTGTAGTCGGGAAAACTTCTTTCTTGCTTTAGCATGCGAACCTGAATGCTCCACTCGGGAGGAAGAGCATCCAGCAGCTTCTTGATTTGTTCTGAGTTAGTGAGTTGAGCATCATATTTCTTCAGATTGCTTGATACAGTTAGGAAGCGATTGGTCAAATCCACTAGCTTTTCGTTCTTCATGCTTGTGAATGAATTGAATTCTTTGGTGGCTTGGGCTTCCTTGTCCTTCACCAGGTCTTCATTGCCATCATAGAACTCACAGAGAGCGTCAAACAAACTCTTTGCGTCAGTGTGCTCAGCAAAACGGTTGTAGATTTCTTGTGACAGGCATAGAGAAAGGGCACCGAGAGCCTTTTGATCACGATCAATGAGTTTCAAGTCCTTCTCAGAGAATGAAGACGGAGTATTGTTGATCTGTGTTACTTCACCAGTTGTAGTTGTAGGAACGTGAGGTCCATTGACAATTGACAACCATTGATTATAGTCGGTGTACAAGAAGAACGATTTGAGACATCTTTTCCAATCCTCAAAATTGTCGCCATTGATCAGCCTTGGAGGTCTGTTTGGAGCAATACTCTCAGTGTCACCAGCATTTGTACCTGACGCCATCTTAATTCAGCCTGAAATAAGAAAGACAAAGAACAAACCAAGAACAAGACAAAATGATTAGTTTCGCTGGGAGATATAGTTTCGCCAGCAATTTCGCTCGGAAATCCTGAACAGGTGAACAATTTCGCTGGATTTTATAATTTCGCCAGCAATTTCGCTTGACAATACTGAACCAGATCAGCAATTTCGCCAACTAGTTTCGCTGTATGCACGGGCAGTACTTTCGCTCGGAAATACCCGATGACACACAGTTTCGCTAGCTAGTTTCGCTGGAAACTGGTTTGAACTTTCGTTCAAGAAAAAGACAATAGTTTCGCTTCTCGAATTTCGGCGAAAGAATAGTTTCGCTCGGTGATGGTAGTTTCGCTCGGTGATAATCCGGCGAAACTGCCAAATGACTTGATAGTTTCGCTGTTTGAAGGCACAGTTTCGCTGAATAAACAGCAGTTTCGCCCAGAACAGAAAACCCTCTTTTTGAAGAAGAAATGATCAGAAATCAACCCAAATCACTATGGATTAATGATCGGTTGATTGCCTAGTGTTCAAGACATCAAAACACACAATATTCAATCAATTTCCAGTCCAAAACAAGCTGATTTCAGAATCAAATAGATTTTTCAAAGTTTTACCCAAAAACACTCAAAAACACCAAAATCAAGAGCACAGAGGCTCTGATACCATATTGTTGGTCCTCACTGATCTTTATCAGTGCAAATGAAGGTGTATTTGAGGAGAAAACCAAATAAACAACACAATATAAGATTTCCAAAGACTAAAATGGTTTTCTAGCCTTGAACAATCTCAATATGAACCAATAGATTGATAAGTGATGATTAACAAGCTACAATATACTGAAATAAGCTCCTAGCCGTCACCAAAACTCACCAAATGAAGATTTCTTGTATTAGGGTTCAATATGCTTGAGAAAGTTACAAATGGCTGCACAAGGCTGCGTATTTATACTGTCCAGTGAACAGTTTCGCTGGCAGTTTCGCTGGCCAAGCGAAACTGTCACTGAGACAGTCTAACCTAGGTACCGAGCGAAACTACAGTTTCGCTCGGTAGCTTACAGTTTCGCTAGCCTACCAAAATCTAACATTTACAAGAAACTAAACTATTACAATGAAACTAAATAAAAGATGAATTCCTCCCTACATTGATCTTCATATCACGTGTTGGTCTGATCGAAAATAAAACAGAAACAAAATCTTTTTTGCTTTTAGAAAGTTTAATCAAAACAAACCTAAAATCTTTTTGATTTTTCAAACTTATGCTAAAACACACCGAAAATCTTTTTGTACTTTTCCGGAAATGAAATGAAGTTGCAATACAGAATAAAACTCTTTTTTTGGTATGAAAAAGATCACTATACAGGATCATATTCATCATGACGCACTGAACTACACTTCAATTTCAACTAATTGAAACATAAAGTCATGCTGATTGCCGATATAATTTGTCCATCTTAAACTCAGGCATAATCGTACTTTTAACATCTGGATATGTTAAGGTATTGACTAGATTTGCTTTGACATGTGTATCCCACACTATCAGACATATTCAGACATTTTTCTTTTTCTTTTTCTTGTGAGATTACACTTGTGATTATCACAAAGTAATTGAATTCATGATATCGTCAACTGTGTTCCATGCAAAAAGAAATAGGAACGTTAGATCGCCTACCTTAAGGTCGATCTTTCGTCACGCAGATAAGCCCTCGGATTTAACAAAATAAGAAAATAAAACAAGATGAAATTGTATAATTCCACAACGATCAGGTCGATACTTCCGTATACGCAGAAAATGTCCGATATATTATACAGAACACCAAAGAAAATAAAGTAGAACCTCAAACGAACAACAATCAGGTCGATCTTTCGATACGCAAAGAAAGTCCGATCGTTTGAGAAAATAAAAAAAAATTAAACAAGTTTAAATCTTTGCAAAATGAACACATGTATACACAGTGACTTCTCATTTTGTTTTCACACTTATTTTTCTTTTTGTCATGAAATATGCTTCAAGATGTTATGCACATGGTCATGCATTAGTATTTAGTGTATATCACATCTGAATACTTTCTGAGTTGCCGAGCCTACCAAGCACATCAAACAATGATCTTATGGCTATTTCATCCACTCTATCCATGAGTCGGATATGTAAGCCAATGTACCATCATTTTCCATTGATCTATTTCTCAAAATTTTATATATCAGCTTCAAAGTCAAATACTGGTGATTGTGAGGAATCACCTACACCCGATCCTCTTTCAACTCTATCTCCTTGCCTTGATCTTTCTGAATTCAGCTGCCTGATCAGCTTGTGAATTTCTCTAAACTGCCTTGAGAATTCTCTGTTTACCTTCTTTTGATTCTCCAATTCAGTATTGTGAACCTTCTGAATATCAATCAGATCAACAATAATCTCACTTTGAGTTTCATTTTGGGCTTTCAACCCTGCTATCTCAGCTCTGAGTTCCTTCTCTAATCTGAACTCCGGGGTTTCTACTGCCTTCCCCTTATCTTGGGCTGTGGGCTGAGAAGAAGACGGACCAGCACTTGAACTTGTGACTGGTGGCACATAAGAATCCAGTCTTCTTCTCCTTGGGTCACTAGGGCCTTCTGTGTGGGGTGGTGTAGCAGCTGACACAGTCTCAGTCTCATCAGACTTATCAGTCTCATCAAATGTAACAGAAGCACCGAGGGGAGGATCCTCTGTAGCTTTCCATTTTCTAACCAATGGAGTCTCTGTTGTCTCAGTCTCAACTTCCTCAAAGTCAACATCATCCAGATACGTGTCATAGTTTATAGACTCATCACCTTCAAAATTGAGTGCTCCAATCCGCACATCATTCAAATCAAATTCTTCCCAGTCAGAATCATCAGGAAGATCAACCACTTTCTGTTGAGGAGGAGGCATATTATGTTCTTCTTCCACAGTTGCATTTCTGTTAACAGGCACCTCTTCTCTCACAATCTCTGCAAACTCTCCAAACTTGTCTCCAAACGACATCTTATCCGACAACTTCTTCTTCGGATTGATCATAGGAAACACCTCAATACCCATCGGTTTAGTATCATGTGTATCATTTGACTTTCTCAGAGCTGGATATCTTGAGTCCAGAACTAGCTGGATGAACCTTGGAACTGCTGCAAACTTCTTATCTCTGGATACCACAGACTTCACATCTTCAAATATCATCCTAGACCAGTTGAACCGAACACCTCTGATTAGTGACACCATTGCAACCATTGCATGGGTGTGCACTTGGTTCAGCTGATCCGTAGAGCTCTTCTTGGCAATGACACATTTCTGTAAATAATGTGCCAGCATTCTCCAGTACGGCGGAATGAGAGCTTTCATCGTGGGAGGATATAAAGTGAGGTATCCCATTTCCTTCAAACACTTGGACACCATTTCTTTATCAAGAGCAATGGGATCAGCAGCAACATCTTTAAGTCTGAGAGCCTGTCTGAAATTCTCTTCTGTTAAGATCACATCAGAAGCTTGAATCCTGGCAATTATCTGCGTCCCGTCTTCAGATACATTTGCTGTCTTCCAAAACTCTTGCTGCATCCGTTTGCATATAACTGGACTTGCTGTTAATGCATAGTGTAGACAACACTTCTTCAGCCCCGCTATCATTGATAGGTACTTTTCTTTGTATTCAGCAGGCGGGTCCAGCAAATAAGCCACCTGATTGTGATCTTTGACAAACTCTAAGTCCCTGCACTCACAGACACATACAAACATCCAAAACACACAAAAATTCATTAGTCTTAGGGATTTCTCGACAAACGGACAGCATAACGGCTTAAAAATGAATGAAAACCATCAAAAAAATATCATCAGGTACCTTTCCGATCGAAAAACAGGGTTTTCGATCGGAGAGCATCCGTCCGATCGGAAAGGTCCAAGATTACTGAGCACACTGGTCGAAAAGTTTTGAGTTGGATCGAGAAGCTTAAGCCCCTGTTCGAAAAGTGTCACTCTCGATCGAGAAGCCGGAGCTTCTGATCGAAAAGTCTAAAGGCTGATCGAAAAGCACAAGGGCTGATCGAAAAGCCATCGATCGAGAAGCATCAGGACCTCGGCAATCCGAGATCGAAAAGCATCAGGGCTGATCGAAAAGCACGAAGGGCTGATCGAAAAGTCCCTGATGCAATCGAAAAGTGTCATCTCCTTCGATTTTAAACCTGCAACTTAAACAAACAGTGCATATATCCAAGTATTGACACAATTTCACACACCTACCAGTCCCAACCCATCATCCCTTACAATCCCGACTTAAAAATACAGAAAACGAACACATACTCGAGACGATCAATCGGAGGTCGAGCCACACGCTTCAGTCGTGGTGCCATTGCTCAAATCAACACCAGAGAGGCACTTAGGAAGTGATTCCGACCGGAGGGGTGTTCCGGTGAAGGTTTGCGACGGGGATGGTGGTGGCATGGTCGCACAGTGGTGGCGAGTTCGGTGGTGGCTGGTGATGGTGACGGCAGCGGGTGGTGGTGGTGATCGGCGGTAGGTAGGTGGTTTTCTAGGGTTTGAGAGGAGGAAGGTGGATGTGTAAAGTGAAAGGGGGAGGGGCCGGTTACCCCTTTACTCTTTTTTTAAAAAAAAAACTTCTATTTCACCCCCTCATGTTTTTTTTTTAAAATGACCACAAGCACCCCAAAGTTTTAACATAACATCATCTTTCAAAAATATCAATTTTAAAGCAACTTCAATTCCGGTGGATAAAACAACTTCCCCTGAAATCAAGCCCGAGAGATTTAATATCTGGCAAATTTTACTAAAAATAAAACAAACCACACAAAATTAGAAGTTGAGATGCAAAAAAAAATAACGATAAATAAAACTAAAATAACAATAAAAAAAAAACATAATCACAAAAAAACTTAACGACCTGGATTTTGAATGAAAAGGCGTTGATAGGGATCATACCAAATTGTCTGTGACTGAGGAACCCTTTTCAGCTTCGGTTACTTCGCGTGTTCAGACGATTGCCGGTATTTTGGTCCAATCTTTAAACTCATGCTGCTTTCGCTTACTCAAGCAGTTTCATCACATTATTTATATTTTAAGGTTTATTAATTATGAAAATCTATCCAGTTCACACACATAAGTCCTAGGTAGATTTTGTACATTCTATCAAGCGCATCTGGTTTCCGTACAACATTTTTCACGACACCTTTTCGTAAGCCCAACATCATGCTCCAGAGGGGTTGAGAAAAGAAAAGAATAGATCACGGAGGTTTTGTTGGATAATATACAAAGTCAACTGAATTTTTGAAACATTTTTAACAACGTTCTCATCAGTGACAGAGGCTGAGGGTTTTGGACGCTTGAGGGTCTCTTTTGATTGTGCACTTGGCATCTTTTGGTTTATCATATATACAATGTGATCTTAAAATATGTACGTGAATCAGGGTGGTTCCAGGTCTCCGCTTTCGCAGAACAGAGGAGTCCTGACTCACGTACAACATTCCCAGGTCATTGCTTACGCAAAGCAGAGGGAATGGGATTTTTGAGCATGACATCAATACTTAGAACCGGGCGTGTGTCTCAGGATACCTGATGCACAGTCAAATAGACATTGTACTAACCTAAGTGTGTGTTCCCTTTCAAGCATCATACGTTATCTTCAAGTGTTGTGATAAAACATACCTTTTGATTGATTGTCAGCAGAGCCTACCAAGCACATCGACCATGAATCACTGCTTTTCACTTCCACCTTACACGTGTCAGTCAGCAAACACCTGGAAATTTATATCACTTCCCACCTGGTCATCCAAAACCAAAAAAAATATAAAAGCACACACTTTAGAGAAAACACTTGACATTTTCTTATATCTTCCCCTTGCTTTTAGATTTTTTAAATAACCAAAAGGACACTATTTTTTGTATTTTTATTTTTTCAATTTTTTTTTTTAAATAAATGAAAGAAACAAAAATACAGAAAATGATAAAGTTGCCAGACTACTCATCAAAGGCTATCATCCGAAGGCCCTTGAGACACATTTCAAAATTTGCACTTGGAAGGGGTTTTGTGAACATGTCCGCCACATTGTCATCCGATGCCACCCTCTCCAAATGAATGAGCCGTCGGTCATAGCAATCCCGAATGAAATGCGTTTTGATGTCTATGTGTTTGGTTTTAGAGTGCTGCACGGGATTTTTTACAATTTGCAAAGCAGCATTATTGTCACAAAAAATGGGAGTATCGAAAAAATTCAAACCGTAATCTCCCAGCTGATGCTGCAACCAAACCACCTGAGAACAACAAGCAGATGCAGCAACATACTCCGCCTCGGCTGTCGATTTGGACACCGTGTGTTGTTTCTTACTCTGCCAAGACACCAGCCTGTCACCTAGAAATTGAGCTCCAGCAGACGTGGATTTTCTGTCAAGCTCATTGCCACCATAGTCACTGTCAGAAAAAGCATACAAGTTAAATCCAGACTCTTTAGGGTACCAGAGGCCTAGACGAGGCCGACCCTTCAAATATTTAAAAATACGTTTGACCGCAGAAAGATGAGAGAGTTTAAGATTAGCCTGGTAGCGTGCGCATTGGCACACAGCTAGCATGATGTCTGGACGGCTGGCGGTCAAATACATCAAGGACCCAATCATGGACCGGTACATGTGCTCGCTCACTGGTTGCCCATCTGGATCCCTGGTAAGTGCAGGTCTTGCTGCCATGGGTGTAGAAACCGGCTTTGCATCCACCATTTTGTACTTTTCCAAAATCTCAGTAACATATTTAGCTTGATGGATTAGGATCCCACTGTCACTCTGCTTTACTTGCAATGCGAGGAAAAACTCCATCTCGCCCATCTGACTCATCTCGAATTTTGTGCGCATAACTTTCTCAAATTCTTTGCACAAGTCTTCATTTGTCGATCCGAAGATGATGTCATCAACATAGACTTGCACCATGATAATGTCATACTCAACCTCCTTTCTGAAAAGTGTCTGATCAACAATGCCCCTTGTGTATCCATGAGCAAGAAGATGATCAGTCAGAGTCTTGTACCACGAACGAGGAGCCTGATGCAACCCATATAAGGCCTTGTCAAGCTTGTAAACATGATACGGGTGCCCTTCATCAATGAACCCTGGAGGTTGAGTGACGTAAACTTCTTCATCCATCTCAGCATATAGGAAAGCAGTTTTCACGTCCAACTGGTAGACAGTGAAATTCATATACGAAGCATATGCTAAGAACACCCTTATTGCCTCTAAGCGGGCCACCGGTGCGTACACTTCATCATAATCCACACCCTGAATTTGCTTGTGACCTTGAACCACCAATCTGGCCTTGTTTCTGACAATCACACCGTTATCATCCTTTTTGTTCTTATACAGCCACCGAGTAGTGATGACCTTTTTGTCAGCTGGCCTTTCAACTAACCTCCAAACTTGAAGCCGAGAGAATTGATTGAGTTCTTCATGCATAGCCTCCACCCAACTAGGATCGGTCAAGGCCATAGTAATGTTGGGGGGCTCAATCTGTGAGATGAAACAGGAGAACATGCAATGGTTGATGTCTCCTGACTGGCTTCTTGTGACCACCCCAGATGCTAAGGGACCAATGATGTTATCTAAGGGGTGGTACTTCTGAATTCTGGTCTCTGCAGTAGCTTGAACTGGAATTTCAGGAGGCAGATTTGAGAGATCGGGTTCTTCATGTGTATCAGCTTCATGTTCGGGATCAGCTCCGAGTATCTGAGGAGAGTCGGGAGCTGAGCCAACTTTTGCATCTGTTTCTTGTGTGTGAGTCTCCACAGGATCTACAGTCTCCTGTACAGGTGTAGGATCTGTTACAGGAGCAGGGACAGGAGGCTTTGTGACGGAGTGAGAGACAGATGGTCCTGAAATTGTTTCTTCATAAAATTCCTCAGCTAAGACAGGGTCTAAACCCAACGGGCGGAAGAATTGATTGTAATCGAAAGCTTGAGGAGGACCAACTCCGCCATCTGAAGGGTTTTCTTCTAACCAGTCCACATTTGTGGACTCCATCACAATTCCAGTAGTTTTGTTGAAGACCCTGTAAGCGGAGCTGGCAGAGTAACCTACAAAATAACATTCATCAGCCTTAGCAGCAAATTTAGGAACATCAGTATTAACTAAGACTGTGCATAAACACCCAAATGCCCGAAGGTGACCAATTCTGGGCTTATCATTGTAGATTAGTTCATATGGCGTTTTCTGATGCCGCTTATTGATGAACACCCTATTCTGGACATAGCAGGCAGTGTTAACTGCTTCCGCCCAAAACATGGTTGGTAGTTTTGAATCACACAACATGGTGCGAGCAGCTTCAATTAGGGTTCTGTTTCTTCTTTCTGCGACGCCATTCTGCTGGGGTGTATAAGGAGCACTGTATTGATGCTCAATCCCCTTATCAGCACAAAAATCGTCGATGATCTGATTCTTGAACTCCGTGCCATTATCACTCCTAATGGCCTTCACTTTGTGCTTCAATTTATTTTCAATAAGCTTGATGAAGGCGATAAGAATACCTGCAATATCACTTTTCTTGGACAAGAAAAACACCCAAGTGAAACGAGAAAAATCATCAGTAATAACCAAACAGAATGCACATCGGTTAAGGCTTAACATACTGACGGGACCAAACAGGTCCATGTGAAGTAGCTCCAGCGGTGTTGAGATTCTGTTGAAGATCTTCGGTTTATGTGGACGTTTGTGCTGCTTACCCTTAGCACAAGCCACACATTTCTCCTTTAGAATGAATTCATTAATTGGAAGATCTTTGACAAGCCCTCCTCTGGCAAGTCGATTCAGGTTCTTTAAATTCATATGCCCCAATCTTCGGTGCCACAGCTGTGCGTGATTCTCAGCTGTCTTAGAAATGAGACAGGCCACCTCAGATGTGGGGGGCTTCTGCATGTTCAGCACATAAGAGTTACCATATCGGGGTGTTCTCATCAACACCCAGTCATCGGGAATGGAGTATCCAGGTTTAAGGATGAGACATTCTTTGTTGTTGAATAAAACTGGATAATCCCGATCACATATCTGTGAAACACTCAACAGACTATGCTTCAATTGCTCGACGTAATTGACATCGTGGAAGCTGAGACAACCATTGCGAACCGTTCCTTTCTGACTGATATAACCACCAACTCCTCCGGCGAACGACACATAGCCTCCATCAAATTTCTCCAAGTCATGTAGAAGTGATATGTCGCCCGTCATATGCCTGGAACAACCACTGTCAACATACCATAGGTTGTTGACAGGCCTCCTTGGCTGTTCCTGCATTCAGAGAAAATCAGTTAGTTTTTGGTACCCAGGCCTTAACTGGTCTGGGTGAGACTGGTCTGTGAATGTCTTTAATGTTGACATCACTGTGGTGATTTTCTTTTCCAAGCCCCTTTTGATTGTTGTTGGTTAATTTAGACCTCTTGACCTCTTGAAAAGACATGGAGTGTTTCTTGTACACTCCTGTAGGTTTGAAAGACAAATTAACAACCTTTGGGACATTCCACATTTCATCTTTTCTCTTTTTGACTGAATGAGGTATTGAGAAAAGTGGTGTTTCGGACGACCTTCTAACAACAGGTTGAGGTCGAACAAGTGATTTTTGAAAATTGTCCTGCTTAGGGTGAAAAATAGGTTTTGTAGGTTTAGAGGCCCTGGCAGGTTTTGTGAACATCTTTGAAGATTTCACAGCATTGTTATTCATCTTAGTTTTCACCGTTTGTGGTGTCTGATTAGGTGACTTAGACTTTGACCTCTGTTTGTGAACCTGTGTTGGGCCTGGCTGCATCTTTTGGTTTGACGATGCAGACCTTGCCTTTGGTCTAGAATGAATTCCTGCTTGTGATGGTGGGAATGTGAACTTCTGCACCTTTTGGTTTGAAGGTCCAAATTTGGGCGTTGGGCCAACATGTGTTTGGCCCAAAGGGACAGTCTTTTGTTGGACCTTCTTAGGGTAGTAGGGCTCATAAGGTCGGTGCAGACAGTTTCTTGCCATGTGTCCTGGTTGGCCACAAACATGGCAGGACTGTTTCTTTGGATACACGGGAGCCTGTGGTTGGTTCCGCCCAGTGGATATCCAAGTTGGCTTTGAAGCATTTTTATGGATCCAGAGGGCTTTAC
The DNA here is from genome assembly GCA_039602395.1 of Deinandra increscens subsp. villosa. NCBI lineage: Eukaryota > Viridiplantae > Streptophyta > Magnoliopsida > Asterales > Asteraceae > Deinandra > Deinandra increscens. The sequence continues at coordinate 25,163,249 of JBCNJP010000023.1, forward strand.
CATGGGGCTTAGTGGTCAGAACATACTCCCGTTGTATCGGTTTGAATTGGTCATATGCAGAATTGACCTCTGGGTACGGGACAAAGTCCTGTGGTTTTGCGTCCCGTACTTTCTGCACATTTTGAATGGGACAGTTCAGACTATCCTCAGATTTCTTCACATCACCTGTGGGTTTGGAACCATCATTTTGTGATTCCTTACCCCTTCTTAAAATTCTAACGGTTCTAAGGGGTTTCACAGGTTTCACATCACATTTACCAACATTAAACATACCACAATCAGAAAATTTAGCACAACCATTAGACTCAGAAGACTTAGAGGTGTTTGACTCAGACATGACAAGAGTTTCAGTTTTCTCAAAAACAGAATTTTTAACAGAAAAATCAACTTCGGACTTCAAAGAACTTTTAGTGGACTCCGTGCAATTTATTACCCCTGCTTCATGTTTACCTTTATCTGCACAAGAAGTAAAAAGGTTAGTCTGGTTAGAAACAGGAGCATATATTTTAATAGGGCAAGCTGCCAATTTCTTTTCGATCTCAGCTTTAGCATCCAAGTTGGTCTTGGAACACTCATAATCTGAGATCATTTCATGCATCAGGGGCATCGGTACTGTATGAGTGGATTTTTCATCTTTTATTTCAGTACCGAGTCCCAAACCAGAGTTGGCTTTTACATGACGCATACGAGCGTCTGTGTTGTAGAAAAGTGAGCTAGCCTTCATCATTTCTGAAACAATCTTATCATTTCGCTCAACTTTGGTTTGCGATGTTTCTAATTGCCCTTTAAGTTGTTCAAGTTCAGTTTTCAATGTGGCAATTTCTTCATGAGCAACTCTCAGATATGTGTTTTTGTTACTCAAGTCCCGTTGGAGATTTTTTATGTCAATTTTAGCAGCTTCGAGTTTCTCACTTAAGTTTTTACTTCTACCTTTGTATTCCCTCAATTCTTTATCAACAAATTCACGATTTAAGGTTTCATTGAAAAACTTAGTTTGCCATTCTTTAGATTCATTTAAAATAGATTGACAATTAGGGTTAAGACATACCTCAGAGCTGCTTGCGGAGGATCCTGGAGTTATGTTTGCCATGAACGCGCGCTGATAGAATTCCTCAGATGCTTCTTTCTGTGCTTCCTCTTCAGCTAACAAGGCCACATGGTCAAGTGTAAGACTGAGGTCCTCCACCTGAGGTGTCCAGTCATATCCTGGTGTGTGTTGAACCACCAGTGCCTTATCATTCTTTCTTGCCTCCGCCTTCACGTTCTCACTCCTGTTATCAGCCTTGCCTTCTCTATCCACTTTTGGTTTGGTGCACTCTCTGGCATAGTGCCCATACTCATTACAGTTGTAACACCTCAGATTAGCCTTATTAAAACTTAACTTTATCCCCTTTCCGCCATTCCAGTCCTTCTGTCCCTTCTTTGCCATGTACTGCCTAGCTCGTAGGGCAGACATTCCCATCTGATAAGATATATCCATGCGCTCTAAATCATCGGGGTTCACTTGATTCACATCATCTGGTGACAGATCCGTGGGAAGAAGGGAACCTGCAACGAGTGTCTGATAGCAACTCATAATTCCCACCCCAAGGGCAAAGCTGGGATCTTTAGACACGATATTTATATCCAGAGAAACACTGTTTGAATTTCCAGATGAACTTGACCCAGTGGCTTGTGCAATGAATCCCATTGGGGTTGATGGTGGATCAACTGGAGCGACAGCTGGCTGTGAAAGCTTGGTTTAGCTGATTCACTAATGCTCAATTGCCAGTTTTTCTTGCCCTCTTCTGTTTCTTCTCCTCGTAGGCCCTGATGGTGGACATGAGCTCATTTAGGGACGAAGTGGACATTTGCACAGTCTTCTCGATCAGTTCAATGGTGCTGTCCCAATTAGGTGGAAGAGAGTTAACCAGCTTTCTGTTGACCTCTACTTGAGTGTACGTCACTCCAGCATCTTTCATCCCAGTGACTATCTTGATGAAACGTTGAAGCAGAGACTCAATGTTTTCACCAGGGATATAGTTAAACTCATTGAACATTTCCCTCAGATTCTCTTTGCGGGATTCTTTCATATCATCATTTCCCTCATAGGCTGCTATAAGGGCATCCCACAGAGTCTTAGCTGAGGTATATTCTTTGAAAGCTTCAGCAACTTCAGGGGATAAAGCCATGGTCAGGGCAGCCAGTGCCTTTCTATCTCGTTCAACTCTGTCCCAGTCATCATCAATCCAATCCTTCTTAGCCTTAGGAACAGGTGGTTGACCCTGTTCTCCTGGAGTAGATGGAACAAAGTCTCCCACTTCGATCGATCGCATGATCTTAGCATCATTGTAATTGACGTAGTTGACGAACCTATACTTCCAGCTCATGAAGTCCTTGCCAGACATCAGACGTGGCGGTCTGGCAGATGTTCCGATTTTTGAGTCCATTTCCAGAGTGACAGTCGACAAGTTCGACATGTCGTAGGCCATATCTTCAGAATCGAAAAGGGTTTACTGCCGAAAAAGCTTGATCGAAAAGAGGTTCTCGGCTGAAGGTAGCTGATCGAGAAGTACTTTTCGATCGGAATAGATGCGGATCGAAAAGTGTGCTGCGATCGAAAAGTGTAGGCTGGATCGAAAAGTCTCGAAGGGGACTTTTCGATCAAGGAGCACAATGGATCGAAAAGTCACAGGGGACTTTTCGATCAAGGGAGGCTGATCGAGAAGTCTCAAGGGGACTTCTCGATTGAAAGGGTTGGATCGAAAAGTCTCAAAGGGACTTTTCGATTGGTGTAACTGATCGAGAAGTCACAAAAGGGGACTTCTCGATTGGGCAGGCTGGTCAAAAAGTCACTTAGGGGACTTTTCGAGTGAGAGGAACGGATCGAAAAGCCACTGAGGGGGCTTTCTCGATCGATAAGGGTCAACAGGAGGGACTTTTCGATCAGACAGACCGATCGAAAAGCAGGAAAACAAGGTCGAAAAGTGTTGAAAACACAATCTCAGCTTGCAAAACTTCTGACTTGAGTTACAACCTGCACAAAAACACCTCCGAACGTGCTAACAGCTGAAAATCACCAGAAAACCCAAATCGTTAGTACTCAAAATCTTGAATCTGATATCGCGAGAGCCTCGAAACTTGCGTTTCTTGGCTCTGATACCAATTGTAAGGATCAAACTAACCCTCACGCGATATCTAGACTAGTGAAACCGTGCGGAATCCGGTTTAACTAGTTGATTCAAGAAAACAGTGAAAGAATATAATCGAAAAGTATAATCAAACAAGTAAAACAAACCGATTAGAAGACAAACTGATTGTATTGATCACTGGAATCTTGCTTTACACCTTGATCGAAATTCTCAAGGGAGAATTTCGATAATCACCACTAACACCACAAAAACACTAGCAACCTTTACTAAACATAAAGATATCCTATTTATAGCTAAGGGATTTTCGAAACCCTTAGGCCCACCCTATACAAAATCGGACCCAACCTAATACACATGTTAGCCCAACTTCATATTTAAACTAGCCCACAAATATTAACCAAGCCCAAAACTATCTAATGCAAAAGCCTCAAATTTTCAGGTCTCTACATGTATTGATCACTTGAAGATACACACACAAACTCTCTCTGGTTTCTCTCTCTAGAAAACACACACAGAAAGTGTAGAATGACTGAACTGATACCAACTCATTCTAACACACACCTATTTATACTAAGTGACTAACTACTCAGCGTACCATGTGGTACGCCGGATCATATGGTCCGCCGGACCATATGGTACGCCACCTATGATATAGTCACTACAACTCAAACTAAGACATGCTCCCATAGATACAATACACGAGACACATCATAGCATAGGGATATGCTCTAACAAACTCCCCCTTAACGTGTAGTGTATCTATATTCTAACAAAACTTCAGTCTTCAATTTCCAACATCGTTGCATCCAATCTTCGACTTAAAATCTTGTCAGAAATAGAGCTTGCATGGCTGGATCACTCTTGAATCAATATTGATCTTCAAGATCCACTTGTGAAAGATATAACAAACTCCCCCTTTCACCATGCTTGAGTCTTGGCACATATAACCTGCAATTTCAGAAGACAGAAACGCGGTTTCCTTTTCTTTTGAAAATTAATTTTAATCTTGGCACAAAACTTCTCTTCGAGAATCCAAGATATAGATTTTGAAATTTGATTTCGTATCACATGTCGATCGGTCGAAAACAAATAAGAAATAAAATCTTTTTGGCTTTTTAAAACTTTATATCAAAACACATCGAAAATTTTTTTGGACTTTTCAGATATGAAACATAAATGCAATACAGAATCAGACACTATTTTTGTCTTTTGCGAGAAAGATCACAACTTGGGATCATATTGATCATGACATGCTGAACTACACTTCAATTTCAATTACTTCAGCACACAAGTCATGTCGATTACTCGTATAATTTGTCCATCTTAAACTCAGGCAAAATCATACTCATAACATCTGGATATGTAATTATATTAATTATGTTTGCTTTGACCAGTGTACCCCACACTATCAGACATACTCAGATATGTATTTTCTTTTATATCACACTTTGTGATTTAATCACATTATGATTGTATTCATGACATAGTCAACTGTGTTCCACGCAAAAAGAAATAAGAACGTTAAATCGTCTACCTTAAGGTCGATCTTTCGATACGCAGATAAGGCCTCGGATTTAACAAAATAAGAAAATAAAACAAGTTGAAATTGTATAACTCAACAACAATCAGGTCGGTACTCCCGTACACGCAGAGAAAGCCCGATGAGTTATACGAAACACCAAAGAAAATAAAGCAGAACATCAAACGAACAACAATCGGGTCGATCTTTCGATACGCAAAGAAAGTCCGATCGGTTGACAAAATAAAGAAAATCAAACAAGTTTAAATCTTTGCAAAATGAACACATGTATACACAGTGACTTCTCATTTTCTTTTTCACATATCTTTTCCTTGATATCATGAGACATGCATCAAGATATTGTCCACTTGGTCAAGCATTAGTATTTAATGTGTTTATCACATCTGAATACTTTCTGATTGAATGCCGAGCCTACCGAGCACATCGAACAATGATCTTAAGGCTTTTTCATCTAATTTATCCATGAGTTAGACACGTAAGCCAATGTACCATCATTTCCCAATTATGTCGCATACAATTTCTCATTTTTCAATGTTTTTGTATTTTTATGTTTTTCAATGTTTTTGTATTTTTCCATATTTCTCCCCCTTAAAATGAAAACTCTATTTTTGGATTTTCATTTTAACACAAACAAAAACACAAAGACGCTATTTTTGATTTTTCAATTTTCTCCCCCTAAACGACATACGGAATGTAAAAAGAAAGAAAATTGACCTTTCGACATGGATACCTTTCAGGTTTAGCTTTCAGAAAAATTTCAGTTATGAAATTTGATATCACATGTAATTTAAATTAAATCAGCAGAATACTTTTCCATCAGCAACTTTTCAATCACCGATAGGTTTCCCAAAAGTACCTACACACTGGTCAAACACGTCAGTTTATAAATGACCCGAAGCGAATTGCTTCTGGTCGACCAGTATCTTGATTTCCTTTCGAAACCACTTTAGGTTTCCAGTGTTGTTGTTTTGGTAAATCAGTATTTGACGAACCGGTCACAGTCGATTGTGATAAACAACCTACATGTGAAACATTTTGAAAACGAGGAATAAATCTTCCTTGAGTTTTGAAAAATGTAGGTTGTGGAAATTCATCAAACACTCTGCCATAATCATCAATGAATCGCGGTTTGGCAGGTTTACCAACAGAAGGAACGCGTCCTTTCCTTGAACTCGAAGCAGCAGTAACATGACAATCTTGTGCCATATGCCCTTTTTGTCGGCAATTGTAACACAAGCGATTGTTTAAATTTTGCCGTTTGGAAATCTGCAAAGCTTCACAAATATCAACATCTCCAAAATGATCATAAAAAGAATCGAATACCTGATATCGATGATCATGAACCCATTTCGAAGTCGGGCTCTTTGGAGTAGAATTTGAATTTCCAGAAGAATATTTGGTTGTTTGTTTCTTCTCGGTCTTTGTAGCAGCATCAGTTTTGATAAAGACCTTAGCAACTTTATGAGAATCCACACAGTGGAGTGGAAACTCCTTATCAGAAAATATTTGTTCCGAACCCTTGAGTTTGTACAACCTCTCGGGTTGAACCTTGTCAGCTTTAAAAACATCTTTCTTGACTTGTTTCAGCTTGACGTGCTTCAGATTGTGTTGTTTGGAACCTTGAGACCCATCAACTTTAACATTCTTGGTCTTGTAACCCAACCCAACATGTTTACCCGAAACCTTTTCATCAGAACCAGAAGATTTATGTTCGTTCTTTGCAAGACGCGAAAACTCAGCTTTCACTGCTTTAACATTCTTTTGGTCATAGAAAATCCTTTCATCAATAGCAGTCTTCTCAGTTGAACTTGCCGATTTCTCTTCTTCAGTAGACGTAGAAACAGACACAACCGTTTCATCTTTTTGATCTTTTTGTGACTTCACAACCTTTTCCCCATCAGATTTCTTATCAACAAATTCAGAATAATCACCAGTTTCTTCCTTTTCCTTCAGATCATTAACACCTTCTTTGAGACTACCTGGTGGTGAAACTGTTTTGGTAAACAATTTCTCAAAATTTCCATCTTTGGCCAAGAAAATTGTAAAAGATGTAGAATTTGTAACATTGTTCAAAAGACATTTTGAATCAATGACTTCAATCTGTAGTTCAGAAATCTGTTGTTGAGTCTTAGCCAATTCTGTTTCCGTAGCAATCAACTTCTTAGCCACTTTATGAGTTTCATACTTTTGCAACCTCAACTCATCTAATCCAGCCCACAATTCCTTCGTCAGCTTATCTTCATTTCTTTTCTGAATATCCAAATTTGAAGTTTGCAACTTATTTACTCTTGCCAATTCTCGCTTCTCATCTAACAACTTCTCCATATCAAGCTGATATGCTTCAATTTTAGCAACCGAGTCATCAGACGCCTTGGTAAGTAAATCAAGTTTAATCTTTGACTTTTCAAACAAATTATTAAAATCAGTGGCAGCATCCTCAGCTTCTGCCTTCCATTTCGCAACTTCCTTGACTAAGTCATCCTTTTCTTCAGATAACTGTGTAATTTTCTGCTCAAACTCTTGTGTAACATTTTGAAATTTGGACTCTTTTTCCACAACCTCTGCTTGTAAATCTGAAAACATTTCTTTCTGAGAAGAAAATTCTAGAATTAGATATGCTAATTTTTGTTTTTCAGTTGTTAAATCTTCAAACCTTCTTCTATTCTCCTCAATCAACAATTCATTTTTCCTGTATTAATCCTTGAATCTTCTTGTCTTTTTGAGAACAGAACTCACAAACCGATTCATAGCCACTATTTCCAGAACCACTTATTTCAGATTCAGAATCAGAATCAGTTAATTCTTCTTCAACATCATTATGAACAATTTGAGCAATCATTGCAGATGCGGGAATTCACGTAGACTCATCATCGGAATCAGGAGTACAATAAGTACCTTTATCTGAAATAATAGCAGTTAAAGCAAGGGGTGGAGAATCACCAGAAGTTTGTCCCCAGTTATATTGTTTATCAACTTGAGAAACTAAAGCTGTTGGAGACTTGGATGAAGAAGCATTCGATTTTGAACATTCACGAGCAAAATGTCCAAAATTGGAACATTTGAAGCATTTTGCTTTGGATTTATCTATTCCAACCTTGCCATCTGGATTTAAACTTTGAAAACCTGTTTTCTTTTTGAATCTTTTAACTCTTTGAGCTAACATTGCCAATTGCCAATTGATATCCATTTCCTCAAGATTATCAGGATCAATCTGATCAAAATCTTCTTCAATCAGATTAGATGTTGTCAAACCACCATTCAACAATCCATAATACGAAGATAACAAGGCTGTGATTAATGCCAAGTGCTCATCCGGTGTTTTTGCTGAATATGAAGTTGGACTTGAATGATTTGGAATAGTGAAGTTACATCCTCTTGATGAATTTCCAGAATTTCCTGAACCATGACCAGCAACCAAAGGTGTTTGAGGTGGATTTAATGAATCAACACCAAATGATTTAGACTTTGCATTGATACTTGCAGAATTTTGACCATGATACACTTCAGGATTTTGGAATTGAGCAGTTGACTTGTTTGATGTCATCATTTCCATCTCTCTAGCATGAAGCTTTCCGGTCAAATCATGAAATGATAATGCAGAATATTCTTTATCATGAGTAAGCAATAATACATAATTTTCCCACTTTTCCGGTAATGCTTCCATCAATTTCTCTTTCAATTCCTCCTCTGTCTTGTCAATTTTAACCACTTTCATCTCACTAATCAGATGTGAAAACCTTGAAACAAGAGCAGAAATATTTTCTTTTTCATAATGTTGAAAATTTTCAAATTCCTTGTTCAATACTTTTCGTCTACTCTTCTTATATTGATCATTACCTTCACATCGAGCAGATAAAGCATCCCACAACTGTTTAGCTTTCTTGCAAGTGCTGAATTGATGCAACAACTCGGTAGGTAAAGCCATGGTAAGATAACCATAAACTTTTTGTTCAAGCTCATAACTTTTCCTTTCATCCTTATCAAAATCTTGAATTTCCTTATACTCGCCATCTGTAGTTGGACGTACATACAACTTTTGAATTGGAATCCATAAATCAATAGCGTTTGTGCTGATGTATGCAGAAAAATGTTGTTTCCAATTTTGATAATCTTCCAACTTTAACAGCTTAGGAACTTTCTGACTTGTTCCTATTTCATTATCAAAATTGAGCATAGCTTGTACCGTGCTTTGCATAGCGGCAAATGCTTGAAAATCAGACATTTTTCACCGAAAATAATACTTCAAAAACTTCAAACTCAAAAAACGGAGGTCTTCCAAGTGTATTTTGGGGGTCAAAACTGTACGGTACTGGCCGTAGGCTGGTAAAAGTCCTAGATCTCGTCGAGACCAACGTTTTGGCTGGTATTAGCTCCCGTAACTCTTTACAGTTCTCAAGTTACGTTAGTTTTAATGAAGGTCACTTTTCTGCCAGCGGACCAAACCAAATTCAGCGGACCAAATTTGCACTCAACGGACCAGTTCCGGATCAATTTAACTAGCGGACCAGATTTGTACCTGCGGACCACTTCCGGATCAAATTCACCAGCGGACCAATATCCTCAGCGGATCAAATTTGGTACGGCAGACCAAATGGTACGGCGTAACTGCCAGCGGACCAGAAAGTAACCGCCACGGACCAAACTTTGAAAATTGTCTGGACGGACCAGTTGCGGACCAAACGTTCTTCGAGCGGACCAGACGCGTTTCACGCGGATTTTAATGGATTTTTCGAATTTTTTTACGTTTTGAACTAGAAAATGGATCAGTAAGGTGCGAAATCACTCCAGAAACACTCAGAAATCATTTTTTATCACAGAAACACTCGGAATTGGAAGAATTTGATGAAAAATGAAGAAACCCCAAACTTTCTCTCTCTAAAATTCCGAAAATTGATCAAAAACACAGCAGTAGAGCAACCAAATGCTCTGATACCACTTGTAAAACCGAGATACGATCTTACTACTGCATGCTTTGATCAAATGTAGAGAACATGAGAAGTAAATAAGAGATTTTGTATTGATCACTTGAAGATACACACACAAACTCTCTCTGGTTTCTCTCTCTAGAAAACACACAGAAAGTGTAGAATGACTGAACTGGTACCAACTCATTCTAACACACACCTATTTATACTAAGTGACTAACTACTCAGCGTACCACGTGGTCCGCCGGACCATATGGTACGCCACCTATGATATAGTCACTACAACTCAAACTAAGACATGCTCCCATAGATACAATACACGAGACACATCATAGCATAGGGATATGCTCTAACAATTGGCTAAGAAGCTTGTAAATGATTGAGAATTGGTAACATTGTTTAGAAGTCGATTTGCATCGATCACTTGAATTTTTAAATCAGAAATCTTTTGTTGTGCCTCAGCCAATTTCTTCTCGGTGGTGATCAACCTCTTAGCGACTTTGTAAGTTTCCAATTCTGCAATCGAAGGTTATCAAGCTCAACAAACAATTCCCTTTTCCATTTATCTTCATTTCTTTTCTGAATTCCAAGATTTGCTGCTTGCACCTTATTCACACTCACTAACTCTCGCTTTTCATCCAATAACTTCCACATATCAATCTGATAAGCTTCAAGTTTAGCAGCATAATCTTCAGAAATTTGGGTAAGCAAATTAAGCTTATTTTTTTATTTATCAAACAAATTCTGAAAATCATTAGCAACATCTTTTGCTTCATCCTTCCATTTCTGAACTTCTTTCAATAACTCACTTTTTTGTTCAACCAACTTTGCATTCTTTGCTTCAAGATCGATTCCATTCTGGTTAGAATTTTCTAAATCTTCCTTGACCAATTGAAGAACCTCGGTAAGCATTTTAACTTCTTTCGTCAAAGAATGATTTTCCTTCAACAATCCTTCATTTTCTTTTAATAAGCTTTCAATTTTAGACTCAAATTTTTCATTTTCAGCAGCTTCATATAAGCTTGAATCAGAATAATATTCATCTTGCTCATGAGTGACAATCAAGGCAGATGTATCAAACTGTTTTCCCCAATCATAAGTACCAGTATTCTGAACAGTTAAAGCTATTTTATTTGAATTGCTTGATGATGGTTAAGAACCATTTGTAGCTTTGGAAGTGTGAGATTGTTAACATTCTCTTGCAAAATGTCCAAGGTTTGAACATTTGTAACATTTGGTTTTAGATTTGTCAAAACCCAACTTGTCACCAAAAGCTTGTCTTCCAGTTTTCTTGTAAAATCATTGTGACCTCTGAGTTAACATAGCAAGTTGCCAAGCCATATCTAACTCATTTAATTGATCGTCATCAATTTCATTCAGATCTTCTTTAGTCAGTTGTGCCTTGCTAACATCATTAATTTGGCACAATCATAAACTGATTGAACAGAAAATGCACTTTGACTTGAAGATTATGGAATTGTAAAATTACAACCCTTTGAAGAATTATTATCCGAAATTCCAGAAATATTTCCAATGAATGCAGTAGGTGGTGCAGAACTAAGACTTGGTTTAGCCTTAGCATTTAAGCTTGCAGCATTTTCACCATGATATAACTCTAGATTTGCAATTTGGCCATTAATTTCTTTGTATTCATCATTTCTATTTTTCGAGCATGAAGTTTACTAGTGAGCTCATTTAATGATAATGTAGAAAATTATTTGTCATGGGTGAGTAACAAGTGTTGATACATGGTCCTTGATCGTCATGTGAAGTATCAAATACAAGACGGATCACAAGTTTGCTGAGGTCCGAACTCAGGCTGAACCTGGAGTTCGGACATGGCCAAACCTTGGGCCGAACCCGAGGTTCGGACCAACGGGTTTCTCTAGTATAAATATGTGCGTCTTGTGTTGTATTCAGTAACACTCTAAGCTTCTGAGTCATATATTCTCTGAGTGTACTATGTGGTTATCTCTGTGGTTAATACAAGTGTTTTGTATTTACACTTTGTGTTTCATCTCGTTTCCACTGATTTCATTATGACTAAGAAGAAGATCCACACGCTCACGTACTTTCAAGTGGTATCAGAGCATTTGGTTTGCTCTACTAGTCGGAAATTAGTGTTTTTCGAAGTTTTGAGTTCAAATTCACGTTTTTGCGAAAATGTCAATCATTTTTGAGTTCGTTTGATCGTCTCGAGTGTGTTTTTCGTCAAAAATATGTTTCTAGATCGTTTCTATCGAGTTTGCTTGAATTCCTATCGAAAATTCCAGTAAAAAACGTTGAAAATCGAGAAAATGAGGTCGAGTGAAATCTGTCTCGTTTGAGGTTCGGACAAGCTCGGCATAACCGCTCCGAACTTGAGGTTCGGACGAAGCTCGGTCTTTATATTGGTTCGGTGAGAGTTCGGTGAGGGATCGGTCAGCGTTCGGACTAAGTTCGGTGGTAGTTCGGAGTAGTTTGGTTTTTGTTTTTCCGAAGGTCTGGTTCGGAGAGAGTTCGGCGTTGTCAAGATTCGGACTAAGTTCGGAGGCAGCTCGGAGGAGGTTCGGACGAGGTTCGGAGTGAACAGTAACCTGTTTTTCGAAAATGTCTGATTTTCAAGCTTTCGCGGCTATTCAAAATTTGGTTCAGGCAACGATGCAAACAATGATTAACTATGATAATGAAATCGGAACAAGTCAGAAAGTTCCCAAATTAATCAAATTGGAAGATTATCATAGTTGGGTGACACGATTTAAAGCGTTTGTTTCTGCAAATGATATCGATATGTGGTTATCGTATTCTGAACAATATACATATCCTAAGGGTGAGGACGGGGAACCAATTCTTCAAAGGAAGCTTTCTGGTGAACAAAAGAAAGCATATCAAGCTGAGAAAAAGGCTTATGGCACTTTAACAATGGCTTTGCCTACTGATTTACTACATCAATTTTCAAGCAACTATACTGCAAAGAGTTTGTGGGATTCTCTAGAAAAGAGATGTGAAGGCAATGACCAGTATAAGAAAAGTCGACAAAAGGTGTTGAAGAAGGAATTTGATAGCTTCAAGCATTATCAAAATGAATCGATTCCAAATCTGATTGCAAGGTTTGCACATTTAATGAGTGAAATGAAGTTGGTGAATCTTACAAAAGATGAAGCAGATAGGAAAGAAAAGATTATGGAAGCTCTACCAGAGAAGTGGGAAAATTATGTGATGATGATTACTAATGATAAGGATTATCCAAAGTTGTCTTTTAATGATCTAATTCAAAGAATTCAAGCTAGGGATATGGAGTTAAAAGTAAACAAGTCACTTCCTGAGCAAATTCAGAATCCTGCAGTGTATTATGGCAACAATGATTCAACCATAAATGCTGGGAAATCTAATATTCTTAGTTTCGCTCCCCCTACAGCATTTCTGGCAGGTAAATCTGAGACTCCAAGTTATTCATCTGCTGGTTGTACGGTGTCAATTCCTAGTTCTTCGACTCAAAGTGCATTGTCTGTTCAAACTGTCGATGATTATAATACGTTGATGTCTGCATTGGTATCTTCATACTTTGGTGTTATCACTGGTGCTGTGAGTAATGCTGAGTTAGCAAATGAAGATTACGATCAGATTGATTATGATCATTTAGAGGAAATGGATCTAAATTGGCAGTATGCTATGTTGGTTCGAAGAACAAAGAAATTTTTCAATAGAACTGGTAAGAAGAGATTGAATCAGGAAGGGAAGATAGGTTTGGACAAGTCTAAGGTGAAATGTTATAAGTGTTCAGTTTATGGTCACTTTGCTCGAGAATGTCCAAGTTCTACGGAAAGTAAATTAAAGACTGGTCAGGATGCACATTTCGTTTTTCATCCATCAGATAAAGCTGAAAAGATTGAGCAGAAATCTGCTACTCTTGTTCATGATTGGACTGATACATTTGTGCATTCAAATGAATTTGCTTGGAATGCAGATTCAGCAATTAAAAAGAATCATACTCCAATCTCAATTTATTTAAGTGTTCAACATGCTGATGATAACAGTTTTTTAACTGAGTCTGATTAATCTTCAAGTATATCTTTGGTTCAAGAAGAATTACCTAAGACTTCTGAGACTTCAAAAGATGATGAATTTAAATGTTATAAATGTGAGAAGTTGCTCAAGGAAATTGCAAGTTTTGAACAACATCGTCAAATTTCAACTGAAGAAATTGTGGTGTTAAAGAAAGAGTTGGAGGATTTTCAAAAGAAATATTATGAGTTGGTTCATATTCATGAAGATGTTTTGAAGAAAAAGGCTCAATTGGCTGAAGAATGTGAGAAAGCCAAAGCTGAAGCGTTAGACGCAGCTCAAGATTTTGAGAATTTGTTTAAGAAGAGTTATCCGGTTCAGCAAAAATATGAAGAGGCTACTGCTCTTATTGCAAAAACTGCTGTTACCGTTGAGAAGCTTCAAAATAAGATCTCTATGCTTCAAGATGAAAATGTTCTTTACAGAGACAAGAATGAAGTGTTAACAAAAGATGTTGAGATCTACAAACAAAAGAGAGAAAATGTGCTTGAAGAATTGTATGCTGAATGTGAGATCCGGAAGTTACAAACTTATGAGTTTGATGATCTCAATGCAAAATTCATCAAGTCACAAAAAGAGGTGTTTGAAGGTCAACAGAAAATTAATGGTTTGAAATTGCAAATCTTGGAGTTGAAAAGACCAGTTAAGAATTGCAATTTGTCACCGACATTGCTAAATTTCTTATACAAGCAGGATCCGAGTTCTGAGAAGTCTAAGGAAGAGAATATTCACTTGGTACCTCAACCAGTGGATTTGATTGAAGTTACTTCTGCTCAGATTGATCCAAACAATGAATTGCATGACTATTCAAAGTTTGCTACTCCACCCAAGAAGAACAAGCCCAAGTCTAAAAAGAAGGAGAAACCTTTGGGTGAAGTTCCAAAGTTTACTTCAAAGTCTGTATTGCTGGAAAATGAGAAAGTGTTTGATAAGGTTGCTTCGAGTTCTTCATCTGCAACCGAAGAAGAAAAAGTGTTGATTGAAAAGAACAAGCTGAAGGATATCAAAGACAAATTCACTAGTACTGCTAAATCAAGAGTTGCTTCAGGTTCTTCGTCAAGTTCTTCAAAGACTCAAGGATCTAAACACAAAGGTTTAAGTTACAAAGTGTTGGCGGAACCGGTTCACGCAAAGAAATCAGTGAAGGCTGAGAAGGTTCCTAAAGCAAAAGTTACAAAGAACTCACCATCTCAGAAGAAATTTTCTTATTATTCTGGAAGATCTTCATCTTCAAGGAGTCCATCTCCTAGGTATGATTCTTCTGATGGTTTCTTTGATAACTTTCATTCTGAACATTCATCTGATTTTCAAAAATCAAAACCATTTTCAAACAATTTTAGAGAAAGACTTTGTTATGTATGTCGTCAACGAGGACATCTAGCTGCTGATTGTCCGACGACTGCATATATCCACAAAACTGCAAAATATGTGGATAACAAAGGTCAAATTTTTAATGAACCGTGGTCTTCAAAGATTAAATCAACTCGTAAATCGTCTTGGTCTAAATCAAGTATGTCGGTTGAATCTGATTCGGGTTCCAATCAAAAATTAAAACTTTTACAAATTTGGAAACCAAAAGCTGTTTCCAAGGCCAACAAGGACTTTGTGGAAGACACCGGGCGACCCGACGCTGCTGATTCGGGTTGATCCCAACGCGACTAATGTTTTATTTGGTGTCAGTAGGTATTTCAGGAAGACCTTTCGGTGATTGGGAAATTATTGATTGTGAAATATCTGTTCTAATTAAATTGAATTTCAAAATCAATTTTGTTTTTCAAAATGCTAATTTGCCAGTGTTCGTGTTGGTTGATCACTTTTCTTGTTTTTCACTTCGTCTCATCCTGAGGGGGAGTTTGTTTTTGCAAAAATACAAAAATAGTGTGTTGTTTTTCAATTAGTAAAAATAAAAATCTATAAATAGAGTTGTCATTTTTAGGGGGAGAAATGTGAAAAAGACAAAAACATTTGAAAAATGCAAAAAGCCAAAAACATTGAAAAATGAGAAATTGTATCCGACATGATTGGGAAATGATGGTACATTGGTTGACATTGTCTGACTCATGGATAAAGTAAATGAAAAAGCTATAAGACCATTTGATCGATGTGCAAGGTAGGCTCAGCAAATCAGAAAGTATACAAATGCGATATACACTAAATCTGATGTTTGACCTAGTGGACAACATCTTGATGCATATCTCATGATATATCAAGAAAAAGATATGTAAAAAATAAAATGAGAAGTCCGTGTGTATACATGTGTTCATTTTGCAAAGATTTAAACTTGTTTGATTTTCTTAATTTTGTCAAACGATCGGACTTTCTCTGCGTGTCGAAAGACCGACCTGATCGTTGTTCGTTTGACGTTCTGCTTTATTTTATTTGGTGTTTCGTATAACTCATCGGACTTTCTCTGCATGTACGGGAGTACCGACCTGATTGTTGTTGAGTTATACAACTTCAATTTGTTTTATTTTCTTATTTTGTTAAATCCGAGGCCTTATCTGCGTATCGAAAGGTCGACCTTAAGGTAGACGATTTAACGTTCTTATTTCTTTTTGCATGGAACACAGTATCATGGTTACAATCATTATGTGATTAAAATCACAAATGAGATCACAAAATGTGATAAGCAAAAGCATATCTGAGTATGTCTGATAGTGTGGGGTACACTGGTCAATGCAAATTTAATCAATATCTTAACATATCCAGATGTTATGAGTATGATTCTGCCAGAGTTTAAAGTTGGAAAAATTATATATGCAATCGGCATGGCTTATGTGCTTCAATAATTGAAATTGAAATGTAGTACAGCATGTTATGACCGATATGATTCCAAGTTGTGATATTTCTCACAAAAGACAAAAATAGTGTTTGATTTTGTTTTGCATTTACATTCCTTAGTAGAAAATACCAAAAAGATTTTAGGTGTGTTTTAATATAAAGTTTCTAAAAGCCAAAAAGAGTTTGTTTCTTATTTGTTTTCGATTGATCAACACGAAATACAAAATCAATCTTCAAAATCAAACTATCTTGGAGTCTCAAAGAGACATTTTGCACCAAGATTATTTATGTTGGCAGGTTTCTAAGTGGGAAGAGAACATTACAACTTCAAGTCTTCTGAAGATTGTTGATAAAGAGATTACACACGATGCAATATCAAGTATTCAAGATTGAACTCATCCTCAAGATCGAGGAAGAGTTTGATTGAAGATACAAGATACAGATTTGAATAGAGAAGATGATACTGCACATGCCGAGGGGGAGTTTGTTGATACATGGTCCTTGATCGTCATGTGAAGTATCAAATACAAGACGGATCACAAGTTTGCTGAGGTCCGAACTCAGGCCGAACCTGGAGTTCGGACATGGCCGAACCTTGGGCCGAACCTGAGGTTCGGACCAGCGGGTTTCTCTAGTATAAATATGTGCGTCTTGTGTTGTATTCAGTAACAGTCTAAGCTTCTGAGTCATATATTCTCTGAGTGTACTCTATGGTTATCTTTGTGGTTAATACAAGTGTTTTGTATTTACTCTTTGTGTTTCATCTCGTTTACATTGATTTCATTACGACTAAGTAGAAGATCCACACGCTCACGCACTTTCAACAAGGCATAATTTTCCCAATTTTCTGGTAATGCTTCCATAATCTTCTCTTTCAATACTTCATCAGTTTTCTCAATTCCAACAACTTTTAATTCTCTAATCTGATGTGAAAATCTTGAAACTAGAGCCGTACTGTTTTCATTTTCATAATGTTGAAAGTTGTCAAACTCCTTATTCAACACCTTTTTCTGTCTTTTCTTGTATTGATTGTTTCCTTCACACCTTACTGATAATGCATCCCATAATTGTTTCAATTTCTTATATGTGCTGAATTGATGTAGTAATTCGGTGGGTAATGCCATTGTAAGATAACCAAACACTTTTTGTTCAAGTTCATAAAGTTTTCTCTCAGCATTGTCAAAAGTATGAATTTCTTTGAAATCTCCTTGATTAGTTGGATGTGTGTAAAGCTTTTTAAATTAGAATCAACAAATCTATATCATTTGTGCTGATATAAGTAGAAAATCGTTATTTCCAATTTTGATAATCCTCCAACTTCAACAATTTGGGAACTTCCTGGCTTGTTTGAGATCATTATCAAAGTTTAGCATTGTTTGCATCGCACTTTGCATAGCGGCAAAAGCTTGGAAATCCGACATCTTATCTGAAATATGATGCTCCAAAAACTTCAAACTCAAAAACGAAGGTCTTAAAAGTGGATTTTGGGTATCAAATTGAAGGGTACTGGCCATAAGGCGAGTAAAAGTGTAGATCTTTTTTAAACGGTCGTTTTGGCTGGTATTGGGTTCTGTGGCGACCCTAAAACTTTTGCTTTCTTTCCCCAGCAAATATGGCAACGACGACAGCCGAGGCTGCGAACGCTACGACGCAAGAATAATTTTCGGGACGAAAATTCCAATTACAAGGGGATGATGTGACATCCGAGAATTTCAAGGTTTACTTCCGTTAGACAATTCCGTTAGTTACGTTATAAGTGTTAACTTAGTAACTAATGCTTAACTAGGCTGAATACGTCCACGACCTTTGGTTGATCACCAAACCCGCCCATATGTGTTATGTGTTCAATTACTTATAGTTATTATGTGCAATGTGATTTAAATACATGACTTAGTATTGTGAATAGCATGACAACCCATGAACTGTACTTATCTTGCTTAAAATGTAAACTGGTCACTTTTGGGTTTCCAGCGAAACTACCGGGCGAAACTATAGTGTCGCCCGGCTAGTCTACCCTCTGACTACCAGAGCCAGTTTCGCTTGGCCAGCGAAACTAGCCAGCGAAACTAGGCCCTGATATATAATGACATAAAACCCTAGATATCACATTTTTGCCTCATTTCATACAAAACACACACACTCTCCTGAGATATTCTGGACCAGCTGATTCCAGCCAAGAACCATCAAGGAACCATCATCTCATCTCATCCATTTGGCCCTAGATCGAATCGTGAGTCCCCAAAACCATTCTTTATGCACTTATATGTGTATTTCTTGGTGTTTTACTTTAAAGCATGACCAAACCTCCATGGAATCACTTGATCTTCTGATATGTTGCTTAGGATTGCTAGATCTGTTATAAAGTTTATAACTTTACGTGTGAAATCCATCCATGATGAAGATTTATGCTAGATTAGGTCATTTTAGGTTAAAATGTGTTTTTTGGTGATTTGATGATGAAAATGCATGTTTACGGTGTTAAAGCTTACTGATTTATGTTGGTAAATGGTTATGTATGCTAGATAATGAATTGCATGTAATATGGAAGCTGTTAGATTGATTTTTAGGCTGATTTATGTGTTTTTCGCGACCAGCGAAACTAGCCTGTTCTCTGGGCGAAACTATATAGCGAAACTATGTATATCTCCTTCCAGCGACACTATGCAGCGAAACTATAGTGTCGCCGGGTAAACCAACCAGACCTGTTCGGACGAAACTACCGAGCGAAATTCCCTGAACGAAAGTTCAAACCAGTTTCGGGCGAAACTAGGCTAGCGAAACTGTGCCAACAGTTTTGAGCGAAACTAGCCTAGCGAAACTGTGTCATCGGGTATTGCCTAGCGAAAGTGCTGCCCGTGCACACAGCGAAACTGCCTAGCGAAACTGCTAGCGAAACTGAGACCAGAATCCAAACTTGTGCAATTTACTTGAATGTTATGCCATGACTCACATGATTATGCTATGATGATACATGCTTTGATTTCTGATGTATATGAACCCTTGTTTATGATCAACCATCGGTGTCGTGTGTCGTTATGTCGAGTCATAGTTTCAACGTGCTATGTTATGGGCCATAGTGACGTTAAGTAAAGATTAGACACCAAACTAATACTTAAGACCTAAACGTGTTCATAGGTCTTCGTTAAGCAAAACTTGGATTATATAGCAAGTGTAGCAGTGCAACCCAAGGTGAGTGTCACTAACCCGTTTACCGTAAGCCCGTTTGGGACACACTGAATAATCTAATGAAAAACAATGCTGAAAACTTAGAGTGTTGTGCACCTACTTGATGAAATTGAAAGCTTAGAGTGCTGTGCACCTACTTGATGAACTTGAAGTGTTTTATGGGAAACACTTGTGAATTACTTAAACAACTAATTCTAAAATGAAACTGAAAAATGTTTTCGGGGTTCATAAGAACCCTAAAGTAAACCGTTTTAATATGGCTAGTGTAGGTTAAAGTCTAAACCACATGATATCACATGATTTCTAAGGATTGCCTTTTAACTGAAAAAGTCCTCAACTTAATTGTGCCATTAATTGTAAAGCGAGGGGATGTTGGGTAGATCTACTGGAGTTTGACAAACTCCGCCTCGTGACACTGGAGGTGCACGGAGGTACAATATCAGCCTATCTGACCGTGATCCCGAGAGGACACGGGGGAGGCAAAGCCGCGATGACGTATGTCCGCAAAACAAAATGGCTGAAGGCTCTGCCTCTACGATACTTAATGGTCAGCTTTGGTACAAACTTCCTTAGTGCATGGAAACAACGGATTAGCTACCCGCGAT
This sequence comes from Deinandra increscens subsp. villosa, assembly GCA_039602395.1. Lineage (NCBI taxonomy): Eukaryota > Viridiplantae > Streptophyta > Magnoliopsida > Asterales > Asteraceae > Deinandra > Deinandra increscens. The sequence continues at coordinate 25,183,461 of JBCNJP010000023.1, forward strand.
ATCGGTTGAGCACTTTAATCATACAAGGCTAGTACATACCTGATAACTTTGTTACGGACAATAACTTTACTAAATAACAAATGTTTATGAATTGACGTATATAACTGAGCATTGCTTTTCACAAACAAATATTACGTATGTATATGTTGACACGATTACGATTATGAGACCGGGCCAATGCATGACATGCCCACTGTGAACTCACCAACCGTTAGGTTGACACTTGTGTGGTTTTCACTTTTGCAGATCGTTGAAGAGTATCCACTGGAGGTTGGCATGGCACAAGAAGATATTTACTTTTATTAAACTAAATTTGGGAATTTGAATTTGAAACAAAGATTTGTAAAGCACGTGGTTAGTGCTAAGATACTTATGCCTTTATTCCGCTGCGTAACTTTTGAAACTGTTTTGAAATGAATGTTTTTGGACTTTACTCTGATTCGTTTAGTATTTGTAACTAATGGTTGTGGTCCTGGTTTGCTCGCACCCCTTAACGGTATAAACTCCGTTAGTGGTTATTTGGGGGTGTGACAGATTGGTATCAGAGCCATAAGTTGCAGAGAACTGGAATCATTTTCTAAAACAATTTGGAAACTGCAACTTGGAAACCTTAGTTACAAACGAACAAACAAAATTCCCAAAACCGAAATAATAACGTGCCAACCTGGGATACTCGCTCTGCTGTGTAAGTAAAAGCTTAGTACGTATGTATATATATATAGATATAAATATATATATAGACCGTGTCTAGGAAGTCTAACGGAAAGCCTTAGGAAATTTTCACACACGAATACGAAACGCGAACGCTAATACGCGCACTATGCCGGGGGAAAGCGACAACGAAACGATGCTACGCGTTACGTCCTGATTCCTACTACGATGACTACGCCGACGGTGACTTTTATGGGGAAGCCGACTTTCGACGATAGTACTCACGACTTACGACGTTCTCCGACGACGCCTCGATTTTGCACGAAAATTTTCTGGACTAATAGTGGGATAACGGGAATTGTTAATATACATATTATGGGATATGTATAAAATATAAACGTGACTGAACACTGGCTACTTTAACTGTTCAGCAAAATGGCTGGAAGAGCGGGAAGGAATAACATCAACCTGACGCCTGCACAACTGCAAGCAATGATCAACGAGCATGTGCAAGCTGCCGTGGCAGCCGTCCAAGCTACAATTGCCGCGCATGGTAATTATTATGCCGGTTAAGGCACAAAGCGATTATATTTTGAATTGTTTAAAACCCGAACTATTTATTGCATCAGGAAACCAGCATCACTGTACGTTTAAGTCTTTCATGGACTGTAAGCCGATGACGTTCTCCGGCGAGGAAGGAGCGGTGGGACTCCTTAGATGGATCGAGAAGTCTGAAAAGGTTTTCTCCATGTGTAACTGCCCTGCTGGAGACAAAGTGAAGTTCGCGACTGGTACATTCGAAGGAGCTGCTCTCTCCTGGTGGAACGCTGAAATTCAAATGGTCGGGGTAAATGCGGCTAACGACATGGAATGGGAAGCATTTAAGGAACTGATCATGGAGGAGTATTGCCCTCGGGACCAAGTCAAGAAGCTAGAAGGAGAATTTCTGAACTCCAAGATGTCTGGGTCTGAAGTCGAAGAGTACACTGCGCGTTACCACGAGTACGCGGTACTGTGTCCGTCCATGGTTGATGCTGAATTCAAGCGCATTGAGCGTTATCTGGAGGGTCTCGTGCCCCAAATCAAGAGTTTGGTGACTGCCAGCAACCCAATAACTGTGCAACAAGCCATCCGTCTGGCTCACAAGTTAACTGATCAGGAGGTTGAGAGGGGTACACTTCCTGCAAGAGTTTCTGAGAAGACTGCCTTGAGTGGCAAAAGAAAAGCTGATGGAGAAGCTCCTGAAAATTCAATGAACAATCAGAGTGTTGGAAACAACACGGGGAGATCCTTTAACTCCCAGGGTCAGAGCAAGAGATCTGGAAACAACAGTGTTAACAACCGCCAGGGCGGAAATGGCCAAAGTAACTACAAAGGTAACCTGCCCAGGTGCAACAAGTGTGGGAAGCATCACACCGGTATTTGCAGAAAAAGTTTAAACTGCGAGAGATGTGGCAAGAGAAGCCATGAAGCAAAGGACTGTTGGGCAATTTTACCTGAACAACAGAACCGTCCAAGGCAAAACAACAACTATGGAAACAACCGCAACGGGCAAGGAAACAATCAGAACAACAACAATGATGGAGCCCGTGGCTGTTTTGAATGTGGAGCTCAAGGCCACATAAAAAGGGATTGTCCGCGATTGAGAAGACAAGGAAATGGTAACAATGGTAACGGTGGAAACCCGGGCAACGGAAATGGTAATGGCGGGAACGGGAATGGTGGAAATGGCAGAGGAAGAGCTTTCGTCATGGGTCAAGGAGAAGCTCGCAACGACGCCAACGTGATTAATGGTAAATTTATATTGAATGGTTTCTTTGCTACTGTGTTATTTGATTCTGGTGCTGAAAGAAGCTTTATTTCTACAAAATTTGCTAAATTGAGTAATGCTAAACCTGTTGCCCTAGACGCTAAGTATGTGGTAGAGCTAGCAAATGGTAAACTTCATGATACGACTCAGATAGTTAAGGACTGTAAGTTAGAACTAGCTGGCCATACGTTAGGAATTGATCTTATGCCTTTCCCGATTGGTAGTTTTGATGTTATAGTAGGAATGGATTGGTTATCTGAGAATCGAGCTGAAATCTTATGTAAAGAAAAAGTGGTTCGTATCCCACTCGAAGGAGGTAAAGTGTTAACGGTCCAAGGTGAAAAAGGTGGAACAGTAACTGGTATTATTTCGTTTCTCAAAGCTCAAAAGTGCCTTCGCAAAGGTCACTTCGCGATTCTTGCAAACGTCACCGATTCGACACTTCCCGAGCGCAGAATCGACGACTACCCGATAGTCCGCGACTTCCACGATGTATTTCCTGAAGATCTGCCTGGCTTGCCTCCATTTCGACAAGTTGAGTTTGGAATCGACTTAACTCCTGGAGCCGCTCCGATTGCACGCGCACCTTACCGTTTGGCGGTAAGTGAACTCAACGAACTCTCCTCACAACTTCAAGAGCTACTCGACAAAGGATTTATCCGTCCCAGTTCGTCTCCGTGGGGAGCTCCGGTATTGTTTGTTAAGAAGAAGGATGGAACGTTCCGAATGTGTATTGACTACCGAGAGCTTAACAAAGTTACGATCAAGAATCGGTATCCACTTCCTCGAATCGACGATCTCTTCGACCAGCTGCAAGGTTCGAGCTACTTCTCAAAGATTGATCTACGGTCTGGATATCACCAACTTCGTGTTCGAGATGAAGATGTCCCCAAGACTGCTTTCAGAACTCGTTATGGTCACTACGAGTTTCTAGTTATGCCGTTTGGGCTAACTAATGCACCTGCTGTATTTATGGATCTGATGAATCGAGTGTGCAAGCCGTACCTCGATAAGTTTGTAATCGTTTTCATTGATGATATTTTGATCTACTCCAAGACAAAGGAGGAACACGAGGAGCACCTGCGACTTATCTTGGAATTGCTCCGCAAGGAACAGCTTTACGCCAAGTTTTCGAAATGCGATTTTTGGATTCGCGAAGTCCAGTTTCTTGGACACATTGTTGATCAGAATGGAATTCATGTCGACCCAGCTAAAGTGGAAGCTATCAAGAATTGGCCTACCCCAAGAGCGCCGACCGAAATCCGACAATTTTTGGGACTTGCCGGATACTATCGAAGATTCATCAAGGGTTTCTCGCAGTTGGCTCAACCCTTAACGGCTTTAACGCACAAAGGAGTGCAATACAGATGGGGTGAAAAAGAAGAACGTGCGTTTCAAACTCTTAAAGATATGTTATGTTCAGCTCCAATTCTCGCGTTACCCGATGGGATTGACGACTTTGTGGTCTATTGCGATGCATCCATCCAAGGACTCGGTTGCGTGTTGATGCAACGGGATAAGGTGATTGCCTATGGGTCCAGGCAACTGAAGGACACTGAGAAGAATTATACAACGCATGATTTGGAAATGGGAGCCGTTGTTCATGCACTCAAGATTTGGAGACATTACCTCTACGGAACAAAGTGCACAATATTTACCGACCACAAAAGCTTACAGCACATCTTTGATCAGAAGGATCTCAACATGCGACAACGACGATGGGTCGAGCTACTGAATGATTATGACTTAGCAATCAAATATCACCCGGGAAAGGCCAATGTTGTGGCTGATGCCTTAAGTCGGAAAGAATACGAAAAGCCTCGACGGGTACGAGCGCTGCAACTTACCATTCACACGGGATTGCCGGATCGGATCCGCGATGCCCAACAAGAAGCTCTAAAGGAAGAAAACTTCGCAGCTGAAGCACTGCGTGGTGTAGACGGTAACTCTGAAGTTAGGTCCGACGGACTCAGGTATTATAATAACAGAATTTGGGTTCCTTTACTTGGAAATCTCCGTGAGCTCGTGATGGACGAGGCTCACAAGTCAAGGTATTCGGTGCACCCTGGATCGGATAAAATGTACCAAGACTTGAAGAGTTTGTATTGGTGGCCGAATATGAAAGCCGACATTGCTCGATATGTGGCTAAGTGTTTAACATGCTCAAGAGTTAAGATCGAGTACCAAAAGCCTTCTGGGCTATTACAGCAACCGAGGATCCCAGAATGGAAATGGGAGGATATCTCCATGGATTTTGTAACAGGATTACCTCATCGATCGAATCGACCAGATGCGATTTGGGTTATCATTGATCGATTAACCAAATCTGCACATTTTATCCCGATGAGAGAAAGTGACAATATGGATAAGTTAACTAAGCTGTACATTGACCGAATTGTGGCACGTCATGGAGTGCCTAAGACTATTATCTCCGACCGAGATCCTCGATTTACTTCCCGACTATGGCAATCTATGCAAGAAGCACTGGGAACCAGACTGGATATGAGTACAGCTTATCACCCGCAGACCGATGGTCAGACGGAACGAACTATTCAGACTTTAGAAGACATGCTCCGAGCTTGCGTTCTCGACTTCGGTAAAGACTGGGAAGCTCACCTTCCGTTGGTGGAGTTCTCCTACAACAACAGTTATCATTCAAGTATCGGTGCAGCACCTTTTGAAGCACTTTATGGCAGGAAATGTAGATCGCCCGTGTGTTGGGCCGAAACGGGTGAGAAGGGACTCACTGGACCGGAAATTATTCATGATACCACGGAACGAATTATACAAATCAGAAAGCGGATAGCCGCAGCACGTGACAGACAAAAGAGCTATGCCGACAAACGCCGTAAGCCTTTGAAGTTCGAGGTAGGCGATAAGGTACTATTGAAGGTATCTCCCTGGAAAGGTGTGATACGCTTCGGAAAGCGTGGAAAGCTAAATCCTCGCTATATCGGTCCATTTGAAATTATTGGGGAGGTAGGCCCGGTGGCCTACCGATTAAAACTCCCTGCTGAACTCGATGGAGTTCACAACGTGTTTCACGTCTCCAACCTAAAGAAATGTCTGGCTGAAGACACTGAAATAATTCCTTTGGAGGAATTGGAAATTGATGAACATTTGAGATTTATCGAGCAACCGGTAGAAATCATGGGACGCGAAGAGAAAGCCCTCAAACGTAGCAAAATTCCGATCGTTAAGGTTCGATGGAACTCAAGACGTGGACCAGAATATACTTGGGAACGAGAGGATCAGATGAAGAAGAAGTATCCTCACTTGTTCGAGCAAACGTCCACAGAAACTCAAGGTATGATTTAATTTTGGGGACCAAAATTCCTTTAACAGGAGGAGGATGTGGCGACCCTAAAACTTTTGCTTTCTTTCCCCAGCAAATATGGCAACGACGACAGCCGAGGCTGCGAACGCTACGACGCAAGAATAATTTTCGGGACGAAAATTCCAATTACAAGGGGATGATGTGACATCCGAGAATTTCAAGGTTTACTTCCGTTAGACAATTCCGTTAGTTACGTTATAAGTGTTAACTTAGTAACTAATGCTTAACTAGGCTGAATACGTCCACGACCTTTGGTTGATCACCAAACCCGCCCATATGTGTTATGTGTTCAATTACTTATAGTTATTATGTGCAATGTGATTTAAATACATGACTTAGTATTGTGAATAGCATGACAACCCATGAACTGTACTTATCTTGCTTAAAATGTAAACTGGTCACTTTTGGGTTTCCAGCGAAACTACCGGGCGAAACTATAGTGTCGCCCGGCTAGTCTACCCTCTGACTACCAGAGCCAGTTTCGCTTGGCCAGCGAAACTAGCCAGCGAAACTAGGCCCTGATATATAATGACATAAAACCCTAGATATCACATTTTTGCCTCATTTCATACAAAACACACACACTCTCCTGAGATATTCTGGACCAGCTGATTCCAGCCAAGAACCATCAAGGAACCATCATCTCATCTCATCCATTTGGCCCTAGATCGAATCGTGAGTCCCCAAAACCATTCTTTATGCACTTATATGTGTATTTCTTGGTGTTTTACTTTAAAGCATGACCAAACCTCCATGGAATCACTTGATCTTCTGATATGTTGCTTAGGATTGCTAGATCTGTTATAAAGTTTATAACTTTACGTGTGAAATCCATCCATGATGAAGATTTATGCTAGATTAGGTCATTTTAGGTTAAAATGTGTTTTTTGGTGATTTGATGATGAAAATGCATGTTTACGGTGTTAAAGCTTACTGATTTATGTTGGTAAATGGTTATGTATGCTAGATAATGAATTGCATGTAATATGGAAGCTGTTAGATTGATTTTTAGGCTGATTTATGTGTTTTTCGCGACCAGCGAAACTAGCCTGTTCTCTGGGCGAAACTATATAGCGAAACTATGTATATCTCCTTCCAGCGACACTATGCAGCGAAACTATAGTGTCGCCGGGTAAACCAACCAGACCTGTTCGGACGAAACTACCGAGCGAAATTCCCTGAACGAAAGTTCAAACCAGTTTCGGGCGAAACTAGGCTAGCGAAACTGTGCCAACAGTTTCGAGCGAAACTAGCCTAGCGAAACTGTGTCATCGGGTATTGCCTAGCGAAAGTGCTGCCCGTGCACACAGCGAAACTGCCTAGCGAAACTGCTAGCGAAACTGAGACCAGAATCCAAACTTGTGCAATTTACTTGAATGTTATGCCATGACTCACATGATTATGCTATGATGATACATGCTTTGATTTCTGATGTATATGAACCCTTGTTTATGATCAACCATCGGTGTCGTGTGTCGTTATGTCGAGTCATAGTTTCAACGTGCTATGTTATGGGCCATAGTGACGTTAAGTAAAGATTAGACACCAAACTAATACTTAAGACCTAAACGTGTTCATAGGTCTTCGTTAAGCAAAACTTGGATTATATAGCAAGTGTAGCAGTGCAACCCAAGGTGAGTGTCACTAACCCGTTTACCGTAAGCCCGTTTGGGACACACTGAATAATCTAATGAAAAACAATGCTGAAAACTTAGAGTGTTGTGCACCTACTTGATGAAATTGAAAGCTTAGAGTGCTGTGCACCTACTTGATGAACTTGAAGTGTTTTATGGGAAACACTTGTGAATTACTTAAACAACTAATTCTAAAATGAAACTGAAAAATGTTTTCGGGGTTCATAAGAACCCTAAAGTAAACCGTTTTAATATGGCTAGTGTAGGTTAAAGTCTAAACCACATGATATCACATGATTTCTAAGGATTGCCTTTTAACTGAAAAAGTCCTCAACTTAATTGTGCCATTAATTGTAAAGCGAGGGGATGTTGGGTAGATCTACTGGAGTTTGACAAACTCCGCCTCGTGACACTGGAGGTGCACGGAGGTACAATATCAGCCTATCTGACCGTGATCCCGAGAGGACACGGGGGAGGCAAAGCCGCGATGACGTATGTCCGCAAAACAAAATGGCTGAAGGCTCTGCCTCTACGATACTTAATGGTCAGCTTTGGTACAAACTTCCTTAGTGCATGGAAACAACGGATTAGCTACCCGCGATATCGGTTGAGCACTTTAATCATACAAGGCTAGTACATACCTGATAACTTTGTTACGGACAATAACTTTACTAAATAACAAATGTTTATGAATTGACGTATATAACTGAGCATTGCTTTTCACAAACAAATATTACGTATGTATATGTTGACACGAATACGATTATGAGACCGGGCCAATGCATGACATGCCCACTGTGAACTCACCAACCGTTAGGTTGACACTTGTGTGGTTTTCACTTTTGCAGATCGTTGAAGAGTATCCACTGGAGGTTGGCATGGCACAAGAAGATATTTACTTTTATTAAACTAAATTTGGGAATTTGAATTTGAAACAAAGATTTGTAAAGCACGTGGTTAGTGCTAAGATACTTATGCCTTTATTCCGCTGCGTAACTTTTGAAACTGTTTTGAAATGAATGTTTTGGACTTTACTCTGATTCGTTTAGTATTTGTAACTAATGGTTGTGGTCCTGGTTTTCTCGCACCCCTTAACGGTATAAACTCCGTTAGTGGTTATTTGGGGGTGTGACAGGTTCCGTAACTCTTAACGGTTCCTTAAGTTACGTCAGTTTTCGTAAAACAACTCAAAAACCCAATCTTAGCCGAACTTGATCCGAACTTAGAACAGTGATCCGAACCCAGTCCGAACTGAAATTTACCCGAACTCAAGTCGAACCTTATCCGAACGGAACCTTCTCAAACGAACCTAGAACGAACTTATACGAACTTGAACTGCGGACCAGACGAACACGAGCCGAACCTTGAGTTTGGATGATGGTTATTGCGAACAGTGAACTCTTCAGCCGAACTGAACCATTTTCACTCAAAAATATCGATTTTGAACATATTTGAACAAGATTTGCAGCAGTGAACCCAAAAAAATGACGAGGAATGATTTAGGAGCACATTTTTCACAAAATACTCAACCGAAACACTCAAAAACTCGTAAAAACACTTTAATTTTTCGAAAACCCACACTTTTTGTTTCAAAACTCCGAAAATGGCAACCACAGATCAGTAGAATGAACCAGAAAGCTCTGATACCACTTGTAAGTTCGTGAGCATTGGATCGTCTACTCGATCTAGCTATTATGGATGAGAAACACGTAATTAAGAGTTGTTTTATTCATCAAGAGAACAATTACAACTCAGAAACCCAGAAAAATGACACGGAGAGAACACCACAAAAACACACACTTAAGATCAGACCTATCTTGCTCAGTTACGAATTACAAAGCACAAACTCCTATTTATACCCAACTAGCCAAACCTCAGGCGAACTGACAGTTCGCCTGATCCGAACTGGCAGTTCGGATCCAGTTCGCCTAATCCGAACTGGCAGTTTAGATCCAGTTCGCCTGGCATCTTGAACTTTGTCTTGATCTTCACATCTTCTTGTCTCGATACTTCAGACGACGCACAAATTATGTATCAACATTGATGATCAAGGTCCAAAATCACAAAATTTGAAGAAAATCAAATTGAAGCAAGTTAAGAAGGATGTTTTCAATGCTGAAAACGTTCAACCTGAGAGTTATTACAAGCTCAAGGGTTCGGAACAAATCTTTTCCGATAAACAATTTCCGCTTCATTGCGTGGATGCTCAAATGATTTCTGAAGTTTTTGTGCAAGATGTTGCTGCAATGAACAAGAAGAATCAAAATGCAAATTTTTTTTCTGGAAGTTCAAACTCTACTCCAAAGAGGCAGACTTCTAAATGGGTTCGTGATCATCAACATCAGGTATATGATTCTTTCTATGATCATTTTGGAGTTAATCACATTTGTGAAGCTTTCCAGGTTCCCAAGAAAAGAAACATAAACAATCGTTTGTGTTACATTTGTCGCCAAAAAGGGAATATGGCTTTAGATTGTTCGGTTCCTGCTGCTTCTACTCAAACAAGAGGTAAAATTCCAGTTTTTGGTAAATCTGCCAAACCAAATTTCATTGATGAACATGGCTGAGTTTTTGATGAATTTCAACCTAAATATTACAAAAAGTAAGAAAGATTTGTTCCAATATTTTCAAATGTTCAAAATATAGGTTGTTCGTCATAGTCACCTGTGATTGATTCATCAAAAACTGATCTACCAAAACAACAACAACAATGGAAACCTAAAGTGGTTTTGAAGCAAAACCAGGATACTAGGCAACCAGAAGCGATCCGCTTTAGGTCATTTAAAAACTGATGTGTTTGACTAGTGTGCAGGTACTTCTAGAAGACCTATCGACGATTAAAAAGTTGTTGATGGGGGAGTATTCTCCTTATTTTAAGTTAAATTTCATGATCCATCTTGCTAATCTGAAAGTGTTTCTGAAAACTTACACAGAAAGATATTCCTATCGATTGATCACTTTTCTTTCATTACATTTAGTTTTAATGTTTAGAGGGAGAAAATTGAAAAAGTCAAAAATAGTGTCTTGTTTTTATAAAATGAAAAATCCAAAAATAGAGTTTTTCATTTAAGAGGGAGAAAAAGCATGTAATGGAAAAATGCAAAATCTGGTGAAGGTGAATAATGCAAAATATGTAAAATTTTGAGAAATTGATCATTGGGAAATGATGGTACATTGGCTTACGTATCTGACTCATGGATAGAGTAGATGAAAAAGCCACAAGATCATTGTTTGATATGCTTGGTAGGCTTGGCAAATCAGAAAGTATTCAGATGTGATATACACTAAATACTATGCTTGACCATGTGGATAACATCTTGAAGCGTATTTCATGACAAAAAGAGAAAATGTGTGAAAAAAATGAGATGTCACTGTGTATACATGTGTTCATTTTGCAAAGATTTAAACTTGTTTGATTTTCTTTATTTTCTCAAACGATCGGACTTTCTTTGCGTATCGAAAGATCGACCTGATTGTTGTTCGTTTGAGGTTCTGCTTTATTTTCTTTGGTGTTTCGTATAATTCATCGGACTTTCTCTACGTGTCCACAAGACCGACCTGATTGTTGTTTAATTATACAATTTCAACTTGTTTTATTTTTCTTATTTTGTTAAATCGAAGTCTTATCTGCGTATCGAAAGATCGATCTTAAGGTAGACGACTTAACGTTCTTATCTCTTTTTGCATGGAACACAGTTGAAGAGATCATGAAATCAATACACTATGTGGTAATCACATGTGTAATCACACGAGAAAAGGGAAAATGTCTGAATATGTCTTGTGGGATACACTGGTCAAAGCAAATCTAATCAATACCTTAACATATCTTGATGTTATGAGTATGATTCTACCTGAGTTTAAGATGGACATATTATACCTGCAATCAACATCACTTGTGTGCTTCAATTAGTTGAAATTGAAGTGTAGTTCAGTGCGTTATGATCAATATAATCCCAGATAGTGATCTTTCTCTAACCAAAATAGAGTTTGATTTTGTATTGCAATTTCATTTCATTTCAGAAAATTCAAAAAGATTTTCAGTGTGTTTTAGCATAAGTTTGAAAAATCAAAAACATTTTAGGTTTGTTTTGATATACACTTTCTAGAATTCAAAAAGATTTTATTTCTGCTTTGTATTGATCTAATCGACACGTGATACAAAACAAATTTTCAAAATCTATTTCTTGGAGTCTCGAAGAGACGTTTTGCACCAAGATTATTTATGATTGAACAGGTACTAAAGAATATCACAACTTCAATTCTTCTGAAGCTGTTGATAAAGGCAGAGACACACTGTGCTTCGTCAAGTATTCAAGATCAAGCTACCATCAAGTTGAGGGGAGGTTGTTCGAAGATACGTTTCAATTGGATGAACAGATACTGCACACGTCGAGGGGGAGTTTGTTAGTGTATGAGCGGTTTGTCGTGTGAAGTATCTGAACAATGAAAAGTGGTGCAAAATGGCTGTCAAACGAAGTGGAAACAAACTGACACGAAGTGTCAGGAAAACTCACAGTTTGGGTGAGTTCGGATTCACACGAACTGGCAGTTCGTATGAGTTCAGCAGGCTATAGTATATATAGTTGTTTTGCTTTGTAATTCAGTAACGAGTGTAGAACGAGCTGAGAGAGAGTCCAGACTAAGTGTGTGTTTTCTATGGTATTTTCTCTGAGTGATTCATATTGTATTATTATTCTTCGTTATTCAATAAAACAATCATTTTAATTATGTTTCGCATCCTAAATAGCTAGATCGAGTAGACGATCCCACACTCACGTCTTTACAATCTCTCTAAGCAGTACGACTATCACGAGCAGCATGTTTATGCTCTACCTTGTTTTTCGATAGCCAACTATGTGTCTGACGATGAGGGACCCTGTTGATACATGGTTCCTGATCGTCATGTGAAGTATCGAATACAAGACAAAGATATGCATGATAGCTGTGGTCCGAACCCTTGCCGAACTCTAAGTTCGGACTGGTCCGAACTTGAGGTTCGGACCATCGGGTTTATGCTAGTATATATAGTTTGTCTTGTGTATTAGTTAGGGATCTCTGAGATACATATCTTGTAAGGGCACTCTGTGGTTCTCTGTGGTTAATACAAAACTTCATTGTATTTACAATCTCGTGTTCTTACTCGTTTTACATTTATTTCGATACGACTAAGTAGAAGATCTACCGCTCATGCATTTTCAAGTGGTATCAGAGCATTTGGTTTGTTCCTTAGTCGGAAATCTCTGTTTTTTGAAGTTTTGAGTCAAAATTTCAGGTTTTACGAAAATGACTATCATTTTGAGTTCGTTTGATCTTCAAGAGTGTGCTTCTTATCAAAAATCTTCTCCTAGATGTTTCTTTTGAGTTTGCTTGATTTCCTGTCAAAAATCTCATCCAAAATCACAGAAATTTGAGAAAATGGTGTCGAGTGAGTTAGGTTTCGTTTGAGGTTCGGACAAGCTCGAAATAACCGCTCCGAACTCGAAGTTCGGACGGAGTTCAGCTATTTTACTAGTTCGGTCAACGTTCGGATCACCTTCGGACTACATTCGGTCTAGGTTCGGACCAAATTCGTGAGAAGTCGGGTATGTTTTGGTTCTTTTATCTGAGAGTGAGGTTCAGACAGAGTTCGGTTACATCTTTGTTCGGCTAAGGTTCGGATTAAGTTCGGGAGAGGTTCGGACGAGGTTCGGAAAGGTTTCGGAGTGAACAGTGACAAAATTTTTCAAAATGTCCGATTTTCAAGCATTCGCGGCTATTCAAAATTCGATGCAAGCTACAATGCAAACTATGTTTAACTATGATAATGAAATTGGAACAAGTCAGAAAGTTCCCAAATTATTGCGATTGGAAGATTATCATAGTTGGGCTACACGATTTGAAGCACATGTTAACACAAATGATATTGATATGTGGTTGTCATATCATGAACCATATGTTTATCCCAAAGATGCGTCTAGTGAACCAATTCTTCAAATAAAATTCAATAATGATCAAAAGAAAGCATATCAAGCTGAAAAGAAGGCGTATGGTACTTTGACAATGGCATTGCCGAAAGAATTATTACATCAATTTTCTGCTAACTTTACATAATATAGCTTATGGAATGCTTTGCAGAAAAGATGTGAGGGCAATGACCAATACAAGAAAAGTCGTCAAAAATTTTTGAGAAAAGAGTTTGATAGTTTCAAACATTATCAGGATGAATCAATTTCGTATCTAATTGCAAGATTTGCGCATTTGATTAGTGAAATGAGTCTGGTGAATCTTACAAAGGAAGATGTTGAATTGAAAGAAAAGATTTTAGAAGCATTACCAGAAAAGTGGGAAAATTATGTGATGATGGTTACTTACTCATGATAAAGAATATTCTGGTCTGAGTTACAATGATTTGATTCAAAGGATACAAGCACGGGATATGGAGTTGATGGTGAATAAATCACTTCCTGCAAAAAATACAGAATCCAGCGGTGTATCATGGTGAAAATGTATCGACAATCTATACTGGGAAATCTAATATTCTTAGTTCCGCACCCCCTATAGCATTTCTTGCAGGTAAATTTGAGATTCCTTGTTATCCTGTTGGTTGTAATGTTTCTATTCCTAATTCTTCGATTCAAAATGCTTGTCTGCTCAAACTACCGATGATTATAATGCGTTAATGTTTGCGTTGGTATCTTCATATTTTGGTGTTATTACTGGTGCTGTAAGTAATGCTGAGTTAGCAAATGAAGATTACGATCAAATCGATTATGATCATTTGGAAGAGATGGATTTGAACTGGCAATATGCTATGTTAGTATAAAGAACGAAGAAAATTTTCAATAGAACTGGCAAGAAAAGACTTAATCAAGATGGGAAGATTGGTTTGGACAAATCTAAGGTGAAATGTTTTAAGTGTTCGGTATATGGTCACTTTGCAAGAGAATGTCCAAGCTCAACTGAAGTCTGGTCAACATGCTCATATGGTTTTTCATTCACCAAGTGAAAATTCTAAGATTGAAGAAAAAGTTGTTTCTTTTTTTATGAGAATTAAATGAGGTGTTTTGGCATCCAAATGAATTTGCCTGGAATACAGATTCTGAGGCTACAAGGAAACATGCTCCATTTACAATTGCTTTGATTGCTCGTCATGATGATGATGATAGCATTTTGACTGATTCTGATTCCAATTCGACAATATCAATGATTAAAGAAGTTAAAGTCAAAGAATTAAGATGTCTTGAATGTTTAAGGTTGAGTAACAAGATTGCAAGTTTTGAGGAAAGGTCTAAATTGTCAATTGAAGAGATTGTTGTGCTCAAGAAAGACTTGGATGATTTTCTAAAGAAGTATTATGAATTGGTTCATGTTAATGAAGATGTTTTGAAAGAAAAGACTCAATTGGCTGAAGAATATGAGAAAGCTAAAGCTGAAGCTTTAGATGCAGTTCAAGATTTTGAGAATCTATTTGAGAAGAGTTATCCGATTCAACAAAAGTATGAAAAGGCTAATGCTCTTATTGTTGAAACTGCTGTGACTGTTGAGAAGCTTCAAAACAAAATTTCTATGCTTCAAGATGAAAATGTTCTTTATCGTGACAAGAATGAAGTGTTGACTAAAGATGTTGAGATTTATAAAAAGAAGAGAGAACGTGTGCTTGAAGAGTTGATTGCTGAATGTGAGATCAGGAAACTACAAGCTTATGAATATGATGATCTCAATGCAAAATTCATCAAGTCACAAAAGGAGGTATTTGATGCTCAACAGAAAATCTCTGAATTGAAGTTGGAAATTTTGGAGTTGCAACGGCAAGTAAAGAATTGCATTTTGTCACCGACATTGCTGAATTTCTTATACAAGAAGGATAGGAGTGAGGATAGTTCTAAAAAGGATGATATTCATTTGGTACCCCAACCAGTGGATTTATCTGAGGTTACATCTGCCCCGCTTGATCCTAAAGCTGAATTGCATGATTATTCAAAATTTCCCACTTTATCCAAGAAGAAGAAGTCTAAGAAGAAGGAAAAGCCTTTGGGTGACGCTCTTAAGTTTAGCTCAAAGTCTATTTTTCTGGAAAATGAATAAGTGTTTGACAAAAGTGGTGCAAGTACTTCATCCGCAACTAAAGAAGTCAAAGTTTTGGTGGAGAAGAACAAAATGAAAGATATCAAAGCAAAATTCACTAGAGAAGCTAAAGGGAGATAAGCTTCTGGTTCTTCAAGTTCATCAAAATCTTCAGGTTTAAAGCACAAAGGCTTGAGTTATGAAGTGAAGGAAGTACCGGTTTAAGCAAAGAAGCCAGCAAATGCAAAGCAGAATTCAAAAGTTAAAGTTCCAAAGAAATCACCTCATATGCAAAAACAATCTTATTATTCTGGAAGATCATCATCTTCAAGGAGTCCATCTCCTCGGTATGATTTTTTCTGATGGTTTCTTTAATACTTTTGCTTCTGAACATTCATCTGTATTTTTCGAGAAAGTCTTTGTTATGCATGTCGTCAATCAGGACATCTTGCTGCTCATTGTCCGACGACTGCATATATCCACAACACTGCCAAATATGTGGATAACAAAGGTCAAATTTTTTATGAACCATGGTCTCCAAAGATCCAATCAACTTATAAGTCGTCATGGTCTAAACCAAGTACGCCGGTTGAATCTGATTCTGGTTCTGATCAAAAATAAAAAAAATTACAAATTTGGAAACCAAAAGTTGTTTCCAAGGTCAACAACGACTTTCTGGAAGACACCGGGCGACCCAACGCTGTTGAATCGGGTCGATCCTAAAGCGACTAATGTTTTATTTGGTTTCGGCAGGTATTTCAGGAAGACTTTTCGGAGATTGAAACATTGTTGATTGTGAAATATATGTGATAACTTAAATTGAATTTCCAACTCAATACTGTTTTCAAAATGCTAAACGGCAAGGTTTCATGTTGGTTGATCAATTTCTGATTTGTTTTTCACTCCGTCTCATCGTGAGGGGGAGTTTGTTTTTGCAAAAATTCAAAAATAGTGTGTTGATTTTCAAATGTTAAAAATGAAGATCTAAAAATAGAGTTTGTCATTTTTAGGGGGAGAAATTTGAAAAGGACAAAAACATTGAAAAATGAGAAATTGTACCCGACATGATTGGGAAATATGGTACATTGGCTTACATCGTCCGACTCATGGATAATATAGGTGAAAAAGACATAAGACCATTTGATCGATGTGCTAGGTAGGCTCGGCAAATCAGAAAGTATTCAAATGTGATATACACTAAATCTAATACTTGACCTAGTGGACAACATCTTGATGCATATCTCATGATATATCAAGAAAAAGATATGTGAAAAATAAGAAGTCACTGTGTATACATGTGTTCATTTTGCAAAGATTTAAACTTGTTTGATTTTCTTTATTTTGTCAAACGATCGGACTTTCTCTACGTGCTCACAAGGCCGACCTGATTGTTGTTTGTTTGACGTTCTGCTTTATTTTCTTTGGTGTTTCGTATAACTCATCGGACTTTCTCTGCGTGTCCACAAGACCGACCTGATTGTTGTTGGGTTATACACTTTCAACTTGTTTTATTTTCTTATTTTGTTAAATCTGAGGCCTTATCTACGTATCGAAAGATCAACCTTAAGGAAGATGATTTAACGTTCTTATTTCTTTTTGCATGGAACACAGTTGACTATATCATGAATACAATCATTATGTGATTAAAATAACAAGTGAAATCACAAAATGTGATAAGCAAAGCATATCTGAGTATGTCTGATAGTGTGGGGTACACTGGTCAATGCAAATCTAATCAATACTTTAACATATCCAGATGTTATGAGTATGATTTTGCCTGAGTTAAAGTTAGACGAATTATATCTACAATCGACATGGCTTATGTGCTACAATAATCGAAATTGAAGTGTAGTTCAGCAAGTTATGTCCAATATAATCCCAAGTTGTGATCTTTCTCGCAAAAGACAAAAATAGTGTCTGATTCCGTATTGCAGTTACATTTCATATTAAAAATTACCAAAAAGATTTTAGGTGTGTTTTGATATAAAGTTTCTAAAAGTCAAAAAGATTTTTGTTTCTGATTTTTTTTTCAATTGATCAACACGGAATACAAAATCATTTTCAAAATCAAAATATCTTGGAGTCTTAAAGAGACATTTTGCGCCAAGATTATTTATGTTGGCAGGTTTCTAAGTGGAAAGAGAACATCACAACTTCAAGTCTTCTGAAGATTGTTGATAAAGAGTTTACACACGATGCAATATCAAGTATCCAAGATTGAACTCATCGTCAAAGTAGAGGAGAGTTTGATTGAAGATACAAGATACAATTTTTAAGTGGAAGATGATACTGCACATGCCGAAGGGGAGTTTGTTGATACATGGTTCCTGATCGTTATTTGAAGTATCGAATACAAGACAAAGATATGCATGATAGCTGTGGTCCGAACCCTTGGCGAACTCCAAGTTCGGACTGGTCCGAACTGGTCCGAACTTGAGGTTCGGACCATCGGGTTTATGCTAGTATATATAGTTTGTCTTGTGTATTGGTTAGGAATCTCAGAGAGACATATATTGTAAGGGTACTCTGTGGTTCTCTGTGGTTAATACAAAGCTTCATTGTATTTACATCTCGTGTTCTTACTCGTTTACATTGATTTCGATATGACTAAGTAGACGATCTACCGCTCACGCATTTTCAGATTCGATGAGTCGGAACCCATGGAGCATGAGCATCCTGCTAATGCACCACTTGCTAGCATCTTTGAGGACTTGACTATCATTGCTCCACATATTCCACCATTTCCTCCTACCCCTCCTTTGGAGCCCGCTCCTCCTTTTCCACCAGCACCTACAATTCCTCTTGTCCCTTATCAGCAGGAGATACGAGATCTTTATGTAGACGTCAGCCAACCTGTTCCGTATGATTACTGTGTTTTTGACCAGTACAAATTTTCTTAGTAGCAACACTCTTTCAGTGCTAATGCACCATCATACCAGTCTCCGTTGATCCATATATGGCTCGGTATGCTTAGTACCCTCTAGCACCACCTATCATGATGCCTACTGTCTAGTATGCTATGATGCATCCATATTTTGAGCCTGCTAGGTCATCTTTCTCAGGAGTTGGTATGCCTTTCCATCCCTCACCTTATGTTGAGCCGGCTGCACCCAGTGTTAGGCCACCTGCCTATACTGCTTTGCTTGAGGAGAACCATGCACTGATGAGGGATAACGCAGAAAACCGCAAACGTGAAGAGAGGATGAACCGCCTTTATAACAAGGAAAAGAGTGTTGTAGGAGAGATGGCCTCCTTAGTTAGAAGGAGGAGGCATTGATACTGCTGTTGACTCCCGTTGTGATGTTATCTGGTTATTATGGTTGTTGTTGGTTGATATGTTTGTATTGTTATTGTTATGTATCGTTTGTACTAGACTTTATCTGTTGTACAGTGATGTATAAGACCCGATATGGGTTAGGACTTGTAAGGATCGAACTAACCCTCACGCGATATCAAAGACTAGCAAAACCGTGCGGAATCCGGTTTAGCTAGGTGATTCAAGTATAAACAATATAATCAATACTCGAAAAGAATAATGCACTAGAAAACACAAACCGATTGAAACGTGAATGGAAGAACACTTGAATTAATCACCGAATGCTAGCTTACACCTTGATCGAAATTCTTGGAGAATTTCGATATCACCACTAAACAAAAACACCAAAAACACCCCAAAATCAGCAACCCTAAACCCCTAGATTAGCTATCCTTATATAGGGGAAGATTAGCTTGGGAAACAAGCTAATCTATCTTTGGTAACCCTAATTACCCACTAATTCCCGTTTTTGACCATATAGGCCCACTAAACTCCATCTAAACATTGTTTAATTGAGTCCAACCACATCTAAATTGGCCCAATGACCCAATATACCCATAACCCAGCTTATTTTCACCTAATCTAACACATAGGCCTTCAGAATACTCCGCCAAGTGATGATTTAATACACAAGCCACAAATCTTGGTCCTTACAATCTTCCCCTTGGCTTGTGCTATTAAATATCTTCTACTTTCAATCTTCAGACTTCAGTCTTCTCTTTGGCTTGAACATGGGTTGGTGAAGATTCTTTTCTTGAACGATCTTCATTGGGCAGCAACGGTCGAGTTCTGGGAGTTTTCTCTCAATCAGCATCAGCTTGGACTTCAAATGACAAACAAGTAATGAGAGGAGGATTCTTAAATACTTGCTCTTTCTTGAGAACTGTTAAGTCCTTGTTGAATCATCAGTAATTGTCTTGACTTGCCATTAACTTGCTCTATCTTGGCATTCTTGAACTTCTTGTTGTGACTGCTTTGCATCTTTTGTTCATTCAGCTTCCCCTAAACTTGCGAATGGTATCTTTTGAGTCTTTGGAAGCTTTACTTGAACAACCAACAAACTTCCCCTGAGCATAGGGTAAGTCCTTTTCCGGCTGGTTCTTCAACACGAACAGTAACAGCACTCATTGACTTTTCTTTTCCATGACATTTCATTTAACCTGTCATGCACAACATGGAACAAACACAAACACTAACGAGCATATGATGACTGGTTATCGGGTTAGAATTATTTTACCAAAAACTTCCCCTGAACCTGAGGACTCTTCACATTATCTCCCCCTGAGATTCTGGAGGGGTGATACCTTCTTGCACAAACCCATAAAAACTTATTAAAACCTTTAAATTAACCTGGCCATGGTTGAAACATAAACAATAAAAACAAACTTAAGATAACCCAAAAGAAAAATAAAAACAAACATACCAAATTACTAAACGAGAAGGTTTTATTTTGGGATCAAACCGTCTTTGTCTGAACTGAGGAACCCTTTTCAGCATCTGTTACTCGAACACGTCCAGGCGATTGCCAGTATATTGGTCCTTCTTAAACCCATGTTCCTCATTTTCCCGGCTGTTTGTCACTTATTTATCTTTTAGGTGCATTAACTATGAACATCCGACAGTCACACACAAATCCTAAGTAATTAATATGTGCAGTCTATCAAGCTTGATCATTCCCTACCACATATTTTCACATTCCCATATCCAGAGTTTTGAATCTTTTCTCGAGACTTGGTTGAGAAGAGAAAGAACAGATCATAAAAGAGATAGGGATAATATACAAAGACTTGTATGATTTCAACTCAGAGGCGTTTATCAGTCAGGTGGTAACCTTTCATCAAACACATAAGCCTAGTCACAAAGTCAGGGCTAAAGGGTTTTGGACGCTAGAGGGTCTCTTTTGTTGTGCACATTGGCATCTTTTGGGGTGTAAATTATATACAGTGATCTGCAAGCACGTTAATCCAGACTAACCAGGTCTTTGCTCACGCAAAACAAAGGAAAGTCTGATTAACACATCAACCATTCTACACCAGGTCATTGCTCACGCAAAGCAGAGGCAAGACTTGACTGACGGCTTTGACATCCCCAGATCTTTGCTCACACAAAACAGAGGGGACGCCGACTTTTTGAGATTTTCGATTCAACACTTTGGAGTCCGACGTGTGTATCGGGAACAATTTCGCAGTCAAATAGAACAAGCACTTAACCTAAGTGTGTGTTTCCCGTCAAATGACATACTTTATCTTTAAGTGTTGTGACCCATACCTTTGTTTTTGGAACTGAGCCTACCGAGCACATCACCTTGGATCATGTCTTTCACTTTTGCCTTACGCGTGTCAGTCATTCTGAGAACGGAAATATTTCACTTCCCACCTTCTAAAGGAAACAAAAGATTAAAAATTAAAAAGCACAATTTAATTTTGAGGGGTCAACAATTTCATCGTTTCTATTCTTCCCCTTGCTTTTTGATTTTTAATAACAACACACATTTTTTTTTTTACTCACTGATACAATACTAAATATGTACTAAAAACTGGCCAAGCTAACCTTCAAAGTTTATCTTTTGAAACTTTTCAGAAATGGGTTTTGTTTCATGCACAACCATACTTCACATCAAATCAGCCAAGAAACAAACAATTCAGACAGTGTTACCTTTACTGCTAATTTTCTCAGATTTACCTCTCACAAGGAAACATACCCTCCATTGAAATCTTCATGTCATGTGGTAGAGAGATGCCTCCTATCCTGTGCCTGGAACAATCACTATCACAAACAAACAAGGTTAATGAAAGTCCTCCTTGACTGTTCCTGCACAAGGTGAGAGATCAGTTAGCCATAAGTACCTAGGCCATTGTGGTTCTGGGTATACCTGAAGAGTCAGTGAAAGAAATTTCTTTTAAAAACATTCCCTTGGTAACATCAGGGATTGGGGGTGTGGCTGCCTTGGTTGGACTGAGAATGTCCTTTTTGTTGACATCTCTGGGTTTGTGATTTTCTTTCCCAAAAAGCTGTGGTTTTCTCGGTGGATTCTTATTAGAATTTTGAACTCTTACTTCTTGAAATTGTTTGGAGTGTTTCTTGTACACTCCAGTAGGCTTGAAAGACAAGTTCACAACTTTTGAAACATTCCACCTGTCATCCTTCCTCCAACCATTTGATTTAGCTGAACCAACTGGATTTGGATGGATGGGTAATTTTGAAACAGTTTTGAAAACAGATTTTAAAACTGTTTTTGGGGATTCAGCAGATTTTGGTCTCCAAGCTGTTTTCACAATTGATGGTTCATGTTTAGGTGACTTGGGCTTTGGGCTCCATTTAGGGACATTTGGCTGTGGTTTGCCCTGCTGCACCTTTTGGTTTGAAGGTACAGTCTTTGCTGCTGCTCTAGCATGTATCTTTGCCTGTGAGGGTGGTGATGTGGACTTTTGCACCTTGGAATTTGAAGGGCCAAACTTGGGTTTTGGGCCAACATGTGTTTGGCCCAATGGGACAGTCTTTTGTTGGACCTTCTTTGGATAGTAAGGCTCATACGGGCGGTGCAGGCAGTTTCTTGCCATGTGTCCTGGTTGACCACACACATGGCAGGACTGTTTCTTTGGATACACGGGAGCCTGTTGTTGGTTCCGCCCAGTGGATATCCAAGTTGGCTTTGAAGCGTTTTTATGGATCCAAAGGGCTTTACCATGGGGCTTTGTGGTCAGAATATACTCCCGTTGTATCGGTTGGAATTGGTCATATGCAGAATTAACTTCTGGGTACGGGACAAATTCTCTAGGTTTTGTGTCCCGTACTTTCTGCACATTTGGAGTGGGACAGTTCACACTCCCCTCAGATTTTTTCACATCACCTGTGGATTTGGGAACATCATTCTGTGGTCCCTTACCCCTTCTTAAGATTCTAACAGTTCTTAGGGGTTTCACAGGTTTCAAATCACATTTACCAACGTTAAACACACCACAATCAGAAAGTTTAACACAACCATTAGACTCAGAAGACTCAGAAGTTTTTGACTCAGACATGACACAAGTTTCAGGTTTCTCAAAATCAGAATTTTTAACAGAAAATTCAACTTCAGACTTCAAGGGACTTTTAGTGGACTCCTTGCAATTTACTACACCTGCTTCATGTTTACCTTTATCTGCACAAGAAGTAAAAGGGTTAGTCTGGTTGGAAACAGGAGCAGAAATTTTAATGGGACAAGCTGCCAATTTCTTTTCAATCTCAGCTTTAGCATCCAAGTTGGTCTTAGAACACTCATAATCTGAGATCATTTCATGCATCAGGGGCATCGGTACTGTATGGGTGGATTTTTCATCTTTTATTTCAGTACCGAGACCCAAACCAGAGTTGGCTTTTAGATGACGCATACGAGCATCTGTGTTATAGAAAAGTGAGCTAGCCTTCATCATTTCTGACACAATTTTATCGTTTCGCACAACTTTGGTTTGTGATGTTTCTAATTGACCTTCAAGTTGTTCAAGTTCAGCTTTTAATGTGACAATTTCTTCATTAGCAACTCTTAGATATGTGGTTTTGTTACTCAAGTCCCTTTGAAGATTTTTTATGTCAATTTTAGCAGCTTCGAGTTTCTCACTTAAGTTTTTACTCCTACCTTTGTATTCTCTCAATTCTCTATCAATAAATTCACGATTTAATGTTTCATTGAAAAACTTAGTTTGCCATTCTTGAGACTCATTAAGTATAGTTTGACATTTAGGGTTAAGACATACCTCAGAGCTGCTGGCTGATACAGAATTACCTGGAAGAAAGGATGCCATGAATATCTTTGATTGAACTTCTGGATCAAAAAGTGGGTTTTCGATCGGAAAAGGGTTGGATCGAAAAGTACTTTTCGATCGGACAGGGGTCGGTCGAAAAGCACACTTCTCGATCGAAAAGTGTCAGCGGATCGAAAAGTCTCAGTGGGGACTTTCTGATCGAGAAGAGAAGCTGATCGAAAAGTCACAGGGGGACTTTCCGATCAAAATGCTCTGATCGAAAAGTCTCAGGGGGACTTTCCGATCAAAATGGGCTGATCGAAAAGTCACAAGGGGACTTTCCGATCGAAATGGGCTGATCGAAAAGTCACAAGGGGACTTTCCGATCGAAATGGGCTGATCGAAAAGTCACAAGAGGGACTTTTCGATCGACAGATGGCTGATCGAAAAGTCACAAGGGGACTTTCCGATCGAAATGGCGCGACAGAAAAGGGTTTTCGATCAGCCTGGCTGATCGAAAAGTCACAGGCTGGGTCGAAAAGTCACTAAAACACCATGAGCAATTGGTCACGACCACTTCTGATTTTTTCGAAACCTGCAAAAAACAATTTTCCGAGCCTTGCTACTGCGAAAAACACCACAAAACTCAAACGGTTAGTTGACAAAAACTTGAATCGGATATCGCGAGAGCCTCGAAACTTGCGTTTCTTGGCTCTGATACCAATTGTAAGGATCGAACTAACCCTCACGCGATATCAAAGACTAGCAAAACCGTGCGGAATCCGGTTTAGCTAGGTGATTCAAGTATAAACAATATAATCAATACTCGAAAAGAATAATGCACTAGAAAACACAAACCGATTGAAACGTGAATGGAAGAACACTTGAATTAATCGCCGAATGCTAGCTTACACCTTGATCGAAATTCTTGGAGAATTTCGATATCACCACTAAACAAAAACACCAAAAACACCCCAAAATCAGCAACCCTAAACCCCTAGATTAGCTATCCTTATATAGGGGAAGATTAGCTTGGGAAACAAGCTAATCTATCTTTGGTAACCCTAATTACCCACTAATTCCCGTTTTTGACCATATAGGCCCACTAAACTCCATCTAAACATTGTTTAATTGAGTCCAACCACATCTAAATTGGCCCAATGACCCAATATACCCATAACCCAGCTTATTTTCACCTAATCTAACACATAGGCCTTCAGAATACTCCGCCAAGTGATGATTTAATACACAAGCCACAAATCTTGGTCCTTACAGGACTTGATTCTGAACTCGTAGGGTATGATCGTGTTGTAATCGTAAGACGGGAATGTTTAAGTTTAATGTGATGCATATAATATATGATGTATGTTGGTATACCGCTAGGATTCTTTATGATAGATTCTAATTGGTGGACTTATTGATAGTACACATTTAGAACTCTATAGGACTCCTGTTGATTGTTTTTATGGCAGATCTGATTATGGCATTCCGCGAACATAGTAGGCGGAATAAAAGGTAGAGGGGACATTTCTGCGTTCCACGAACATAGTAAGTGGAAGGGCGAGAAATGTTTCTCTCTCGCTCCACGAACATAGTAGGTGGAGAGTTGGAGAATTATCTTCACATACCACGAACATAGTAGGTGGTGATGCTTGAGGAAATTGCTCTCATGATTGTTTTATATCCCCCATAAATAATAGAACTTGTTCACCATCGTAGATGCATGAGAAGTCACGTATATGCTTACTAAAATTGATGTAATACCTAAATTGCCTTTCAGGCAATGACGAGACCAGGGGTTAGTAAAACTGTTGATGCTGGATCAAGGATTATTACACGTCGTAGAGCTCACGAAACCCAGGATGAAGGAGATAATTCCGAGCGCATTGAAGATTGAGAACCTCTTACATCTAACAACAAAGGAAGAAGGCTGAATATTATAGACTTCAAAGTCTGATTGCTGAGGGTATAGGTCAAGCTTTTGCCAGTTTGACTGCGAGAGAGAAGAGGTTGAGCAAGAAGCCTATTAATGAAGATGAGTCAAGTCAGGGATTATAGACATTCAGACAAAAGTAGGATGAAAAGGAGTGTATCCCACTAAGAAAGAACTGCTCAAAGTGAGTCTACTACAATCTCACATCATCACAGTAAACGTGATGATAAGAAGAATGATAAGATAGATAGACAAAGAAAGTATGTGGAGCTTAGTGATAGTGATTCCGAATTCGATGAGGAGGAAGAAAATATGAGGAAGAGAGGATGTTCATATAAGACCTACATGGCGTGTAAGCAAAATATTTTCAAAGGATATAAGGGTGCAACTGAAGCCCTTAACTGGTTAGATGAAATTCAAGTTGTTCTTGACATTAGAAACTGCGTAGAGGATGAAAAGGTGAGATTTGCATCTCATTCCTTTAAATGCACTAGCCTGGTGGAAGATGGTCTTGGATGGTAAAGGTCGTGCAAAAGCTCATCGGATGGGTAGGACGAACTTTAGATCTTTGGTTATGCGAAAGTTCATTCCTGAAAATGAACAAGAAAAGCTTGAGAACGAATTTCTCAGCATGGAGATGAAGAATGCTGATTACCAAAGTTACATCCACAGGTTCGACGAACTTCTCAATTTGGTGCCTCATATGGCTGATACTGAAGCTAAAAGGGTATGAAGGTTCATCTAGGTATTAAGTCTAGAGATTAGAGCATACGTGAGATCGGCTAGACCTACCACGTTGGACTCAGCCATGGATCTGACTGGCATTTTGACTGATGAATGGGTTAGGACATCTGGGAAGAAGAAATCATCTGAATTCTCAAAAAGAAAGTCTGATGAAGGACATCAAAATGATAGAAACAGGAATCATGATGATAAGAGCAACAAGAGGGTCAAACCCAATGAGTCTAATCGATGTCACCACGTGGGTATTATAAGACTTGTGGAAGGTGTGGAAAAGCAGGACATGGATCGGCTGACTGTCCGAAGCCGATAATTTGTTATGAATGTAATCAAGAAGGGCACAAAAGGCCAGACTGCCCGAAATTGAAGAATGTCAAGAAGGATGGAGAGAAGAACAAAGCCCCACCGAAAGGTAATCCTCGAGTTTATATCATGAATGCTGATGAGGCCCGAAACAACAATCAAGTCATTTCTGGTATGTTTCCTGTTACATATAATTATGTTAGCATTCTATTTGACTCAGGAGCTAATAGAAGTTTTGTAGCCTCTACGTGTATACCTATGCTAAAATGTGCTTTCTATAAATTAGATAGGCCTTACACTGTAGAGACTGCTAGTGGCTAGGTGATTAGTATACCTGACATAGCTAGGGATTTCCGGTTAAAAATCGATTACATCTTGTTTGAATTAGAATTATTTCCTATGAATTTGTGTGGATTCGACATAGTTCTAGGGATGGACTAGTTAACTAGATATGAGGCCAGGATTTTGTGCGACAAAAAGGCCATTGAAGTTAAATCGTCCGAAGGAAATATCCATGTAATTCTGGGAGATCGCCCAGCAAAGCCTATGAAGATTATATCCCAACTTAAGGCCAAGAAGTGTTTGAAGAAAGGTTGTCAAGCGTTTCTAGCTTGTATTGTGAAAGATCCTAAAGAAAAGAAGTTGGAAGATGTATCAGTAGTTTCTAAGTATGCTCATGTATTCCTAGAAGAATTACCAGGGTTGCCACCAGAAAGACAAGTGGAGTTTCAAATTGAATTGGTGCCCGGAAATGCGCCAATAGCTAAGGCACCATACAGACTTGCACCTTCGAAAATGCAAGAACTAAGGAGTCAACTTCAAGAATTGTTAGATAAAGGATTCATCAAACCAAGTACTTCACCTTGGTGAGCACCAGTTTTGTTTGTCAAAAAGAAGGATGGCTCAATGAGGATGTGCATAGACTACCGTGAATTAAATCGCGTAACCATCAAGAAAAGGTATCCTCTTCCAAGAATTGGCGATTTGTTTGATTAACTGCAAGGAGTGAGTTATTTTTCTAAAATTGACTTAAGGTCGGGATATCATCAAGTGAGTGTCATTTGGGCTATCGAACGCATCGGCAGTGTTTATGGATCTCATGAACTGAGTATGCAAACCCTATTTAGAAAAGTTCGTGATTGTCTTTATTGATGACAATTTATTCCAAGAATGAGAAAGAGCATGGACAACATCTAAGAAAGGTATTGGAACTATTGAGATAGGAAAGCTTTATGCTAAGTTCTCTATATGTGATTTCTAGTTGCGAGAAGTTCAATTCTTGGGTCACGTGGTAAGCGAGGCAGGTATTCAAGTGGATCCTGCTAAGGTTGATGCGGTAATGAAATGGGAACAACCAAAATCTCCCACTGAGATAAGGCATTTCTTAGGATTGGTAGGTTACTACAGGAGGTTTATTCAAGATTTCTCCAAGATTGCTATGCCACTAACTGCTTCAACTCAGAAGAATGCCAAATTTGAGTGGAAACGAAAACATACGGATGCATTTGAATTATTGAAGAAGAAATTTAGTTTTGGTCCAATTCTATCATTACCAAATGGATCTGAAGACTTTTTCGTTTACTGTGATGCCTCTATCAACGGGTTAAGATGCGTGTTAATGTAAAGAGAGAATATTATTGCTTACGGATCCAGAAAATTAAAGACGCATGAAAAGAACTATACCACCCACGATATGGAATTGGGTGCGGTGATCTTTGCTTTGAAAATTTGGCGTCATTATTTGTATGGTACCAAACTTGTGGTATATTCTGATCACAAAATCCTTCAACATCTATTTAGTCAGAAGGAGTTGAACATGAGGCAAAGACGTTGGATAGAGACTTTAAGCGATTATGATTATGAGATCAGATATCGTCCGGGAAAGGCCAGTTTGGTGGCCGATGCTTTAAGTAGAAAAGAGAGAATAAAGCTACTTTGTGTCTAGGCCATGAGATTGGATGTGCGTGTATGTTTTATGGACGATATTCTAAGAGTTCAAAAGGAGCAATTAGAAAATCAAGAATTAAACAAGGAAGAAAGGAGTATGGTTGAGAAGAACCTAACTAAAGGGTCAGATGACATATTTCGATTGGCAAATTGAATATGGATACCCAAGGAGGGAGGATTATGAGAAATAATTCTTCGAGAGGCGCATAAGTCGAAATATATGATGCATCTTGGTGGTGATAAAATGTACCATAATTTGAAGGAGAACTACTGGTGCCTAGGTATAAAGAAGAATATAGCAGAATTTGTTGAGAGGTATTCCATGTGTTTGCAGGTGAAGGCTGAACACTTGAAACCATCTGGATATCTACATAAGTTAGAATTACCAGTATGGAAATGAGAGTTAGTCACAATGGAGTTTGTGACTAAATTGCCCACAACGAGCAATGGCAAAGACACCATATGGGTTATAGTGGATCGTCAGACTAAGTCAGCTCACTTTTTGCCCATTAATGAAGCATCCTCAATAGAAGAATTGGCTAAGCTGTATGTCAAGGAAATCGTTAGACTGCATGGTGTACCAGTGTTGATCGTGTCAGATAGAGACAGTCGGTTCACATCCCATTTCTGGAAAAGTTTTCAGCAAGTAATCGGAACAAGGTTAAGTTTGAGTGTGGTTTATCATCCTCAAACGGATGGATAAAGTGAAAGAACTATCCAAACGTTGGAGGATATGCTTCGGGCATGTGTTATTGAATTCGGTGGTAGCTAGGATAAGCATTTGCCTCTAACGGAGTTTTCATACAACAATAGCTACCACTCGAGTATCAAGGCAGCACCGTTTGAGGCGTTGTATGGTTGGAAGTGTCGTACACCAGTCTATTGGTCAGAAGTTGGTGAAGGTCAATTAACTAGACCAGAAGTTGTTATTGAAACAACTGAAAAGATAAAGTAAATTTAAGAGAGGCTTAAGGCTGCCCAGGATAGGCAAAAGAGTTATGCTGATAGGCGTCGAAAGCCTCTAAAGTTTAAAATGTGACATGGTCATGTTAAAAGTATCGCCTTGGAAGGGACTGATTCGATTTGGTAGGTGTGGAAAGTTGAGCCCTCGCTACTTTGGTCCATTTAAAATTTCTTATTGAAGAAATTGGTACTATTTCCTATTGATTGGAGTTACCAGAGGAACTTAGTGGAATTCATGATCTGTTTCATGTCTCAAATTACGAAAGTGTGTAAAGGATGAAACACTAGTAACTCAATTTAAGGATATTCGTGTTGATGAAAATATTCACTTTTCAGAGCAACCTGTTGAGATTCTGGAGCGAACAGTGAAGAAGTTAAGAAGAAAAACGAATTCCTATGATAAAAGCAAAATGGGACGCTCGACGAGGTCCAGATATTACATGGGAATCAGAAACTGATATGCGGAGAAATACCCCCATATATTTGAACCTTAAAGGGAATTCTGGGACGGTATTCATTAAGGAGGGGAGAATGTAACAACCCTGATCGAAGCACGGTTGTTAAAGAAATGGAAATGAGAAACAAGAAATTTTTTTAAGTGATTGGCCCGATACGTCCATATCACATTATAGTGATACGCTCGTATCGTGGGGCGTATGGGTTCACAACGATAATACGGTACAACCGGGTCGGGTCGCGAACCGGATGTATTCGGGCCCGCGATACGCCTGTATTAATAACACAATACGCCCGTATTAATAACACAAATCCATCCATTTTTCTTTGTCCGGTTTCTGGTCATTTGTTTGAGTTCCAGCCTCTGGTTTTTCTCTCCACACCTCGTTTTCTCCAACCAGGGATACCAAAGAGGTCTTAAAGCTCTGGTCTAAAAGATTCAAGTGTGAATCTTTGAGGTAAGAATCCAATCTTCATTCTTTGAACAAGTTAATAAGTGTTGGTGCCGATTCTGTGGCGAACTCTGTTACAGAGGCTATAGAAATCAACAAGGGTGAGGTTTATGCACCAGATGCTGCAGTGATTCCAGGTAAGAACATGGATTGCACATGTAACCCTAAATTCTTACCAATTTTGGAAAGAATCAAGAAATTGAGTATGAAACCCAAAATCTAATGCATGCAGGGCTTGCTGAGCCTGCTGGTGAATCCTGAGAGTGTCATTGAGCCCAGAGATTGAAAGGAAAGCTGCTATTGAGGTAGGTTTTACATATTATGTAAAAATTACCAATTTGGATGTATGCATGTGAAATGGTTGATAGATTGACATTCTGAGCATTTGGTTATGTTTTCTAGGCTTAAACATGCAATTGAAATGTTTTGGTACAAAGAAAAACGGATGTATTTGGCTCAGAATGATCAAAATGACCAAATCAGGATTTTGAACTGATGATGAATACAATCGTTTAATGTTAAAGGGGATACGGCTGTATCGGGGGTCGACCGATTTGAGAATTCGGATTTTAAAGGCAATATGACCGTATCCATGTTATGACAATATAGCGGTATCACGGGGTTGCCGGATTTGAGAATCTGACATCAATGAAGATACGACCGTATTATGTAAAATTGAATACGGCCGTATCACGGGGATTCTGGAAAATGAAGGATCGAATTGTTAAATACGGTCGTATCAAGATAATGTGATATGCCCGTATTCATCTTGGAACAGTTTGGGAACTTGATTTTTTTGTTATAAATTGGAAATTGAGACTATGGATTTGGAACAGTGTTGTTCTAAGGATCTAATGGATTGATTGGTAATGAATTGAAAGGATTTCATAACATTTAACTTAATGTTCGATTCGGAAATCCTAGTTAATGAATCGGGTGACCATATGGAGACCCATTGCATATTGATATGAATCTGATTTGCTCAGTAGATAATTCAGTAACTTAGGTACTAATTTATGGTTACGATTATATATATCGTAGGGTGACTTGCATCTAGACGTGGTGGAAGTGAGATTAACTTCTTAAGTCCCGCTTATCAGTGAGTACCGATAGCTTCCCCTCTTTTAAATATTTTAAATGTTTTGGGGTGCAGATGAACTGTTTACTGCTTATTCTCTATTGTTAGAGCATATTCCTATGCTACAGTGTGTCTCGTGTATTGTATCTATATGAAAACATTATGGTGTGAGTCTTAGAGACAGCGTACCATGGTCCGTACCACTTGGTACAGAGCCAACGTACCAATGGTACGTTGGATGGTACGCTGGGCAGTTTGAGTCACCTATAAATAGGTTGACATGTTAGGGCATGTTAGAACTCTTGGTCAAATTCTACACTTTGTGTGTGTGTGTTCTGATACCAAAATTGGAAAATATAAAAACATGAAAAATTAAGAAATTGATTCGACAAAAGCGAGAAATGATGGTACATCAGCATATACGTTTATCTGTCATGGATAGATTAAGTCTAAAGGCTGTAGGCACTTGTATAATCTGTGAATGTGCATGATTAATCTGATATCTGCAAGTAAGATATAAACCTAAAGCTTGCCTGATGATCTTTGGTTGTTTACTTCTTGATGAATGCTGTGTGATGATTCTGAAAAAAATAGAATAAGAGATATCCTGATGAATGCATGTTTTCATTTTGAAATATTTAAACTTGTTTGATTTTCTTTATTTCGTCAAACGATCGGACTTTCTCTGCGTATCGAAAGATCGACCTGATCATTGTTCGTTTGATGTTCTGCTTTATTTTTCTTGGTGTTTCGTATAATTCATCGGGCTTTCTCTGCATATACGGGAGTATCAACCTGATTGCTATTGAATTATACACACTACGTCAAAATTCACCTTTGGCCACGGAAAAAAACCGTGACAAAAGGTGTTTGGTCACGTTTTTTTTCCATTCCAACCGACACCATAGGTGCCGTGACCATATGTACCCTACGGCCACGTTACAATATCAGTGGCTGAAGCCACCTATAAGCGTGGCTAAAGGGTACCAATATTTGTTGTTGTAATCAAACAATTCTTCAGAAAAGCGTGGCGAAAGGGTCCCAACGGCCACATGTGTTTTTTTAACGTGGCCTTTGGTATTTTATGGTCACGTATATTTGTGTTTTAGCCACATACATTATAAAAATACGTGGCCAAAGGGTTGCTGAAATCATACATTTTGTCACAGTACGAGTGGCCAAAGGGTGGCAACGGCCACGTTAAAATATCAAAAGCGTGGCCTTTGGTATTATATGGTCACGTATATTTGTGTTTTAGCCACATATGTTATAAAAAACGTGGCCAAATGGGTTGCTGAAATTATAATTTTTGTCCCAATACGCGTGGCCAAAGGGTGGCAACCGCCACGTTAAAATATGAATAGCGTGGCCTTTGGTATTATATGGTCACGTATATTTGTGTTTTAGCCACATATGATATGAAATAACGTGGCCAAATGGGTTGCTGAAATCATAAATTTTGTCCCAATACGCGTGGCCAAAGGGTGGCAACGGCCACATTAAAATATAAAAAGTGTGGCCTTTGGTATTATATGGTCACGTATATTTGTGTTTTAGCCACATATATTTGGAAAAAAAAAGTGGCTAAAGGGTAGTTGAAATCAGATATTTTGTCCCAATACGCGTGGCCAAATGGTGGCAACGGCCACGTTAAGATATAAAAAGCGTGACCTTTGGTATTATATGGTCACGTATATTTGTGTTTTAGCCACATATATTTGGAAAAAGAAAGTGGCCAAAGGGTAGTTGAAATCATACATTTTGTCTCAATACGCGTGGCCAAATGGTGGCAACGGCCACGTTAAGATATAAAAAGCGTGACCTTTGGTATTATATGGTCACGTATATTTGTGTTTTAGCCACATATATTTGGAAAAAGAAAGTGGCCAAAGGGTAGTTGAAATCATACATTTTGTCTCAATACGGGTGGCCAAAGGGTGGCAACGGCCACATTAAAATATAAAAAACGTGGCCTTTGGTATTATATGGTCACGTATATTTGTGTTTTAGCCACATATATTTGGGAAGAAGAAAAAGTAACCAAAAGGTTGTTGAAATCAGATGGGTCCTTGCTATACGCGTGGCCAATTTAAAAGCTATTACAAAATATTAATTACAAATCAAATAAAATTCAATTACAAGTCAATACAAATGAAATACAAATAAAAAATTAAAGAAAATTACACTGCATACAAGCATTATTCTCAATCTAATTCAATTACAAGTCAACAACACTACCGCGTACGTGGTCTTCATCTTCAACTGTCCAGATTTGAGCTTAATTAGGACCATTTTTTATTGTATTCCTTCCTATACCAAAACATATAATTGATAATTAGGTTATGGAAATTGATCATAATATATATAGCAATTTTGAAATACTTACCACCATGATAGATATGGACTGAGGAGTGCCATTTTATTGCAAGTAGTATGGGTCATCAGGTCCTACAGTTCAATTGATTTCCAGATGAACATTAGATATCCAGATGAACTTAAAACATCCGGATGAAGATCACATTAAGTTCCAGATCAACTTCAAAGTCAGTTGAACTTTGTTTGCTACACATCTCACCATTTGTTCCAACAATCCCTAGCTGGCCCAAGTGTTTGAGGTACCAAATAACATTTAAAATGGGACTACATGACATTACCAAACAGATTACTGTGAAACTATAGAACGGAATGAAACTTGACTGGCAAATATTTACCTTTTTCTTTTCAACCGCTTCAGACGAGGTTGATCGACCACCGATTTCACGCCCTACAGTTCAATTAATTACTTTATGTAAATGAGCAATCAAACCTATAATGAGTTTGACAAATACTAACCGTTGTGTGTATGTCAGCATGATTAGTGCTGTGGCTAGATCCAACAAAAATCTCCTTAGAATTTTCCTAGAACAATGTTTTTGAATTGGTAAAAAGTTAGAGCAGAATAATGACGCAGACCTATCATGAAAGTATTTATTCTGTTTTTTTAATCTAACATAAGTTGTTCCAGTTTTATTCATACAGATTATGTATATACTCTATTTTTTTCATATTAACATACATTTTCAATGAATCATAGCAGGGCCCCATTTAACTCATAACTTTGTTCTTACATGAAGTATATATTCTTATGTACCAGGAACTTGCATCTATTTGTGTTCTTCAGGAACAAGAGTTCATCCGGATTGTGTTCTTCATGAACAAGAGTGTATGTTATTATAAGGTACTTGAAAATAGTATGATTAAGTTGTGATGTAAAGAATTCACCTCTGTAGATGCCGGAGCATTAAGTTTGTGTGGTAACGGTGGTCCAATTGCAGATAGATGAGCTATAAGTAGATCAAGTTTTTTCTCCGATTCTTGAATCTTCAAGAAGAGGGCCTTAATTTGTTCATTTTTTTCATCCCTAAGAAGTCTCTCCTCTTTAAGTTCGAACTCAAGTTTTTCCAATTGACCATCAGTGTTGTTGGATCGATCCTTGAATTTTGTACAATTAACAGAATGTAGTTAGATGCTTTTTAACAAAGTACATAAATAGGAAAGCATGCAGACCCTATTGATTCATTATCTCTTAGTTAGTTCTTAATTATTAATATATCACATAAAGACCCTATTGATTAATTATTTGATATGTTATACACAAATTAAAGACATCTAAAGGGAAGAGTGGAACACATCATGTCTTCAGTGGATATAAACAAACAGTTCACCATTTCTAGCAAAGTAGCAGATGCATGACATCAACATTCTTCTATTCTTCTACAGGGGATTTAAACTACAATTTCTTTATTTTGTACCCCTCTAACATGAACCTACAAAAAATGTTGGAAACATTCCTATATATGTCCTCTAGGATCATTTCCTAGCTAGTAATGACCAGAGTAACGTAAATTAGTTCTTAGTTATTAATACATCACATAAAGACCCTATTGACTAATTATTTGATATGTTATACACAAATTAAAGACATCCAAAGGGAAGAGCAGAACACATCATGTCTTCAGTGGATATAATTAAACAAACAGTTCACCATTTCTAGCAGTGTACATAAAGAAGAAAGGAGGTTCACCAGTAACATGAATCTACAAACATGTGCATATGCTTGACCTCAACATTCCTAGCATAAAAATAACTAATTTAGCATGCTCCCCCAGTCATTTAAGAAGGTAAATAACTAATTTAGCATAAAATGAATGGGTTGAAATGAATGGAGAGGATATCTGCAATATATACCCCTTCCTAATCAATTCTGTATGAAACGAAATTTTATCGATCTGTAACTGTAACTGTACACAAATACAGGGATCCCAAGTTAAACGTGTATCAATAATAAACAAAAGAAACAATTTTATGAAAACAGATTGTAATTAATGAAACGGAATAACTTGACAATTACCGTTTTCTGGACTGATTGGTCTCCCAAATCACATCCCACTTCTGAAGAATCGCTAGCGCTGTCTGTTGAAGCTATTCGTTGTTGAAGCTCCATGGAAGATGTGAATGATATGGATGAGAAAGAAGACCTAGTTATTCGCTGGAGGTTTTTAATTGGAAATTTTCTGATAAAGTGAGAGGGAAAAGTATCTGATGAATCGATAATAAGTAAATTTAGTTCGAAATTTTGGGTGTAGTTTGAACTAATGGTGGGAAATTCAAATTTTTTGGTGAAAATTTTTAATTAAAAGGGGGGGAATTGTTCAAACTGATAATAAAACCCAAAATTAATATAAACAATATGTATATTAAACATAATTAAACCTAAAATTAAACATAAACATAATTAATTAATTAATTAAATGTCTCCACGTGGCTCTTCCAGCGGGTTCTTCTTGAAGATGAAATTCATAACTGTGATCCTTTAAGCAGATCTGGATGACGATCGGAGTTAAAAGCCCTAATTAACAAAATTATGTTTTAATATATATTAACTTTATTATTTTCTTTTAGATATAATAAACAAGATTTTAATAACACGTGCCTTGTGGCCGTGATAACGCAACTACAAAAAACGGATACATTACTAAAACACAACTCAAAAATGAAAATGATAAATTACTATGCAATTCAGAACAAAAATACCAAAAGACCGCCATGTTGTGAATTTCTCATGTATAATAATTTTGTTTCCAAAAATATTAAACGACGTCCAATTAGGATGGTGAGGAGCAATTAGGAGCAATTAGGACCAACTAGACTCAATGAGGACTAAATACTGACAATTAGCGTCATTTAAGATACTTTAGTGAAGACCAGTTATGGTCAATTAATATGGTCAATGAATACGAATTAGGACCAGTTCAATGAGAAGGTCGATTATGCTCATAGGACCGATAAGGACGGAGCATGAAGGAAGTGACTAATGAGGATTGATAATCAAGTATGACCAATTAGGACTAATTGGGGCCAATTAGTTAAAATGAGGACCAATGATACCAATAAGGGTAAATCAGGGTTAGTGATGGTCGATTAAGACCAATTAGGTTCAATTAGGGTCAATGAGGACCAATTAGGACCAATGATGGTCGAATATGCTCGATTAGGACCAATAAGGATGAATTATGACTTATTAGGGCCAGTTAGGACCGATGAGGGCCAATTAGACAGAATAAGTACCAATATGGCTCAATTCGGGTTAATGAGGAGCAATTTGCACAAAATGGACCAATAAGGACCAATTAGTGTCAGTTAACCTCAATAAGGACCTACTAGACTTATCGTTTACCATTTACTTTGTAGTACAACAAATTTGAGTCAATTAGGCCTAATTGACCCCAATTGATTATAATTGGTCCTAAATGAGCCTAATTGATCGTAATTGACCGTAAGTGATCTTCATTGAACCTAACCGAGCCGAATAGACTATAATTGACCTTCATTGGCCCTAATTCATCCTAACTGAGTGTTCACTGGCCCTCATTGGTACTCATTTGTCATAAATGACCATGGTTGACCTTAATTCAGTCTACTGGTCCTCATTGAGCGTAATTTGGCCCTCAATCGGCCTAATAGACCCTAATTGGTCATATTTGGTCCTCATAAGGCGTCGACATTGAGCAAAATCGACCCTCGTTAATTAGTTATAACTGGTCTTCATCAGTGACCCTAATTGATCCTCATTGACCCAAATTGACCCCAATTTACCCTAATTGGGCCTCGTGGCTTCGTTGGTCCTAATTGGTCCTACTTTATCTTCATTTGTCCTCATCGGTCTTAATCGACCCTAATTGATGTGGATTCAATTAAAATAAATTAATAATATTTTTCTAAACCAAATTAAATTATCAAAAATTTCCCCCATCCCAATTTCAACTAAATGGGCAAACTCCAATAACTTCCCCTGTTTCAATTCTTAGGGTTCATTGTGATCC
Source organism: Deinandra increscens subsp. villosa (assembly GCA_039602395.1). Classification (NCBI taxonomy): domain Eukaryota; kingdom Viridiplantae; phylum Streptophyta; class Magnoliopsida; order Asterales; family Asteraceae; genus Deinandra; species Deinandra increscens. The sequence goes on from JBCNJP010000023.1 coordinate 25,221,208, forward strand.
AGAAGAACTGCCGTTAGTGTAAAACTGCATTTTCGAAAAACAGTTACCCTCTATTTTCTCTCCAGGTTTCTAATTGGCGATTTAAACCTAAACCTTACTCTCTAATTTCTACCAAATGGCACCCAAATTGAATCGAAAGGCTGCATCAAAGGCTACTCAACTGTTCTTCGCCGAACACAATGTTGTAGCGTACTTCGAGAAGTCTGATAAGTCAAAGCTATTTGATGAAATGAACGATTTCCTCGAGAAATCCAACACTCATTTTGCTTTAACTGTGAATCCTGTAATATGCAAGCAGAGAATTGCTGAATTTTGGGACTCAGCCAAAAAATCTGTTGATAGCAACGGGGTTGGTAAAATTGACTCTAGAGTCAATGGGAATGAGATTAGTTTGACTGAAGAAATGATCCGGAAGCACATGAAATTCAATGATGCAGGAGGTGATCCTGATTACAAGTCTGAATTGTACTTGAAGACGTACGAAGCAATTGGGTATGGGGGTGACTTAACTTGTGGGACCATCAAAAAGGGACAACTACCCTATGTTTGGCGATATCTTGCTCATACCATTCTCCACTGCCTGTCTCACAAGAAAACTGCGTGGGATGAACTTGCTGCACCTCAATCATCCGCTTTTCATGGATTGGTAAATGGGCTCAACTTTAACTTTTCAAAAATGATATTTGATGGAATGCTGGAAAATCTAAAACCTAAAAGGATCTTTTACATGTACCCCAGATTCATCCAACACATTCTCAATTGTGAATTTCCAAATCTGCAAATCTCTGATCAACATCTTGAACTAAAATCTTTTACAAGTAAAACATTTTCTAACATGCAAGTGAACAAAACTGTTTTCCTTGGTAAAGACACATCACACCCTATTCCTAAGGCCAGGACTGCTCCTGAGCAAACTGCTCCTGGTGACAACATTGTTACACCAACAAGTGTTGAGCCCACACCAGACCGACCATCCTCTTCCACTGATATACAAATTCCCACCATTCCCACCAAAAGGAAGAGGATGTCCACATCAAAAACCACACCCAAAAATACCACACGCACTCCACAATCACCCAGAAGGAAGAGGACTAGGTCTCCTTTACCTAGACCCTCCACAGGACTACCTCAGAATGAGGGTGGTATATCACCTAGGCCACGTGAAGTAGATTCCCCAACCCTTATTGCAGGGAATATACTGCTGGACTTGGTTCAATCACCCAACCGACATTCTGGTGATAAGGTGACTTGCAGTAGTGATGAAGCAAGTCAGGTGGAAAGGGCTGACACTACTCATGAAGTCCCACTGGACCCTGAGGACAGTGCCAACATCATTAAGACCCAATCCACGGCAACTGTTTCTGTCAGGGAACCTATTCAGGAACCTTTGATTGACAACAGGAATCCCAGGTGCCAAGAAACCATGGGTGCTGAGCATGAACAAGGTCGGCTTGTTTGCTCTTCTTTGCTCAAAGATACTGGCAACACACCAGTTGAGAGCAGCATGACACATACTGAATTGACGGTTCGATGTACAAAACTTGAAAATGAATTGGCAGCTCTCCGTGCAATTGTGAGAGCTCAAGGAGAAGAAATTGAACGGTTGAAGGCAGGACAATCTGTGAAAGCCACTGATAGGTAAGGTTGTCAACCATGCATACGTTGAAATGAAATTCACATGCAAAACTAGATTTAATTCAAAATAGGATCTTGCACAGGGTGTCTTCCTCAGATGTTGATGAAGTTGAACAAGTTGATCCGGTGGAACAACTTCATCCGGAGGAAGAAGGCCATGTTGATCCGGTTGAACAAGTTGATCCGGTTGAACAACTTCATCCGGAGGAAGAAGGCCATGTTGATCAGGTTGAACTAGTTGATCCGGTTGAACAACTTCATCCGGAGGAAGAAGGCCATGTTGATCAGGTTGAACTAGTTGATCCGGTTGAACAACTTCATCAGGTGCAAGTGACTGCTGATAATCAGATTATCACAAGCGTGATGAGTGATCTGCAAACCACAAATGTGGATATAGCTCCTGAAGCTCTATCTTTCATGAGAAAAATGATGATTAGGAATACTCTTAACTGCACTTGGTTTAGGAGTGCTCCATCTCTGCCCACCATTCCTCTTTTAAAGCCTAGTGCTCCATCTCTGCCCATCATTCCTGTTTTAAAGCCAATCACTGCTGAGGAAATTCCTGAGCAAGTTATCTCGGAAGCCAGTCCCAATGCTGCAACTTCACTTCATGAGTCTCCAAAACCTGCTGATGATGATTCTCTTGATGAGAGAAGTATCTCTGGTTTCACTGACATGGAGGATGATGATAATCTGAGCACAGGAGGTCAGAGAGAAGACATGGACCCTGTTACAAAGGCTCTGTTGGATCAGTATGAAAAGGAGAATGCTGAGATACGAAAGAAGTTCCAAGAACAGAAGGAAATTGCAGAGTTTGAAGAACAGAAACGACTACTCATAGAAGAAGGTATTTATGAGTATGTCATCAACAATGCAGACCTAATGTTCTTCATCAATGCAGCAAGGAGAAGATCTGATCTGTACATAGAAGAAAGAATTGCCAAAGCCGAAGAGAAAGGTCTTTCAGACAGAGTTGAGATGTACAGAAAGCTCTTATGTAATGAGTATAGGATGATTCGGATGAAGAGAAATGAAGATAACAAAATTTTCCTATGTCAGTTCAGTGTGATGCTCAGAAGCAAGGAATGCTTTACTGATGCATGGGTTGATGAAATGAAGGGTGATGACTTGATCAGATGGATGTACATGATCCTAGTCATCAGAGCTGATCAAGCCAATGAGATGAATGTAAAGAGATTTGTTGATAGCTCTTTAGAACAGGATCAACAAGAGAAGCAAGGTACTAGATATCAAACTCTATCTGAGGAGGATGACTTGCTGATTCATAAATGGTACTTCAAGGAAATCTTGGCGAGGGACCCAAAAATAATCAACTCTTGCAAATTGCCAAGGCTGAGAAACGACTATGATGCTATCAGGAAGAGCCAAATTGAAAAGGAAAGAGTTACTAGGTGTGAAAAGGCCACCAGGTATGCATGCTCTGTTTGACTCCATACATCCTGAAGGTATCAGCTACCTCAAAGAAAAGAAGAGTAAAGCTCATGTGCAAACTACTCAGCAAAAGAAGCCAAGGATCAACATTATCAAGGAAATGTTTGACACTGTCTCTGATCCTCATCTCTCATCATCTCAACCCTCCACCACAGCCTCACAACCGACTGCTCCCTCATTACCAGGTGCATTTTCTGGTCTGAACAGAACTCTAGCCTCACAGCAACCCAGAAGAAACCCTGCTGCTAGAACTAGTAGACCAGAAAAAAATCCTAAACCTGTAAAATTAAAGCCTATTCCACCAAAGTTTAGAGCAGATAACTTCACACCCATTGTACCACATCCTCACCTAAACAAACCCCGAAAACCCTCATCTCCACCCAAGTCACCAGGAAAACCACCCACCAAGAGAATGAAGTCAGTGGCTAGGAAGGGAAAAGGAAAAGTGATCAATGAGGAGGATGAATACAGAGATGTCCATGCTGAAAGGAGAAGAATCATCTCCTAGAGGTATGATGATGAAGCGAAAGTATACCTGTTCACAACCAGTTCATATGAGGTACTAAATTTTACAGCTGAAGAAGCTATGTACAACCTCACTGACCATGAGTTGGGTGATGTTAGACAGTAACGTGGTGATATGAAGGGTGCGTGTTCACAAGAGGAATCCTTAATGCTGAGGATAAGGATGTATTTGGATGAGTTATACGGGGAAGTAGACGAAGCCACACAACGCAGCATTGACAATCCTGTTTCGACACTTGAAGTTGATAAGGATGGAAATTTGGTAGTCTATAGAGCTGATGGGTCATTCACAACGCATAGTACAGTTACAGATCCAGAATGGATCCAGGATGACAAAGACCGAATCTATTTAATAATGAAAACTAATGGGCTTCATCAGGTTTTTATTAAGAGAAAAAGGGTGACCAACTGGGAGTATAAGAAAGAAACAAACATGTATCACATTTTCACCAGTGAAGGTGAGACAATTAGAAGCTTACAGGATGCTCTAAATGGGCTTTTTGAAGATGAGATACGAGATATTGTAAGGATTGGTGATACTGAGAGCAGAATAATGACACGGACCTTTCATGAAAGTCTCCTATGTAACAAGGCCAAATTTCGGTTACAAGCTATTGAAGAGGAGAACAAGATGGGAACCGGATGAACTTGGCTGGAAGAAGAGTTGATCCCTGTATTTGTGTACAATTGCATAAGTTGTTCCAGTTTGTATGTTAACATGATAGTTGTTACAGTTTTATTCATACACTTTTCATCTATAATTAATAACATACACATTTTCAATGAATCATAGCAGACCTGCATTTCACTCATAACTGTGATCTTACATGAAGGAATATATATTCATATGCTATGTTAGTGTAGTATATGTTGGCATTTTGTTATGGTGGGATGAGATGATATATAAACAGGATAAATTTTACTTCTTAAGTAAATTGGAAGAAGAGAAAACCGGATGAACTACAATTCTTCAGGAAGAAGAGTTCATGAGGATTGAGAGAAGATGAACTAGAGTTCTTAAGGATGAACCGGATAAACTAGAGTTCTAAAGTTCTTCAGGATGGTTAACCAGTTTTCTTCTATTATAAATACATACACATTTTCAATGAATCATAACAGACTCCATTTTACTCATAACTGTGATCTTACATGAAGTATATATTCATATGTTATGTTAGTATATGTTGGCATTTTGATATGGTTGGATGAGATGATTTATAAACAGGATAAATTTTACTTCTAAATTGGATAAAATCACATTAGTTGACTGTAAAATCTACTTGCAACAATCAAATTTAGAATAAAATCAACTTAAATGATTGAGATAAAATCTGTCTATATAATTAATGGTGTTAACCAAAACAAAACATGAGGAAGAGCTTACAGAACTTTCATATATATATATATATATATATATATATATATATATATATATATATATATTGATCTTTATACAAAGATTTTCATCAGATCCTATACAAAAATCTATCTAACTAGCTAAGACCTAGCATCCGACATATAGTCTTCAACATCAAAGAAGCTGCTGCTGCTGCTGCTGTCATCAGGAAACAGCTTTTGACCAGGCGGCAATCTCGGTCCCAACTCGGAGGTTCTGTAGGTGGAATCCCTGTTCCGGATTAAAAACACATCCAGCTCTCTCTCCCCTCTGGTCCCTGGAGATGAAGTTTCATATCCCTTACAACTTCGGGAGTGATGAAATCAGCGTACTCAAGCCCGTATTTGATGGACAGAGGTGGGATCCTCCAGTAAATGAGGAAATACCCAATCGATGTGTGGTTTAGGTATTGCACCATTTGATCCAGATCATGACAATCAAATTTGCGAATGTCGACATAGTCGACATAATCTACCTTGCCCTTCCACACATCCTGGCCGACGGCATTCCGGTGGAAATCCCACAGTGATGGACCTTTAGGGTGAACCTCCGACCACCTGTAAAAAACCCAAATGCAGAGTAGAGAGTAAGTAACTAAAAAACATAAAACCCTAAAAATAAAAATGTACAGCCATTGTTGAGTGAAAATACACTTACGAGGAGTCTTGCCGTAGTAGGGTGCTGGTTCATTAACACCCCTAATCCTCCATTGTTTACCAAAGGCAGCCATTGATCGATCGAAGTTTTTTTTCTTGTTGATCAGGAAATACGTTCGTATAGAAGATTTTGGTGGTGAAAAAGTGGAAATTTAAAGGCAGACAGGGCACGCTACCAGCTATGGTGGGAAGAAGTGGAAAGGTCAGGCCAAGATAACCGTGTATATTTATTACCTTTACCACGCAAATCCTGTTTTTACCGTGTCTATTTATTACCTTTAGCAACACAAATTTTGTTTATCAATTATTTCTTATGTGATGGGAGTATTTAAATAAGTTCTGGTTAAAATATAACCAATTAACACTTCTGTCTCAATGGTTCTTCTTAATCTTGTAGTGAGTTCCTTTCTTTTGACTGACCCAGGTTCAAGCCTTGTTTGCTACAATTTATAATTTTTGATAGTCTAATAGTGGATGACAGGATTTATAAACTGGCTAGATTTTAATTCTTCAATAAATTGGAACAAGAACAAAACCGTATGAACTAACAAGAACAGAACCGTATGAAGGTTCAAGCCTTGTTTGCTACAATTTATAATTTTTGATTGTCTAATAGTGGATGACAGGATTTATAAACTGGCTAGATTTTAATTCTTCAATAAATTGGAACAAGAACAAAACCGTATGAACTAACAAGAACAGAACCGTATGAACTATAATTCCTCTGGAAGAACAGGAAGAATAGAACCGGATGAACTAGAGTTCTTCAGGATCAAGAGTAATTATTCAGTAATAGAACAGGATGAACTACAGTTCTTCAGGATGAACCGGATAAACTAGAGTTCTTCAGGATGAACTATATATACTATAGTTGTTATTTCTGTTCATAGTCTATTGGATATTCCCATGTATTTAAACCCATTATCTAGTGAATTAAAATCATTCTGGTTGAATACAATTCTTTATACACTAATATTTAGTCACATAACCTAATATATATATGTAGAAGACTATAACCTTAGGGAGAAGATTTCATCCGGATTGAGAGAGGATGAACAGAAACGGATGAAAATACATTATATTAAATTAAAAATCAATTCATTACATAAAAGGGAAAAGAAGCGGCTGAAGACAAATCCCTCTTTTCTTTCTCACATGGTTGCTTTAACAAACACAATTACACACACATAATCCAAAGGGGGTATGATTCCATTAATACATTGATCTATAAAATTACAACTTTAAAACTACTAACTTAAAGGGAAAAGAAGCGGATGAAGACAAATCCCTCTTTGCTTCTCACATGGTGCTCTAGAGAGATTGTCTGAGAATCATCATATAACGGCTACTTGCTGCTTTCTCACATGCACTTGCTTCTGATCAACTGAAAATGGTGAAGAAGTGGCTGGAAGAAATCAGGTTCATGGGGCCAAAAGCGAGAGAAGCACCTGGACAATACAGGTGCTGCAAACCACAACATGTGCCGACCCTTGCCGCTGACTTTAGAAAATTATATAATAACTTAAAATCTGCTCCCAGGAGTTATGATGCCGAAACCCTTGGTGTCGTTGAACCACTTCACGGTACCTGATTTCCTACCGCCTTCGTCCGCCATTTTCGTTTTCAGATTGTTTGGGGCTGAGGGAACAGAAAATGGTGAAGAAGCATCTCTTTTGCTACATCTCCTACATCGTTCCCCTTCCACAATCCAACATCGTTATCCGGGCCATTTGAGTGATTGGTACCACCCAATGTTGCAACTAAAGTTAGTTCTATTATTAATAACAATAATAAATCATAATTTATCAAGCACATTATAAAGTAATCAAGGAATGAGTAAAAGAAAGAAAGGAGGGTAGTGAGATCAACTACCTTCTTCAAGTTTAGGGTTGCAACAAACAGGGCATGCAAACCTCATCATGGGCCCTTACTGCTGATTGTTATAAAATTATATAATAACTTAAAATCTGCTCTCAGTAAAGCATTTGTATGAACCATTAGAGACTCCTCGTCTCCATGGTTTCCACAATAACTTAAAATCTGCTCCCAGGAGATACAGAGCGCAATCTTTCCCTGCATAAGAAAAAATTACCAAATCTGAGACGAAAATTTCAATCGAACTTCAGTGGTGAAGATGATAACTTACCGTTTTCCACATACGGATGACACCAATTCCACATTTTTTTCCGGCGATGATGGACGAAAAACGGAGAGAGAGAGACTGGGAGAAAAGGGGCATGGTGGAGATGATGATGAAAACTGATACAGAGATAAGTATATATCGATAATCGAGGGGCGTGGTAGATGGAGATTAGACCGATTAGACCGATAAAGTAAATGAAATAATCATGATTACAAGCGTCGTCGACTGTTTGTCTTCTTTTAGCCACCTAAAACTAATATACCGTGACCATTTGTCATAATTTGTCACGCAACCAATGTTTAATATGAGTGGCCATATCACAAGATAATAAAAAATGATAAACATATAAACACAAATCTTCTCTTTTTCGCCACGCGTTTAATATTACCGTGACCATAAAATAGATTTTTGTCACTCACAACCTACCATTTAGTCACGGTTAATATATGTGGCCATAGGTAATAGATTTTTGTCACTCACAACCTACCGTGACCATTAGTCATCTAATATTTAGTCACACAACCTAATAACAGTGGCCATATGTACTAGCTTTTAGCCATATAACTAAGTAAAAAGCGTGGCCATTGCTCACATTTAGCCACACATAATATATACTTAATAGTTTTGTTTTCTTTTAATTTACTAAGTAATAAAATCTACTCTTTCGTCACACAACATTATTTAAGCGTGGCCATACATTCCTTTTTGGTCACACGAATAAAAAATCATAAAAATACCGTCGCCGTTTGGTGCATTTCGCCACTCTTTTTTAAGTGTGACAAATAAGTGCCACATGTTTTTGTAAAACAGTGGCTAAAGCCACTGCAACTGATTGTTGTTGTCACATAAACAAAAAAATACGTGGCTAAAAGGGTCCAAAGGCTATATATTTGGCCACGGGTACAAAATATATGTGGCTAAAACAAGAATTTCTTACCTTTGGCCACGTTTTTTACAAAACAGTGGCTATGCGATATCAAAAAAACCATGGCCAAAGCCATTTTTTGACGTAGTGACAATTTCCACTTGCTTTGCTTTCTTATTTTCTCAAATACTTGGGCTTTCTCTGCGTGTCCACAGGACCGACCTGATTGCTAGGTATTTGGGGTTCTGCTTTATTTTTGCATGACTCATCAAGGATGATTAAATCTCTAAGAAAATTTGTTTCTATACGATAAACATGATGAATTGCTGGTAAATTTCTGATAGAGTGGAGGTCGAGTTATCGGTGCATGATAATATTACCTTAAGCATATCTGAAAACGATAAAAAAAGATTGGTGCATGCTGAAATAAACATATATGTTGCATTTGTGATTATCTTGGCTTGCATGCTGATTAAGACCGAAATTGTAATTGCTAGATGCGTTATGTCTGATATGATCTCGCGTCGTGATCTTCTCGCAAAATACCAAAAATAGAGTCTAATTTTGTATTGCATTTTATTTTTCATTTCAGAAAAAATCAAAAAGATTTTTGGTGTGTTTTAGTATAAACTTGATAAAATTCAAAAATGTTTTACTTCTTATTTGTTTTCGATTGATCGACACAAGATACAAAAACTTTTTTAATTCATATATCTTGGATTCTCAAAGAGAAGTTTTGCGCCAAGAGTAACTTATGTTGGCTTGAAAATGGAAAACTGCATTTCTGTCTTCTGAAATTGCAGGTTTTGTGTTGTCAAGACTATTCAAGAGTGATCCAGCCATGCAAGCTCTATTGCTACCAAGAAATTTCACGTTGAAGATCAGATGCAATGATGCTTAAGATTGAAGACTAAAGTTTAGTTAGCATAGATACAGTACACGTTTAGGGGGAGTTTGTTAGAGCATATTCCTATGCTACAGTGTGTCTCGTGCATTGTATCTATATGAGAGCATTATGGTGTGAGTCTTAGAGACAGCGTACCATGGTCTGTACCACTTGGTACGTAGCCAACGTACCAATGGTACGTTGGATGGTACGAAGGGCAGTTTGAGTCACCTATAAATAGGTTGACCTGTTTAGCATGTTAGAACTCTTGGTCAGATTTTACACTTTGTGTGTGTGTGTGTTCTAGAGAGAGAAACCAAAGCTTTGTAACTGTTCTCTTTGTGAAATCAATAAAACAAAGCTTATTTACATTCTCGTGCACTAGATTGATTGGTTCATCCAGTAGTAAGATCCTTCCCTAAACTTACAAGTGGTATCAATGCAAATCCAGGTTGCTCTGCTAGTTTAAATTGATCAAAATTGGGTTTTTCTAGTGAGAGAAAGTGGGTTTCTTTAGATTTTCATCAATTTTCCTCAAATTTGAGTGTTTTTGGTGTTGAACGCAATTGCAAAACATTCCTAGTGTATTTTCGTTGCCTACTTCTACAAATTAAAGTAAAAAACGTCTAAATTCTCAAAAAATAGTCGAAACAGTGTTGGTACACCGGTTGAATCTGATTGTACACCGGATGAACTGATGGTACGCTTCTTGGTACGCTGACTGGTACGCAAGGAAATCTTCAACCGTGGTACGCGACAGTTATAACTTGGTCCGGAGGCAGTTACGCCGTACCAAATGGTACGCTGAGTTCACTGGTACGCCGCTGAGTTGGTACGCTGAGTCTTTGGTCCGGTCAAAGTTTTTGGTACGGTGGTCAAAGTTTTGGTTCGTTGCTTGGTAGGCTGGCAGAAAAGTGGTGTTCACTAAAACTGACGTAACTTGAGTTCCGTTAAGAGTTACGGGAGCTAATACCATCCAAAACGACCGTCTCATCGAGATCTATACTGTTACTCTCCTAATGGCCAATACCCTTCGGTTTGACCCCAAAAAACCGCTTCTAAGACCTTCGTTTTTTGAGTTTGAAGTTTTGATATCCAATTTCACAATTTTCAAAATGTATGAAATTGATGCGTTCATTGCGAGTCATAGTCAGAATTTGCCGAAGTTGATAAATCTTGGAGATTATCATGATTGGGAAACAAATTTTAGAGCATATATTGTTGATTTAGATAAAAGGTTGTGGTTACCAATTTCAAATGAATATCAGTATCCAACTTTTGGTGGTAATAGTAAGATGAGATGGAATTTTTCACTTGAAGAAAGGGAATCATATGATCAAAATGAAAAGGCTATTGCACTTCTTCTGTTAGCTTTGCCTATAACTCTTAGAAGTCAAGTCAGGGATTATCAAAAAGTAAAGCTAATATGGGATTTTGTAAAAAAAACAGTGTGAGGAACATATGTCTACAATTTCTCAGAAAACAGTTGATCAAGAGTTGAAGTTTAAAGGTAAAATTGAAGAATTAGAGAAGAAAGAAGCGAAGTTATCAAAAGAAAATAGTATTCTGAGAAAAGAATTGGAGGAATGGAAAAATAAAATTCGTGATGGTTACGAAGCAAAAATTCAACAGAGTGCATCATCCTTTTGTACAACGTGTACAGATTTTGTTAAAGTTAAGGAAGATTGGTTGAAAGAAAAAGAAGTGTTAATTGAAGAATGCAATAAAGCTAAAGCTATTGAAAAGGAGGAACTCACAAAGTTAATAAAATTGTTGTCGAAGCTGCTGATAGAATAATTCAACTTCAGGAGGAACTCACAAAGTTGCGTGAGTAAAATGGTGAGGTTCAAAGTCAAAATAACATTTTGAAACAAGATGTTGTCTATTATAAGAAACAGGTAGAGAATGTGACTGCAAAAGTTCTTGTTGGATGTGATAGAATGTATTGTCAAAAGAATAAGTATAACGAGTTGTCTGAGAAATTTATTGCTTCTTAAAAGGAGTTACTGGAAGCTAATACAAAGGTTTCTGAGATAATGATTGAAATGCTTGATCTTCAACGAAAACTTGGGAATTGTAATACATCAAGTGTGTTTCAGAATTATCTGTATCATCTGGAACAAGATAGCGAACCAAGAAAAGATGTTGCTAATCATGAAGTTCCTGCTCAAGTGATTGATCTGAAAACGCCATCTAATGACAATTCAACCCAGAAGTTGTAAGATTTTCCTGAAGGAGATGTTGTTAACTCTGAAAAACAAAGAAGTCAAAATCTAAGAAGAATAAAAGGAGGTTGATTACAGCAATGGATTAAAGTTTGATTCAAAATCTACATTTCTTGAAAAAATAAAATGTTTTAATGGAAATCCAGAAAAAGTGAAAGTGCCAAAGTTATCAGAGATTGTGATAGATGATTCATTGATTTCCGGGAAGAATGATTTGAAAGGAATCAAGTCTGCATTTACGAAGCTTGCCAAACAAGGTCACGAAATACCGAGTTTTGTTCAAGATGAATTCAAGCAGAAGAATGGTGGTTTAGGATTTGATGGAAAAGAAATGCAAATTCAATATTTCGAAAAGAAGGAATTCAAAGCTAAGTAGAAAAAGAAACAGATGGAGTTTTCAAATAAAAAGCCTCAGTTTTGGAAGAAGAAAGTATCTTCACCATCTACAGATGAAAAGATTTCTTCTGAAGAGTTTTCTTGCATATCTGATGCGACACCACCAGCCGGTAAAAATTGAAATTCATTTCATTCTGCTAAGTCAAACAGGTTTTATCATTAAGATAAATTCTTTGGTTATGGAGATGATTCTGGTTCTTATGGTTCTCCAAAATTTCAGAAACCAAGGAAATCTAAACCTGTCTTTTCAAAAGTTTATGATGAATGTTCGATTGATCAGTTTTGAAAACCAGTTTCAGTCACTCCAACTAATCATCGACTGTGTTATGTTTGTCGTAAGAAAGGTCATTATGCTAAAAAGTGTCCTACGAATAATAACAATTCATCATCAAATGCCAAACATACAAAGTATGTGATCCTGATGGCATTGTTTTTTGTGAACCAATACCAAACACACAATTTTTCTGGAAAAAGAGATTTAATCCTGAAAAGTTGGGTAATAGTTCTGATTATCACTCATCAGTTGACAATGGTTCACCAGAAAGTTTAAAACCAAAACAGGAATGGAGACCAAAAGTTGTCTCCAAAGCCAACACAGATTTTGTTGAAGACACTGGACAACCTACCATCGTTGTGGATGAGGGTCGGCGTTTTAAGAACTTATTGTTTTCTAGTGTTTGCAGGTATTTCAAGAAGACCTGTTAATAATTGAAAGATTACTAATAGTGGAATACTTGTGGTTGATTTAAGTTAAATTGAATCGTTCCTATCTTTGAAAGACTGATTTTCAAAAACATCATTTTCAAAAATGTGTCAAGGTTGATCGATCATTTTCAATTTTGTTTTTCAATTTCTTTCGTTCATATTTATAGGGGGAGAAAATTTGAAAATTAAAATAATAGTGTTTGTTTAAATTTTAAGGGGAGAAATTGGAAAATATAAAAACATGGAAAATTGAGAAATTGATTCGACAAAAGCAACAAATGATGGTAAATCAGCATATACGTTTATCTGCCATGGATAGATTAAGTCTAAAGGCTATAGGCACTTGTATAATCTGTGAATGTGCATGACTAATCTGATATTTGCAAGTAAGATATAAACATAAAGCTTGCCTGATAATCTTTGGTTGTATGCTTCTTGATGAATGCTGTGTGATGATTCTGACAAACATAGAATAAGAGATATCCTGATGAATGCTTGTTTTCATTTTGAAAGATTTAAACTTGTTTGATTTTCTTTATTTTGTCAAACGATTGGACTTTCTCTGCATATCAAAAGATCGACCTGATCGTTGTTCATTTGACGTTCTGCTTTGTTTTTCTTGGTGTTTCGTATAATTCATTGGGCTTTCTCTGCGTATACGGGAGTATCGACCTGATTGCTGTTGAATTATATAATTTCCACTTTCTTTGCTTTCTTATTTTCTCAAATACTTGGGCTTTCTCTACGTGTCCACAAGACCGACCTGATTGCTAGGTATTTGGGGTTCTGCTTTATTTTTGCATGACTAATCAAGGATGATTAAATCTCTAAGAAAATTTGTTTCTATATGATAAACATGATGATTTGCCGGTATTTCTGATAGAGTGGAGGCCGAGTTATCAGTGCATGATAATATTACCTTAAGCATATCTGAAAACGATAAAAAAAGATTGGTGCATGTTGAAATAAACATAAATGTTTTATTTGCGATTATCTTGGCTTGCATGTTGATTAAGACCGAAATTGAAATGTGCTAGATGCGTTATGTCTGATATGATCTCGCGTCGTGATCTTTCTCGCAAAATACCAAAAATAGAGTCTAGTTTTTTATTGCATTTTATTTTTCATTTCAGAAAAATCAAAAAGTTTTTTGGTGTGTTTTAGTTTAAACTTGATAAAAGCCAAAAAGGTTTTACTTCTTATTTGTTTTCCATTGATTGACACAAGATACGAAAATTTTTTCAATTCATATACCTTGGATTCTCAAAGAGAAGTTTTGCGCCAAGATTAACTTATCTTGGCTTGAAATTGGAAAACCACGTTTCTGTCTTCTGAAATTGCAGGTTCTGTGTTGTCAAGACTCAATCATGGTGAAAGGGGGAGTTTGAAGTATCTTTCACAAGTGGATCTTGAAGTTTAAAGATTATTCAAGTGTGATCCAGCCATGCAAGCTCTATTGCTGCCAAGAAATTTCTAGTTGAAGATCAGATGCAACGATGCTGAAGATTGAAGACTAAAGTTTAGTTAGCATAGATACACTACACGTTAAGGGGGAGTTTGTTAGAGCATATTCCTATGCTACAGTCTGTCTCGTGTATTGTATCTATATGAGAGCATTATGGTGTGAGTCTTAGAGACAGCGTACCATGGTCTGTACCACTTAGTACGGAGCCAACGTACGAATGGTACGCTGGATGGTACGCTGGGCAGTTTGAGTCACCTATGAATAGGTTGACCTGTTTAGCATGTTAGAACTCTTGGTCAGATTCTACACTTTGTGTGTGTGTTCTAAAGAGAGAAACCAAAGCTTTGTAACTGTTCTCTTTGTGAAATCAATAAAACAAAGCTTATTTACATTCTAGTGCACTAGATTGATCAGTTCATCCAGTAGTAAGATTGTTCCCTAAACTTACAAATATTGCTATGCTTTGTTTGTGTGGGCTAGCTGGGCGGGTCGATTGCTGGGTAGTAAGCTTTCAAGGGTAAGCTACTCTGGTCATTAGGGATTGCGTATGCTATGGGGTGTATAGGTGGCTTAAACAGCTGGGTTAAGTAGGTAGCGTAATTAGCCTCACATCCTTGGCTTGATATTAAGTTATCAAGGATGTAGTATGTGTCACTATATGCCCGAACATAATAGGTAATACAGGGGCACGCGCCTATGTTATGCCGGATTGAGTTTTGACGTAGGGCTAAACCATCAGTACCTACACATATGGTATAGTAAAGAGAATGATAAAATGTTTATCTAATTGTTTATTACTGTGGACTCACCAACAACATTATTATTCTTGACATGTTTTAGTTCATGGTGCAAGTAAGTAGCTTAATGCAGATATTGTGTCGGGCAGAAGGGTTATGGTTGGGGACCGTTTTGATGGTTGTCATGCCTATCTTGTTGCGTGATCAGCTCTGGCCTTGTTCTCTGTTCTTGTTATCTCTTTCCGTTTGTTATTGGATACTGTTATGTCTTAGAGTATCTGGGACCGAACTTATTATTAGCTGCTTGGGTTATAGTACTCCTTGTAGCTTGTGTAATTATTGCAAGGTGGTCTGCGTTTGTATTGGGTTGTGTGTATGATTGTTGCGTACTCTGACTATTAATCTGATGCTTCCGCGGATCCTGATACAAACAGCCGGCCCCATACCCGTACTTCACGTCCTTCACAAGGGGCGGAAAGTGGGGGTTTGACAAAAATGGTGTCACTAATATTGGAATATTTTATTTTATTTACACCGCATGCACACCAAGCTTTTTGGCACCGTTGCCGGGGACACAAACGAGGATTTTGAGAAAAATCCGCGTTAATGGCCTAACTACAGTTTTTATGTATTTTTCGTCATCTTTTACTAAAAAAACAACATTTTATTTCTTTGTTTACCGACCTACAATGCACCTTTAGACGAATCTGTCTGTCCAACAACATTCATCTCAGGAACAGGAAGGATCCACGGGAAAGGAACGGGCAAGCAAAGAAGGAAAGATGAAATCAAAATCTGGCCATGGAAGTTATTCTCATCTATTTATGAAAATAATGACCCTCGGCCCAGGTAAGTGTCATGATGTCTTTTCACCTAGTTTTGGTGATCCGAACATATTAAAAAATTAAATATCAGAAATTTCCCGTTTGATAGCAAAAACAGGGTCTAATTCAGAACGAGTAACTGAAAAGCATCTGACAAGGTAACAAACCAGGTATAACTTACGACCTGTAAATAAACAAAGTTGTTTTAGTCTTTAAATAAATAAATAAATCTGCAACAAGTTTATATTCAAATTTATTTGTCTTACATGTTCACTTTTATCACCATAGAAAATTCCAGAAACCAATACGCGTAATGAGGTGATTTGAAACAATAAATTCTTAGAAATCTTTTCTCCAAAGATTTATAAAAAGAAAATAAAATTCGGGATGTTGACATCAGCACGACCCGTGCCCAACTTCAGCACCGGGTTGTGCCGTGTCACACAGATCGTGTTCTTAGGGGTGTACACGTCCCATTCCCCCCTCATTTCACATTGGTCGTGCTCGGGAATATCTCTAGGCGATTTTTAGTTTCCATCTTTGAATAACTTCACTTTATCACTATTCCATCACGTAAGTGCATACCTCTTGATCTAAACTCTTGTAGATTTATCTAGGTTTAGTGTTCTTCCCAAATTTGGGGCTAAATCTAAATTTCTTAGATTTTGCCCGATTTTGTTGAAATTGTTAGTGTAGATATGTGTAATAAGTGTCCTACAATCATCCTCTGTTGATAATCTATGTCAAAACACTCAAAATCATAGGATTTTTGCTTGATTTCTCCAAAAACACTCAAATAGAAAAACTTAGATATAGGAAATTTGAGTTGTGATATGGAAAAAGCGTCTATAAGGTTCTCTTAATCGCACAAAATCGAGCAAAAGCATAAATAAAATTTCAAGTTTGGTGATGGTCTATTTAGAGCCCGATTCGGACCTGTTCAGAAGCTCGAAAAGGGGTCGTGCTAAACTTCAGCACGGGGGCGTGTTGACCTCCCTGGACACGGGGTCGTAATCACCTTAGCACGAGGTCGTGCTGACCCCACTGATTAGCAAAATATTTTTTGTGTAATTTTCACTTATGTTGCTGTGTGTTTATTTCAGCGTTAACTGAACTACCTTTTCAAGCAGACGTGAGTCTGTCGCACACGCCCGGTTACTGAACCTCATTACGCGGGATGAAGAAGGATCATGTGTTTGCGTGCACCCTCACGCTCAACACCCTAAACCAGCTTGAACGCTACCTTGACTTTGTACCAGTTAAGATGCAGAGGCTTTTCAATGCTTACAGGACAGACGACATTAGGGAGTGCACCATTGAGTTCTTGGCTTCATTTCAGTTTGAGGAGGTTTCTGATGTGTAGAGGAACGGGACCATCCGATTCAGATTAGGGATGACCTGATATAGCCGCTCTTTGGCTCAGTTCATGATTAACCTCATCATTTACGACGATGAGGAGACGGACGGGCTAATGGACGCCCTCCACTGCTTTCCTAACGAGACTTTCCGTAACCATCCGGAACCCGAGACTATTCTTCGGGCATTCTGGAGCTGCATCGGGCATGGGCTCTCCTCTCCCAGTAGTACCAAGAGCAGTAAGGTGAGAGATCCACTTCACGGATATATCCATATATGCTTTAGCCGATTCGTGTTCCAGAGGGGCAGTACGGGATGGGTGGTCAACCTAGTATTTAGTATGTCTTTTCTTATGTCTTGTGGTTTAGTGAGTAGTTTAAAACATGTACATGACAACTGAATGGACCGGGAGGTCAGAATGGCATGGCATGGTAACTATTCCATGTGTAAAATGTTGATTTGTCAGGGCAAACTCTGTCAAAATTTTTCTAGCCCTTAACTTTTCTTTTTCCTTAATCTGAATGCACTCACACACATTGAGGACAATGTGCAATTTAAGTGTGGGGCGGGAAAATTTTGGGATACTTCTGGGATCCAAGCATTGCTTTGTCCATTTCGCTAGCCTTACACAAAACTCTTTTGGAAAAATGGCCTTTGTACTGCCCAAAATTTTTGAAAAAAAAAAATTGCTTTTTTAAAAGAAATTGTGTTTATAAAAAAAATTTCCTCCATCTGCCTACTAACTTAAATTCCATTAACTTGTAAATCTCAATGATTTGAAGAAAAATCTTTATGACAAGAAGAAACCAAATCTATTTGAGTATGAGCTTACATTTTCCGTTTCCCTTTATAATGAGAATTTGAGCCATTATAGCATGAGCAACTATAACCATGCTCGTGTTTTTTTTTTTAGAGAAACCATGTAATGTGATAGAGGCAGAACTAGGCACAGTAATACATCCTGATATAGACAAAATCAGAGGCTACAATATGAAAGATTTGAGGCACCTAGGAATTCTAACTTCTCATCCCCTTTTTTACCATAAACACCCCTTAGTAAGCCCCTTTGAGCCAAAACCTTTTCATTTCTCTAGCCCAAATTTTTTTGTAGAATCCCCCCGCCCCCCCCCCCCCCCAAACTTTTTTATTTTACACCACCTTATTTTAAGTAAAAAGCGGTTCTTTTAAAAAATCCTAAAATTGCAACTATTTTTCTCTCACTCAATAAAATGTAAAGTCCAAGACGGACCCTGGATTTTACGCCCCATTATGTCTAAAAAATGATGAAAAGATAAAGGGAAATTCCCTTAAAACCAATCCAGGGTGAAAGTTTTATGAAGATTCTTTAGAAAAAAAGTTGCAAAACACAAAAACGGGAAATCACAAAAGACCCGCTGTTTACGATTTTTCAACCCCTTTTTAAGTTAAAAATTATATCCTTACCCTCACCCCAAGCCCTCATTATGATCTTGTGACTTCTGGTGAGATCTGTGGAGGCTGTGACAAGCACTTCTTCTCTATTCGTTTTTACCTTGGTAACGAGTCTCCACTCCTCCAAAATACACATATCTTAAACCCAAGAGTCGTGTGACCACTTGTAAGGCATGTAAGTAAATATTCAAACAAATTTCTAAGTAGGCTTGTCATAAATAATTTACTTCAACAAAAAGATAATGCAAAATTAATAGAGCATAAGTTACAGATATAAAGAAGCACGACTTTTATAGACCATGATCTTGACAAAACACAATCTTGGGATGTGTTAGACACAGATTATGGAGTTTTGATTTAGGCCAAGAAAATGTTTCAGTGTGGGAATGATTGATATGAACCAAAATATACACATTTTCTGTGACGCTCAGCCCCTTGCTGGCCGACGCCACGTCGTCGGATTTACTCATCAACACATGATTTAATCAGAGATCACAAAAACAGGGGAAATTAAACCTTTTATTTATATACTCAGACGATTCTTACAAAGCGGAGGCATAAACATAACATATGATATATTAAACATAAGGTAAACTAAGATAATTTATTCCAGACACCAGCGTTTTCACTCTCTCCTCCTAGAGCGTAATCAAAGCTTGACCCATAGGCGCATCAGAACCTAGCATACATACTTTTAAAAAGTCAGCTTACGCTGGTGAGTTCTACCATTTAGTTCAAAAACCCTTTAAGTGTTTACCTGGTTTTTACAACACATATATATATCACATATAAATTCTAACACATAATCACTATGATAATATATCCTATTATATTAACCATGACCCTAGGTTCAACTTCTAGGTCACTATATTTATCTAACGACCGTAACCATGACCCTAGGCTTAACTTCTAGGTCACTATATTTATCCGACTCTTCTATTATGAGAAGACCTGCCACTTCATTCTTTAGGGCACCCCCATTGGAGAAGCGGAGCCATCCGTACACGGCACTCTAGGGCACCCCCATTGGAGCAGCAGCGACTCCTCATTCTTACCAGCGACCCTAGACTTATCATCTGGGTCACCAACTCTTCCTATGAGAAAACCTAACACTACATTCTCTAGGGCACCCCCATTGGAGAAGCAACGCCGTTCGTATACGGTACTCTAGGGCACCCCCATTGGAGCAACATTGATTCCTCATTCTTACCAGCGACCCTAGGTTTATCATCTGGATTACCGCTCTTCCTATGAGAAAACCTGACACTACATTTTCTAGGGCACCCCCATTGAAGAAGCAGCGCCGTCCGTACATGGTACTCTAGGGCACCCCCATTGGAGCAACATCGATTCCTCAACTCTAATCACCAACTTTATACTTAACTTTATTAGGTCATTTTCTCATCTTAATGACTCATATTTCAACTCTAATCACCAACTATATACTACCTATCCCTAGTTAAATAACCAGATGCTTTAGGTTTGTTATTAAATAGTGATAAGGCATTCATATACTAAAACAAATGAACATCCCCCAATTTTCCGTAGGTGTATCTATACATGATGTACCAGCGGCGTATCGTCCACACTTCCAATACCGGGTAACTTATACTATTATGTATATATATATGGATGTACCAGTGGCATATCCACCACATATTAATATAAGCAAATGTATCACATATTCTCATATAATCATACATATTCACTATATGTTTACTAACAACTCCCTTGTCACTTGGCCACCAAATTTCAAGTAAGTATATATACATCATATTATAATCAACATAATTGCATAACACGTATAAGCAATTTAACAACAACTTTATCATATAACACATATTTATCAAATCACAATTATCATGAATATATTTTCACAAATATTGTATGTATACCAGCCCGAAAATATTTAAAACATTTAAAACAATTAATAGTGGCCTCATAGGACTCACTATATAAAATAGGGCTTGTAGAAATGCACCTTATCTCTTTATTTGTTTACTTGGGCGGAATCTCTGTTATGATCCACAATTGACTTAATCGCGTATCGGATTGCATTAATGCAAGGTCATTATAAACAATACCTATGTTTATTTATCTTTTATTATCTTAATAACAATTTATTAGGGTTTATCTCTTTTAAGGCCAAAATGACCAAAATGCCCTTATAGGCATAATAACCCTTTTACTGATAATATGAAGACGCGTTTTGATACATAATCTGTGCGTCGTGTGAAGTATCAAGACAAGACGATGTGAAGATCAAGATAAAGTTCAAGCTGCCAAACGAACTGGATCTGAACTGCCGGCGAACTGGCAGTTCGCCTGAGGTTCGGCCAGTCGGGTATAAATAGGAGTTTGTGCTTTGTAATTCGTAACTGAGCGTATTAGAATCTGAGCTAAAGTGTGTGTTTTGTATGGTGTTTCTCTGTATCAATTCTCTGTGTTTATTGATTGTAATTGTTCATCTAGATCAATAAAACAATCGGTTTAATTACGTTTGTCATCCAAAATAGGTAGATCGAGTAGACAATTCGATGCTCACGAACTTTTCAAGTGGTATCAGAGCTTTCTCTGTGTTGCTATTTTTGGAGTTTTTGGAACAAAAAGTGTTGTTTTTCGAAAATTTAGAGCGTTTTTACAAGTTTTTGATTGTTTCAGTCAAGAGTTTTGTGAATATTGTGTTCCTAAATTATTCCTCATCATTTTTTCTAATCTACTGCTGAAAATCTCGTTTAAATCTGTCAAAATTCTACATTTTTGAGTGAAAATGGTTCAGTTCGGCTGAACAACTTACTTTTCGGAATAATCATCATCCGAACTCACAGTTCGGCTCATGTTCGTCTCGTCCGAAGTCCCTGTTCGTCTAAGTTTGCTCTAGGTTTGGTTTAAAGATTCTGTTTGGATAAGGTTCCGTTGCAGTTCGGTAAAGTTTTGTTCGGAACAAGTTAGGATACTTTCTCTGTTTGGAAAATACTTCGGTTCGGCTATTGTTCGGGTGATATTCTCTGTTCAGTTGCAGTTTAATTAAACCTTCAGTTCGGATAAAGATTTTCTGTTCGGATCAAGTTTGGCTCAGATTGGGTTTTTGAGTTATTTTACGAAAACTGGCGTAACTTGAGAACTGTTAAGAGTTACGAAACCCAATACCAGCCAAAACGACTGTCTCAAAGAGATCTACACTTTTACTCACCTTACGGCTAGTACCCTTCATTTGGATACCCAAAATCCACTTTTAAGGCCTTTATTTTTTAGTTTGAAGTGTTTGGAGCATCATATTTCGATAAAAGATGTCGGATTTTAAAGATTTTTCCGCTATGCAAAGTGCGATGCAAAAAATGGTAAACTTTGATAATGAAACTGGAACAAGCCAAAAAGTTCCCAAATTGTTGAAGTTGGAGGATTATCAAAAATGGAAACAACGATTTTCTGCATATATCAGCACAAATGATATCGATTTGTGGATTCCAATTAAAAAGCTTTACACACATCCAACTGATCAAGGAGATTTCAAAGAAGTTCATACTTTTGACAATGCTGAGAGGAAACTTTATAAACTTGAACAAAAAGCATTTGGTTATCTTACAATGGCATTACCCACCGAATTATTACATCAATTCAGTACTTGCAAGAAATCAAAACAATTATGAGATGCGTTATTATCAAGGTGTGAAGGCAACGATCAATAGAAGAAAAGTCGGAAAAAGGTCTTGAATAAGGAGTTTGACAACTTTCAACATTTTGAAAATGAAAACATTACGGCTCTAGTTTCAAGATTTTCACATCTGATTAGTGAATTGAAAGTTGTTAGGATTAAGAAAACTAATAAGGAATTAAAAGAGAAGATTATGGAGGCCTTACCAGAAAATTGGGAAAATTATGTCTTGTTACTCACTCATGACAAAGAATTTTCCACATTATCATTTCATGAGCTCACTGATAAACTTCATGCTCGGGAAACTGAAATGATAAATTTAAAGAAATCAACTGCTAAATTGCAAAATCCAGAGTTATATCATGGTGAGAATCGTGCAAGCATAAATGCTAAGGCAAAAATAAGTCTGAGTTCTGCACCACCTACTGCATTTATTGGAAATATTTCTGGAAGTTCGGATAATAATTCTTCAAGGGGTTGTAGTTTTACGATTCCAGAATCATCAAATCAGAATGCTTTTTCTGTTAAATCAGTTGATGATTGTGCCAAATTGATTTCTGCTCTCATTTCATCTTCTTTTGGGATGATTATCAATGATGTCAGTAATGCTCGGTTGACTAAAAAAGATCTTGATGAAATTGATGATGATCAGCTAAATG
>JBCNJP010000023.1:25244718-25346718 GCA_039602395.1 Deinandra increscens subsp. villosa
GTGAAAGCTGTGAAGAATAATGAAAGCGAAGAGAGGGTTATAAAGGAAAAACTAAAGAGAACCTCGCCTAGGAAGTTGGGACTAGCTAATTCCTATCAAATCACAGTTACTTAGCGATAAGGCTCAAATTCAAATTTTCGACAGCTGGCTTGCATGCGCCAACTGCCAAAATTTGGGGGCAATTGTTGGTACTAGAATTCAGGAGACACTGAGCAGCTCGCATCAGCTCGCAAGCACTTCACTGTAAGGATCCTGGACTGTATTTATTTACTAACGATTGCTTCTCCTTTCTTTGTTTGTTATTCACAGGTTGACTCAAGTATTATTCACGTGTCCTAAAGACCCGGTTAGCTGAGATAAACGTGGACTAGGTAGACCTCAACGGTTACAAAGAAGACGTGGACTTCGTTGCTATTTTTTAGGATAGTTTGTTACTATGTAATCCGTATTTAAACTGAGCTCTAGGTTTACACACACACACCTTTCTTTACTTCCTTCTACGATCACAATTCTCTGCAACACTTAGATTACGAGCTCATTTCATTTGTACTCAAAATATTTAGTATATAAAAGTTTTAGGAGGCAAGTACTTTGAACCGGCCCCCGAGGTTTTTTGCTAGGCTCCTTGAGGATACTCAAGATTCCTGGATTTTCCCTCGTGTCAATCTTCACAATTACATTTTCATCTTTATTTACATCAAACACGCTACCTCACTTACAAAGTTTGATCAACTAATTGCTTAGGCAGTTTTTGACCAAAACAATGCTCAGAAGAAAGATAAACATTCATGAGACATAATAAAGATGTCATCGATAATCCAATTTTTTTAGGGTTTAATTGTTAAGTGTAAATATGCGTGCTAGCGAACCGTGATATAGTGTAACTCGGGTCATAGTTTATCAAAGGAAAAATTGTAAGGATCAAAAATCTCTCCTCACGCGATATCTAGTCCAATCAAGACCGTGCGGAATCCGGTTTGATTGGTGATTCAAGAATAAACAATTAAAGCAATGAACAATCAAAGAAAGTAATAAAAAGAACAAACCGATTGAAGAACACTTGATTGATCACCTTGGTTGCAACACAAAAGTCGAAATTCTCTAAGGAGAATTTCGTGAAATACACTTCAAGAACACTAGAGCCAACAACCAACAAAACCAGCAACCTATTAATCTGAGGAGGGTTTCCCTTTTATAGGGATTCTCCATCTTGGAGAACAAGTCATCCTAAAAACCCTAAATCCCCACTAATTTCCGTATTGGACCTTAAAGGCCCACAAAACTCCCCTCAAACTCATTTTAATTGAGCCCAAACACATCTAAAATGGCCCAGTGACCTAATATACCCATAACCCATCTAATTTTCACCTATTCTAACACATAGGCCTTCAAAATAGTCCGCCAAAGGATAATTTAATACACAAGCCACAAATTATTCCCTTACAAAAATGGAGTTT
This sequence comes from Deinandra increscens subsp. villosa, assembly GCA_039602395.1. Taxonomy (NCBI): domain Eukaryota; kingdom Viridiplantae; phylum Streptophyta; class Magnoliopsida; order Asterales; family Asteraceae; genus Deinandra; species Deinandra increscens. Next base: position 25,246,176 of record JBCNJP010000023.1, read on the forward strand.
AATAATACAAGTTTTACCTTGTTGGCGGATAATAATACGAGTTTTGAAATTTCCTCACAATAATACGAGTTTTGTGGGTATTGGATTTTAATGATACACCGTTAGTTTTTTACTAACGGTGTTAGTTTTTTACTAACGGTGTTAGTTTGTTGCCTACGTGGCAGGTGCCACGTCAGGTGCCACGTAGGAGGAAAACAGTCCACGTCAGGTGCCACGTAGACAACAAACTAACACCGTTAGTAAAAAACTGACGGGTATCATTAGAATCCAATACGCACAAAACTCGTATTATTGTGAGGAAATTTCAAAACTCGTATTATTATCCGCCAAGAAGGTAAAACTTGTATTGTTAAAATCTATTTTTCCTTTATCAAAAATCATTTATAAACATAACCGCGCGCAAAATCACAAAATCGAGCAACTGAGATAAAACACATTGGAGTGGTTCTCACTTCCAGATTGGGAAGCTACAACTGAGACTAATCATATTAAGTTCCTAGTGGTAGAGAGATGCTTTGGCCTAATAGGTTTCGACACTCTTGTCGAGGCATCCTAGGTAAGCATTCGGGTCCAGCGATTGATTGTATTTATATACAACACTTTCCTTGACAGAGACCTCGACTACCAGTGCTTCCACCCTTCCAGTTACTACATGTCTACCACTAAAACCCTAATTCTGACGAGATCAGAAAATCGAGAAAATCACATTTTTTTTCCTAAATGGTACGTAAGGCGTCATTTTCTAAGGAAGAGTCTAGGAAGCCTTAGTGATTTGTGCTCAAGTGCGTACTGCTTAACGGGAAACAAGGCAGTTGATTGAAACAGACAACAATTAAGAAGCAATTAATTGGACAAAATAAGCACATAAGCATACTTCGCATGAGGCACTCATGCAGGACACCTAAAGCATAAGTCTAGGTCAAGTCGATTCTAATAAACTAGATCCCTATAGCCGTGGCTTTGATACCAATTTGTCACACCCCGACTGACGACGGAATACGTCGGGACATGATGATTGTCCAGATGCACATAACACTAATTTAGGTTGTGATATTCTTAATTTAAACCCATTTTATAACCATCAAATAAGTCATACAATGATCCAAATACATCAGTCAAACATACGATTAAACAAAATCATAATAGTCTTAAGTTATTTAATTAGGTCGGGACTAAGGCCCATGCATCCTACGATGATAATCAACATGCTCAAACAGCAGCACCTGCAACATGTTTAACACACAATTCAATTAAAAATAGTTGGTGAGAATTCATAGGTTTTGTAAAATAATATCGTTCATATGTAATATAAAATCCATTAGTGAAATAATTATGATGTAAAAAAGAAATGTAAGTGTATGCGTAATACAACCCTAGACAATTAGGCTTTCAATCACAAGGCGCCCAAGCCAAGGCAGTCCAAGTGGGCTTCTCAGGCCAATAAATATGTTGTTGTAACCCTGGCATGTTTAGTGTTAATAATTACACAGTGTTCATCGTTCATCATTCAAAAGTTCAATCATTTATCTTTCAATCGTTTATTTTTCAATCGTTCATCGTTCAAAAATTAATCATCAATACACATTATTGAACAAAGAATAAAACTAGAGTTTGTACATGTTCCACCTAAAAAACATTTAAGTAAAAAGGGGCTATGAAAACTCACATGATAGAAGTGACAAGAATCGAGAAAACCGACGATAGCAAGATGAGAAGTCAAGCCCGGAGATCACCTTGACGATCGATCAAGATGGAGACAAAATAAATAAATAAGTAAACAATTTTACGAATTGAAATGACACGAGGAAAATACGACTCGTTGGTGGACTTGATGTGGTGATATGTAAGAGATGGATTTGACAGTTATTAGGGTCAAACCTAATCTAAGTCAATGATGGAAATAAATATTCATTTATCTATATAGTCACATATCAATTTAACTTAAATATTTATTTTCATGCAATTCAATTTAAAGTCATCAATTGGTCAAAAGTCAATCTAACATGGATCCATCATGCAACATAACCAACCTAACATTTTGACATGAGTGAATCCTAGATCTAGATTTAACATCAATCGGTCAACTTTCATGGAAAAAAACCATAGATCTAGCATCAAAATGATCAATTTCATAGAGAAACCCTAGATCTAGCAATATAGGAGCATGATTTCGTCATTAAAATCATGTATTTACCATGACATCACTAGATCTACAAAATAAGAGCATGCATGACATGAATCTAGTCCATTTACATCATAAAAATCCAACCTTTATGTCCAAATCTATTGATCTAGTTCTAGGGAGCATACTTATCACACCATTATCCGAATTACGCCCCACCTATGTCACGAAATACCATTTTTTTGTGAGTTTTCCCGGTGCGAGCGGTTTCGAACATTAAGGCTTTTGTAAAGCTTTATAGGTATCATCGAGCAATCATAAAAACAATACGTGTGCATCACAATTTCATCAAGCAGTAACACGCATGAACACGAATAAACTCAAGTTTATGACCCATCTAGATTTTTTGATAGTTATACCAGGTCGTACCTTCGATCCGTGCGTTCGATTGGTTCTAAGTGTGTCCTCGTTGCTTGTAACTCTCGCTGCTAGTTCCTACATGCTTGTGATCAGGGGCGGAACTAAAAAAGCTTTTGAGGGGGTCCACAATTTTTTTACAGAGTCAAAAGTTTTAGATGTTTTAGTTTCATATAACCGTACATAAAGAAATATGGTCTATTACTTACTAAATAGTTTTTAATGCAGGTGCGCGTTGCGACATGACATTGCGAGTAAAGAAAAAAATAACTGATAAAAAAAAACTCTACATGATTTGATAAAAAAAATCTATACCGTAACATTGACAACGATATAATAGTAAAAAAAATAATAGTAAATGGCTAGAAATGAAGAGAAGAGAAAAAATAACGCGTGAAGAAAAATAATATGACAAAATGTTTGTCTATTAAAAAAAGTCCATAGTTTTATATATTGTAATATTTCATTATAAAAATGGTCTAGAATTAATGTAAAAAATGGGTCTATAATGAAAGTAAATAAAAAAGAGGCGGAAAATGAAGTATCCTCATTTACTCTCCTCGTTTATAGCACTAAAATTAATAAAGAAAGCTGGGGAAAAAATGTTGAGGACAAGATTTGAACTTGCACCACTTTAAAATCAAACAAGGGTTCTTACCACTAGGCTAGTTGTTTGCTTTGTTTCATTTTCACAAACTAAGTATTTATTAACTCCTCTTCACAAACTTTTTCTTTATAAAAAAAGCGTTCACATTTTTCACTTTGCGTACGAGGTTGAGGGGAGAAAAAAATTTGGTTGGAGGATTCTGTGAAAAGTGAAATAGGAAGAGGAGGTTACGGGATTAAGTATGAGGGTATGAGAGAACACTTAAGATTTTTAGGAGTGTTTGTTTGGGATTTGGTTTGATAACCACGATAACATTCAAATAAGGGTCTATGGATAATTTCTCTAAATCTCCTAAAATTTTCGAAAAGTTTATATCAAGTCAAAGGACCGACATTGTGTATAAATTCCAAGTTTCCAACAACTATTTAATTTTTATAGCTTATGAAGTATGCATGCATTTATAGAAGAAATACTTAAGTAAAGTTTGCAAGCTATTAGCTTCTAATAACACATAGCATAAATGAGAATAACAATCACGCAGGCAAACTAACATGTAAAGTCACATAAAATCATGTAATTATCGGTTGTTTAACTTATCTTCGTTCGTTAAGCTTCATTAGTTAGTCACCAACGTTCAGGATTGACTCGAAGTGTGTGTGAATGTTTGTAGACTCGACACATTTAACGATCCTATTGGATGTATGAGTACATGAATGCTCAAAGTAAACAACCATTAGTGTTCGTGTTCGTCCGAAAAATTTCCTGAATTTTTGCCGGGTGTCACATCATCCCCTTGTTGAAGGAATTTTCGTCCCGAAAATTAAGAACGTTGCTCGTTCACTAGACACAAAGAAAAATAAAATTTTCAGTTGTCACATCATCCCCTTGCTGAAAGAAATTTCGTCCCTGAAATTTAAGTGTTACATCCGTTGACCAGCGTTTGTCTGTTCGAATAATTGTGTACACTTTTCGTATATTCTGATCATCGTGTTTCATTATGATCTTCGATCTTTGCCTCAAGTTTCCAACTAACCTTGAAGTTTAATATATTTATATATTCGCGATGTTTCCCGGTTCGGCTCATTGTTTTCACTGGTGTCCAGTGAATTATGATTGTTCATCGCATTTCAACTCCTTGAGTGAAATGGTGAGTGTTTCGTGTGATAACCGCTCTTCTGGTTGGGTGCAGGAAAGACATGGCGTATATACGTGTACATTTACAACCTCCCAGTAGGTTCTACTCTCATGCTACCGGAGTACTTGTATTTGCGATTTTGGATAATTCCTCATATGTTAAGTTTAGTTTGCCCTGCTTTTCAAAACGGGTGACCCCTACCAGGGTAACACCTTCATTAGGATGTTTGTCGACATAACTCCTTAGATGCTCGGAAGACGCTGCCATACAGTCTCGGGTTTGCATGATGCTCTCCAGTATTTATCACTTAGGAGGTGACCTACACTTTTGTCCGTAGGATTGCATCAAATGGTTCATTCTAAATGCTAGTGTGTTAATTATTGTTGTGACGAACTCTGCCACGTGTCCGAAGCATTTCTCAGTTGTTGTCAAAATCCATCGAACATGCCTTAGGCATGTTTTCTGATGATATGCGTGGGTTCACTCCACTCATAGGTTTGAGGATGATACATAGTGCTCGTGTCTAGGCGTGTTCCCAACGCCTTCTGTAATGCTTTCCGGAACGAGAAGTAAATTAAATATCGCGACCCGATATGGTTGAAGTGGCATCTCATACTGTGAGAAGATCTCTTACCTTACGGGCTGAGATAACTTCTCCATTCTGCCAGTCCTTTTTAATCATTGGAAAGTGTGTAAGTTTGGTCCTTTGACCAACGATCACTGAGATCGTATCACGCTCACCTCATGTTCGAGATAGTTTGGTGCTAGTGTCCATAGATGCTTGTTTCCACTTCACCTAAGGATGTTTCTGATTTTAGTAGTTTGGATAACTACTGATGTAGGATCTTAACCATGGGTTGAATCAGACACTTACCTCCTACCAGTTCTAATTTCGGCCTTCACTTTAATCATTAGTAGATTACTTTCCAATGTCTGTACCATTTATGTGTACCAACTATGAGCTTCCTACGTTACTCGCTTTATGAGATTCTAGTACTAGAACCCTCATATATTGACAAATGTCATCCAGTTTTCCCTAAAAGAGTTTGTCGTTTGCTCGTAAGAATCCTGTCCCTACATTAGTTTCTTACAGTGCCTCGAGTTGAGCATCTTGAGTTTGCTCTAGTGGTACTGTGTACATAGTGAGTTGGAATGTCCGGGCTTGATTAAATTAAGGAGTTTCCTTTCTGCTTAGGGAACCAGCTACGGTGCTAGACTTGCTTCTATGATATCTAGGGCTAGTTCTTGGCCTGACTCCTAGTCCCACCTCCAAAGCACCATAGTGTTTATATACAGGGTGTACCGCAGATAACCCACCACACCTTTGGTATTCCAGAAGCGTACTAGTCGCTTACCAGAACCGCAACCCCTTTGGTTGGTAAGTAGATGAGTTTAGAGATATAATAAAATATGATAAGGGCTCATAATGACAGCGAGGACGTAGGGCTCCGCCCCATGTCGTTGTGCCTGCAAATACTTGTTTGCGTAATCTCTTCTCGACTACTGTAATCTGTGAAGGTAGTGCACCTGGTGCCATACAGGTAATGTTCCCAAACTTTCAAATGTAAGTTCCATTACCTCAAGGTTCTATATCATAGGAAGTGTAGTTCCACTCGTGGATCTTTAACTAGTGTAAAGCATAACCAATTCATCCTCGGTGAATCATCTATGGTATCCATCTAATTCTAGAAACTTCTGCACCCTTGTTAGAGTCCTGGGTGCCTCCCAGTCCTTGATAGCCCCGACCCTTTCTGGGTCGACATATGATCCATTTTTTTTAAACCACGTACACTAGGAATTTGGCCTTCCAAATCTAGAAGTCGCATTTAAGAACTAAGTGTATAGCTTATCTTGTCTCAATCGATACAGGGTCAATCGAAACTGTTCCTGATGTTCTTCCTTGTCTCTGGTGTAGATTCATATATCATTTATGCAGGCGGTGATAAATTTGTCATGGTATGGTTTACACACTGTACATATAGAGTCCATGGGTATGCAGATGTATAGGTCATTTCAAAGGTATGTCCCAAAATTCGAAGTATCCAAGCCCCATGTGGAACGCCGTTTTGGGGATATCCTTCTCCGATATCCTTGGCTGAAAATGATCTAGTCTTAATTTTAATCCTTGAATAGGAGTTCGACTCCTCGTGTTGGTCAAACCATTCATTGGTTCGGGGTAAAGGTACTTGTTTTATAGAACATATGGATCTTAGTTCAACATGATCTGTCCTAAATGGTTTACCAAGATTTGTGATATGAACGTCTACTAGTACAAGTGTCAAACCAGTATGAAAGTTGTTTGGAGGGAATTTACTGGCGATCACGTTGGAATTGTTCTTGCTTCATTTATGGACAGTGTTTCTTGAAATATCATGTTTTACCGCACTCGTAACCACCACGTTGCTGATGTTGCTTTCCTTGTGCCTCACCCCACCAGTCCTTCGCAAAATGACCCATCTTACTGCATTGTTTGCAACGATACTTGCTACACTACCCTCGGTGTTGATAGTCACATTTATTGCACTGTGGGTATTTGCCAGCATAAGCAATTTGATCCTGTTTGCCACAGATGTTCTGATTGATGGCCTTGTCATTGTTAAACTTTCCACGTTTGTGTGACGGTTGATTTGAATATGACGCCTTGTTTTCGTTGCCATCCCACTTCCTTTTGTTGTCCATGGAAATAGTCATTGCACCCTGTCTAGGTAGGACACCCTGATTTACTGCTTGATCTGTGAGCTTATGGGCTATATGGATGGCTTGTTAAATTGTTGTGTGATTGGTAAACGTCACTCCTTCTCGGATCTCTTGAGCTAGACCAGCAATAAACATTTCAATCCTGTCATGCGTATGTTCCACCAATTTCGAGCATAGAGTGGCCAGTTCCTTATAATGTGTAGTGTATGCTTCTATCTCGGAGCCTTCCACTTACAGTCTCCAAAATTCACCCTCTAGCTTATGGATCTCTTCTTGAGGATAATATTCATCCCTAATCGCATCTTGAATTCATCCCACGATCTGGTACTTGCATCCACAAGTCCCAACACCTGGAGCTACGAAAGCCACCATGCGAGTCCCTCCAAACTTCTAAAAGTGAACTTCACTTAGTTATTAGGCAGGCACTTGCACCGTATGAATATGGTCTCAATTTCTTCAATCCATCGGAGGAGTCCGATGACCCCGGTTTCACCCGTATACGTATGGGGTTTGCGGTTCATGCGCCTTGTATGCGCTCACCCTCTTCTTCCTAGGGTTTGAGTTTGGGCATGAACTCCTAGGCTGGCAGTTACTTTATCGTTGGCCAAATTTCCACGGACTTCATTTCGTTTAGTACGTCCGGATATCATTCTTTTAATCACAAATATCCAATATGATTTAGAATTTGTATAATATACCATCTAGATATACCAAGATATTCTAAGTCAGACGTTAAAATTCAAAAGTATTTAGTTAGATAGGAACATCCTCCCCATCTAGGTTCAAGCTAAATTAAATGTAGTTGCGAGCTATAAAGACAACGAAACCCTCCTCCTCGGGCACGTTGTTTTGAACCTGCAGTGCGTTAGCGATCAATTCCTCTGCTGCCACTGCCCTTGCCTCAGCCATCTCAGCTCTAGCCTCAGCTACAGCAGCCCAGTTCTCAGCTTCCATTACCCTGAGATTTAGTGCATCTAGTCTTTCGCTCAGCATAAGTTGCCAATCAGTATGGTGCTTATCGACTACACCCAACTCATGATGAATTTTGTCTATACGATTCTTAGTGTCCTTCTCGTGCTTGAGGATATCAGTAGTTGTGCTTGAAGTTCTTCGTATATCTCGCAGTTCACGGTGCACACGAGCCACGACAGCTGCGAGTGCTTGATATCTGTTAAGGTAGCATTGGTAATGTGCGAGTAAAAGGTGAAATGTCAGCTGATGGTGGCGGGGGTACATCCTCCTGATGAATCCAAGTTTCCACCAAGTCAATGTACCACTCCCAGTCTCCATTGTCTCCTTCAGGACGGTAATTATACGTAGGTCCTTCATGGGTGTTAACGTCATTGATCGGATTCGCACGACGCTTCTTCAGTTTGGATGATGTTGATGATGTGTGTTGTAGAGTTGGCTTCTTGTCGTTTTCAAACGATAAAGGGGATAAAGGTGCAGGGGAAAATGACTGACCTTCCATGTCTGTAACATAATATATATATATATATATATATATATATATATATATATATATATATATATATATACATATATAATGAATGAAATGCTTGCACATAATAAAAATCAAGTGTGTGTTCTTGTGTATGACTAATGTAACTCTAAGGCTATAGTTGGCCTATATGTAAGACCGAGTTCACTATAACCAATTGCTCTGATACAATCTGTAATAGCTCAGACCCGTCGCAACCAAGATATTGTCCGCTTTGGCAGCCGGCGTGCCCTCGGGCATCCACCCCTCATGGATTTATAACGCGTCTTGGTATGGGAGGTATCCACACCCTTATAAAGCAATGCTTAGTTCTCCTCCCCACCAATGTAGGATGTTACAATACTTAGCATTGATTTCATCATCATGCAACATAAAATTAAATCTTGACATGAAAAACCCTAGATCTATACTCAAGATAGCATTTATATTGAGATATAATCACTAGAGAGCATGCATGGCTAAGATCTATGGAGATCCAATCATAATAAACAAGAAAGGTGGAAACTTTACACATAAAAATAGCACCTTTAATCATAAAACCCCTAGATCTATCAATCATGGCATAGATCTAAGCTAAATAACACAAAAAGTTCAGATCTTGATGGAGAATGAAGAAGGTTTCAAGGTCATAGAAGCATGGTTTTGAGATTACATACCGAATAGGGGATTACCGACACAAAACAAGGCTAGAAAGCACCAATCTTGAGTTTGGAATCTTTAAAAATGGAGGTCTTTATGGTTCACATTCGTTTTTGGTCGTTTGGGAGTGATTTGGGGTGAAAGTGAGGAGCATGGATGCTTATTGTGTTTAAATAGGAGGTTAATTAGAGTTTTGCTGGAATTTATGCCCTAGGCTTATCGCCTGGAGCTTCTGATGATCTAGGCGATACGCTTGGTGTGCATACAAATCCTGATTTTTGCTGATTCCTCGATTCGAATGCTCGGTTCTTCGTTTTTTGATGTTTTCGAGTCCCGTTATCACCCAATTCATTATCCTATCATGTTAATCACATTAAATCCACTCAAAACGAATATAAATACATCACGTAACACATAGGAATGCACAAATTAGGTCAAATTACGTGATTTTGGTCGGTTTTGGTGTATGTATCACTTTTGGTCAAATTTCCAACGTTTTATGACTCGATCTAGTGTGTGATGACTCATAACATCATTTGTGATTAAAAGACTCATAAATATGATAAATCTGATATACGATGCTCAAAAACGTGATCTCTAGGTTAAAAAAATCATAATCGCGCCGGATTACCGAACTTCCGTCGTTTGGGTTCTAAACTCCCAACATTCATACATCTTCACTTGTATTTATTTTTATTTACTTGTATGCATAACTAGCATTACACATAAGCCTTATACATGCTTAGATTGCTCGAGTTACCAGTTAAACGTAAACAACGCCGTGTTCGCGGTAAAATCCGAAACAGTGATAAATCGAACATCAAATCGATCAGTGAACATGATAATGGATCCAATAACATAAAATTAAGTACAAAACATCAAAATCGAACATACCCTTTATTTGATTATCAATTCACAGAATCTGATTACAAAATGGATTCAAATCAGGCCAACAGACAACCGGATCAACCAAAGTGTTACATTATTCTCTTAGTCACAGGATTTTATCTATTCGAATGGCGAGGCTCACTCCCGCGGCATTAGAAATGTGCATTTGCTTGAAAAACAATTTAGACGGCATTGAATGAATTCAAGACTAGACCAGTCTTGAAGGCAAATTTGAAGTTGAAGAGGCAAGACATGAGGCTGAAGTCCATAAAGGAAAGACACTACCACTTTCCAACGAAGAAAAAGAATTAGATGATTAAATGAAAAATCCAACTCTCGGGTCCGAAAATTAAAACTAAATGATACAAGATGGTGAACATGACAACCACGAAATATTATATTAAAGAAAAAATAGTGTATTTGTTTTCTTTTAATTATTTTTATTTGTTTTTTACAACTTAAATATATAGAAGAATGCACTTTATTAAGTTTATTTTAAATACTTTTTTTTAAACTACAAACATCCGGTTATCTGGGGTTCTCATCATGTATTTGTTACCCACGACACGCGCGACCACAATCTGTGCTAGTAACCAAGATCCTCTGTGTTGCACGTCCATCCCAAAGGAAACACATTACACATCGTCCAAAGACCCACTATGATAAAACCTCTAACTCACCTCTATAATGTTTTACATTTTTCGTGTCAGATGAAATTTGAACCCTTGACCTCCATATTGAAAGAATGAAAGGTAAAGGAGTATCTACTCCACCAAATGATGGGGATGTTTATTTTAAATACTTAATATTCAATTAAAAATAATAATAATTAACAAAGACCGGTTTTTTTTTACAAGTTTGGCCGGTTAACCAGTTTGGTTATTAACCAAACCAGTTTTATATGTTTAAGAGTTTTTAGTATAGAATAACCAGTTTTTATGTTGACCAAAAACCCAACCAGTTTTTTCTGAATTGTGCGCTTCTCTGTCGAACCCAGGACATCTACGGAAGTGGATGACTTAAACCAATCAGGCTGACTTGCAACTGATTTATAAACTGAATAAATAGTTTATATAATGCCAAAAGAATTTCCAAATGCCAGAAGATGTCTAATAACAACGTAAAAACAAACTGTATGACTACAGCAGATTACATTGATAACATAATGTACAATCAAAGATACGAGCGAATATATTTCAATCATGGTGGATGGTTTTTTAAAGTCTTGTAGAACAAATATCGTCAACAAAAACCTGCAATAACAAATGTATGATATAACTTCTATTGCGGGTATATAGGAAGTTCAGGTTAAAATTTTTTTTTTTTTTTATAAAATATAATAAATCCATAAAAGCATAACAAATTACAAAGAGGTGGCGGGTAAGCGGGCAACAAGCTGCGCCGCTAGGCCCTTTGGATAGCAAACCCTATTCTACTAAACACAAAGTTATGAGCCTTAGGGGATGTTAAAATAGACCCTTTTTAGTATGCAGTCTTTTATGTTCATCTTTTATACATGATTTGAGGCACTAATTATGTTCACTGTTCATAAACAAATAGTATTATTAGAGCATTCACAACTCATTCTCTATCCTTATCCCTATAAGTTAACTAAATAACATTACATTATCTCTTTTCTTTTCAATTAAATATTAATATTTTTGTATACCTTTATAATTACCCTTTCTCCCTTTTTCACTCACAACCACTTTAAAAAATATTAAAAAAAATATAGAGAATCTACAATGTTTCTTCAAATATAGGGATAAAAAGTAAATTTTTTTCCCTCCTCTACTTATAACCAAACCTCTAATTTTAGGGACTATACACACAGATATTTGGGGAATGGGTTGTAAATGCTCTTACAATGATAATCTTAATCTTTGATTTAAGTTGTTGGCAAGTGAATTGGTGAACCGAAATGACCCATATATTTATTCATGTTAAAAATATCAACCCTAACCATTGTTGGCAAGTTGACCTTAATAAAAGGACTTCTTCTAATTAGATTCAGGGTATGTTTGGGAGTGCTTATTTGAGGGCAAAAGTGATTTTAGCTAAAAGCACCTATTAACTTATTACTTTTTCAAAAGGAGTTTTTAAAAAATTGTTTGGATTAGCTTTTGTGGTGGAAAAAGTCAAAAAGTTATTTTTAGAAAATGTTTGCTTATCTTATTCATGTAAAATGACAAAAATGGGAGAAAGTGATGGGGTCTTGTGGGTAAAAAGGATGGGCATATTAGTAATTTTCATTTCAAAAAGCCAAAAGAAGTTTGAAAAGTTAAGTTTTATTGGCTTTTGGAAGATAGTTTTTTTCTCCTCAAAAAGCCAAAATCAAAAATTCTTTTAGATTTACCCAAACAATATTTTTATAACTTATTGGCTTTTCAAAAGCCAATAAGTTAATATGGAGTTTTCAAATGGATCCCAAACATGCTCTTAACTGTTCAATTAAGCGGGTGAAACATGTGAAGCCAAGCACAACCAGTTTGGTTAAGCAGGTCAGCCCAAAGAGACCCCGTTTATTGATAGGATTAGAAATAACAGCCCTACACCTGACTATTTCCGTGGATCTGGTCTTGTTAGAAACTGTCACCCTTAACTAAAATGGACTTTGCTGACTTGCAACCCGTTTGACCCACCCACCCCGGGTTTGCTTTTTAGTAATGCTTTTGATTTGACCAGTTTGAGGACCAGCAGTAGCAAGATAGAAACATATGTAAGCCGACCTCAATATCAGGCAATGGATCATAACTTTTCTTCTCTGTTGTATTAAACACTGTAATGCCACTTATTTTCTGCATTCCAGCTTCCATAGGAATTAGGTTCTGCAAAAAGAAAAATATAAATTTCTTAGGTAATGTTGATATAACTTTACATTAAACATTTATGCAACCAGAATCATATCATATCTATATACCATTTGAAAATTCAGAGATCTGAATGCCTCCACCTGAGGTAAAGCCTGCACGTATGTTGTATTAGATATTAGAATCAGAAAGCATGCTTCTACGAATCAACATTAGTGCCCAGTATACAAATTCTTAGTATTTCAAGTACACAAATATTAGAATCATAAAGCATGCTCCTATGCATGCAGGAGGAGATATTGTTTAATTACTTATTTTCTTTGTTTACTATTTTATGTGGTCCTTTTATTATTTATTGTCTACGTCAAAGTAAATTTATGAGTAGTGGGCACTAACCTATAGTGGAGATGTGTGTTTATCTTTGTATTTCCAGATGGACATATGTTTAGTTATTATGAATGCAAGAACGGAATTCTACACCTATCTTCTTCCTCATCACCGTCTTCTAACCCTCTTGTGCAAATCGTTGGTTGTGATACTATCATTTGGTATCAGAGCCGTCCAATCTCATGGATACCCGTAACATGTCTAATACAGATTTCGGCACCGAGATGCAAGATTTCATGAGGCCAGCAGCAAGCCAATACCGCTCATCATGATGCCATTTTTAAAACCATCTTGTCAAAGTTGCAATCTCCAGAAACTAATTGGTCTAACGATTCCCCAAGTTCGTCCGCTCCTTCACACCCAACCAAACTTTTTTTCCCAAGTTCTCAGGCCAGGACCTGACAGGATGGATATTTCAATCGGAGTAATACGGGTCAGGAGAAGATGAGGCAGGAGTGAGAGGTTGGGGCTTTGTGGAATGGAAAGCAGTGTTCGTTGAAACGAACATGTTAGGCGATGTATAGGTGATCGGTGTGAAGATCAAAGCACCGATAGCCGTGATGAGCGGGACTATACCCGAGGAACACACACGAAGTGGACCGGAAGTCCATCTTGTGTTTGTTATACGGACGAAGGTAGGGAAAGCATTGAGAGCCGAATAAACGTAGAAAAGTGTAATCAGGGTTGCGTTTGAAGAGGTCTTGGAATGGTGAGGTCGAGGAGTTGGTGCGAGAGGGCCTACGGTTGATGAGGTACACTGCAGTGTCGAATGTAAAATGCCAGAAGCGATGTGGAACATGGGATTGGGTTAGTAGGGTGAGGCCGGTTTCGACAACGTGCCGAAGTCGGCGTTCCACAATACCATTATGTTCACTTGTGTGAGGACACGAGAGACGATGATTTTGATTTTGGTGTTGAATTGTCGTTCAGCCATAGTCATGAATTGTTTAAATGTATTAAAGACATCAAGTTTCGATTTTAGGGGGAAGAACCATATGTATTTGGAAAAGTGATCAATACACAAAAGAAACTATTTGTGGCCCTCAAAAGAAGTAACAGGGGAGGGTCCCCATACATCACAAAACAAAAGATCCAAGACATGAGAACTTTTAAAAGTATATGGCATTAAATGTAGTTTAGATGATTTTCCAATAAGACAAGAATCACATACAGTACTAAAACAATTGTTTTGTAAAGGTAAACGATAAAAAGATAGCATGGACTTCAAAAGTTGTTGATGTGGATGTCCCAATCTTTAATGCCAGATGGTTGGAGAAGCACGTGTGGCAGAGAATGAGATTTTGGGTAAAGGTTGAAATCTTGGAGTCTTGAAAGAATATAGGCCATCACTACTGGGACCCGTGAGGAGGATAGTGTGTGTAGACTTGTCGTTCACAGCAAAGAAAGTAGCATGAAATTCAAAGTAAACTTTGTTATCAAAACAAAATTTTTGAACAGAAAGGAGATTTTGTTTAATGTCGGGGAGGTGAAGGATGTTGTGAAGATTAAAAATTTTGTTTAGTGAGTGAAAATGAGAGGAACCAATGTGTAATATGGGTAAGCCCTTACCATTGCCAACATTGAGATTGTCACCACCATAATAGGTGTCAGCAGAGTCAAAACTGGAGAGATCCGGAGCAAAGTGGCGGCTAGAACCAGTGTCCGGGAGCCATGAGCATGAAGCTTGAGACCTAATCTGCATAGTTAGCCGAAGGCTGCTGGCGTGACCGGAGGGTGGCGAGGTCACGTTTGGGACATTGGGATGGTACATGACCAATACCACACCTGTTACAAGTTCCAAACACAATATTTTGATTAGATGCCCATGTAAACTGGTTTCGATTACCTCCGGTGTTGCAACTATAGTTCCCATGGCCCCGGGAATTGCCTTGGCGTGCATTCTGATTGCGATCACGATTGGTAGATGGTCGGTTGGTGTAATAAGCCTGCAGCTGAGATGAAGGGGGCTGCAGTTGCAGCTCAAGCTGAGCGGCCAGCTGTTGGAGAGCTTGAATAGCATTGGTTTGAGAGACCGAAGAGGTGGTAGCCGCGGGTTTAAGGGTTGTGGAGAATGCATGTGTACGAGGCACACTCATGGCTGTATTCTTGAGCATGCAATCATGATCAGCAAACAAGACATGGAGCTCATTAAAGGCTAACTGGCGAGAAAGTGTTGTAGTCTTCAATCCATGGTATTCTTCACGATGGCCCGAGATGACGAGCATTACAAAAGCCTTGAGCAGCAGCAAAAGCCTTTGGTTCCTTGGGAACAATGACAGTGGGTGGGGGAGATGGGATTGTGCCATCTACGTAGCCAAAAAGGTTGTTTGTGACAAGGAAGGGTTGAATCATGGCCTTCCAATATCCATAGTTGGTGGGGGTTAATGTGAACCCAAACTTGTGAGAATTGTGGGTTGTTTTCTCCTTCTGATTGAATGCAATCAAGGCTGCCATGGGAGACAGAAGCGAGTAGCAAGAGGGTTTGTGAGCGGCTGGAGATGACAGAAAGCTGTTGTACGGCTGATTTTTTTTTTAGGGTTTAGGGTAGGAGCGACGGCTGGCTCTGGATACCAAGTTGAAATTAATAATACGTAATGTATGATTGTATTGATAATTGTTGAGAATATACAAGCATATATATAAGATACAATATTACATAGTAGACCTCTAGTTTAATATTCTATACACTTAATGTGTCTAATACTCATCGCCATCTTCTAACCCTCTTCTACCAATCCTTGGTTGTGATAGTATGATACCGTCATTTCACTTTCTAAAACAGACTAAATAATGATTCTTGTAAACGCTTTTGTATAGAACCTCTATTTTCTAGTAAACTAGATGGACTCTCTAGAGCGTTGCGTTCGGGAGGTAGTTTCGTTTTTAACTACAAACCTGATTCGATACTCACAATCCTACTTCAAGGACACACAACACAAAAACTCGTGAGCCTCCTATATTGAATAATACGTGGGCGCTATATTAAATAACAATATATGTACTTGGCCTCCTATATTAGATAACATTCCATATATGCACTATTCCTTGTGCAATTGGTATTTCATCTAAAGGAGAATAACAATATATGTTTTAAATCGATTCCTTATGAAACAAAAAGAAAAGAAAAAAACCTAGTCATGTTTGCTTGAAGATCACCCCGAAAAATGGTGATGTGTGTGGGGCCAAGGCAGAATAAAAAAATTAAAAACCCAAGTGTTGTTTTGTTGGAAGACAAAGAAATCGTGAGTGGGGGCAATCGAGACGGCACACGTCGCCTTCGAACATGTGTGGGACATGTGAGGAAGCAAAGTCTCATCACCAGAACAAAAGCAATGTTCGTTAATATGCTCCATCAAATTAGTTTATCTATTAAATGAACACAATAAAATAAAATAAAAAACAATAAATCTAATGTGGATAAGCCGGTTGCTCTTTCATATAGTGTCAAATATGATTATGACTATCTAGTTATAATAAAATGATTTACAGGTTTTAATAAAACGATTTACAGGTTTTATGCTTTATAAACATAACCCAACTCAACTCATTTGACCCGTTTCCGTTTCCTTTTTAGCTAAACTTTTTTTTTATTTTTACCAGTTACAAGTTACAGATAAAACATAACCTTAATCAACACATTTAAAAATTAGAAGGGTTGATATTGGTACCTAAAGTAGCATTATCAAAATCTTTCAAGAGTTTCCATATAAAAAGTAAAAACCACTAATGAAGCATACCTATTATGAAAAGCCATTAATCACTTACCATCTTCTTCAGCCCGACACCGATAAGAGATTTTTCCTCTTGGCTATCACTCAGAGATAACAATACTTCAAATGGGCCAAGTTTGCTCTCAGTCAGATTTGTGAGACTCAAGCATACCTACAAAAACCTCAAGATGGAGTGTTATTCCAAATAGGCACGTCAAAAAGAGATTGATGTTCAAATAGAACAAAAAAAGGTAATATCAACATTTCCTAAAAATCTTGTTTTTATCCAAAAGCAGAGATGTAAATGAGCGGAGCCGTTGGTAACCTACTCGAGATCGACTTGCTAAAGCTCGAATCGAGTTGAGGTTAAACAAGGAGCCTAACTAGAGCCCATTTAATAGACAAGCTCAAGCTTCATATACTAAACTCGATAGCCTCACTAGCCTAAATGAACCTGGCATTTATATAAGGAAAATTGGATTTAAATAATCCCATATTTTTCTTTTTGGCATCCAATAATCTCACATTTTGCTTTGGCATCCAATAGTCCCACATTTACACTCCTTTATTTCTGTTGGTCCCTCCGTTAAAAAAATTAACCCAACTAACGGAAAAGTGGCATGGCGGTTGACGTGTCATTTTTTCTTTTTCCCTTTTTCTTTAAACCAATCTGGGTATGATGTGGCATACATGTGGCATACATACCACACCACCATCACCACCTCCCACAACCACCATCACCACCTCCTCACCACCCCCGTCACCACCCCACTACCACCATCACCACCTCCGGCCATCACTCCGACGCACCACCAGTAATCAAATTGCTCAAGTTCATACTGTTTGACTTTTCAAAGTCAAACTTCGTCAACTTTAACCTCAAAATTGGATGTGATTTTGTGGTTGTTGGTGTTAGTGATTGATTCCAGTAGTTATAGTTCTTAATCTTTATTTTATTGCAACTTACATGACTGATTTTGGTGAAGATTTACTTGAATTCGGAAAATCACAGTGATGTTCTTCGGAGCTTTGGTCTTTAATGGCAGATTTTAGATTTCTTGCTTATTCGGTAGAAATCTGGTACCTACAAGTTCATTTTGATCTTACAAAGCTATTGGCGTGGTTAAATTTCAGTTTAGATCAGTATTGAGTTAAAACCCAGTTCATGTTCATTGTGGTTCTCACATTCGGACATTCAATCTGCAATAAAACTGCATAACAAATTAACAATGGTGCTAGTTTGAATCCTTTCTTCGTCACGAGGTCAATGCAAGTTACGGAATCAATTTTGGTTCAAAACTGAGAGAGATATCAGTGTTTGAAGATTGTTGTTTGTCACTGGAAAAATTAATATTCGCCGGAATCGCGATATTCAGCCGTGATGGTTCTTTATCAGTCGGAGACGATGATGGTGGTGGCTGGAGATGATGATGGTGGTGGCTGGTGGCCGGAGAAGACGACGGGAGGTCGCCGGAGAAGACGACCGGATGTGGTGATGATGGTGGGGTGATAGTGATGATGACTAGATAATTTAAAAAAATAAAAAAATAAAAAAAATGCCACATCATCCACGTCACTTTTCCGTTAGCTCCGTTAACTTTTTTAATGGAGGGACCATTAAAAATAAAGAAGTGTAAAGGTGGGATTATTGGATGCCAAAGCAAAATGTGGGATTATTGGATACCAAAAACAAAAAAGTAGGATTATTAAAATCCAATTTTCCTTTATATAAATATAATATCTTTTGTTTAATGTAAAAAATGTAATTACATAATAAATAAATATTACTACATATAAAACTATGATAAAAATAACTAATTAATATACATATTATAATTCTAAGTATATATAAAATAATTATATATGTATATTAAATATATATAATATATAGTGATTAATAAATAAAACACAAGACGAGCTCGATTTAGAAAATTTACTCACGAGCCGTGGTCGAGTTTTAGACATTAAGCTCGAGTTTAGGCGAACTAGGCCCAACTTAGCTCATTTACATCCCTATCCTGAAGTAGTTGAGTTAGTAGTCTAAAACAAAACCCATCGGAGATTAGGAAATATAAAGAAACAATCCAGAACTAGAGACCTAGAGCTCTTGTTCCAATCTCCCTCTGCCATATGTTTGTTCAAGCATGATGCTTGTATACCTTTGTTACATGTCAAAATAAATTAATCAACTGAATGCATAGATAGTTTGATTATGAATATGGTGGGAACTGGTGATACAAAACTCAAGTTGTTAGCGCTGAAGAAGCAATTGCTACAGAAGAACGAATTCCTGCTGAAGTTTGGAGGTTCAATAGTAATCAAGTACAAGAAAGGTTAATACTAGAACTTGATTCCTACTGAGGAATGAAGTTAATACTGAAGAACTAAGTTTCTGCTGAGAAACTTAGTATTGAAGAACTTAGTTAGTTCTGAGAACTAAGTTAACATTAAAGATTAACTTTTTACTGCTATAAGGCAGTTAGTGCTGAAGACTTGTTAATGCTAGCTGGAGGATAACATTGCAGCGGTTATAAAGGAAGTTTGTCACAGAAGATATTAAAGCGATTAAATGGGGATCAAGATAGAACCTTTAGTATATTACAGTTGTAATATAATCTTATATTCGATCCCTAGTATATAATGTACTAGGGTTTATTCTATGCATAGTTATCAAAAGCGTTCGCTTTTGGCGCCTAGGCGCAAATTTTAAGCGATGCGCAGTAAATGCGCTTACTGTTCCTAGGTAATTAAGGCGCCAGGTTTGGTTAGTTTCCGGTGAGATTCCGGCAAGATTCCGGCGAGATTGCAGCCGGATTACGGCGAGACTCCACATATCTCTCTATTTCTTCCTTTTTGGTTGATACTTGGTGACAGTTTGTCATGTTTTTTGTCTGCAACGGCGACGTTTTGCTTGCTCTGGCGATGTTTTTGTTTGCTCCGGCGAAGTTTAGGAAAAGAAAAGAAGAAGAAAGGAAAGAGAAATAGATACAGAGAGAGAGATACAGAGATGATGAGATAGTTTGGGTAAAAGTCAATACTAAAAGGACTTATCTACTGTTTACTCTGCAGGGTGCTGTTTTTTTATCAGCTGCACCACTGCTCACTTGCAGGAAAAAAAGGGCTGGTTCATTTTTTCTTGGCATTTGTTTCTCCATTATTTTTTAAGTAAATGTTTTGATAATGGTTCTAATGTGATGTTTTTCTTTCTTTATAAATATTAAGTCGATCCAAAAATAATCCAAACATTGGATTATTTTGGTATTTCGAAATTTTTTATCATTTTGGTATTTTATATTTATTTGTTTTATTTAAAAACGCTTTTTTTTTCTCGGGCCCACGCTTTTTTTGCGCCTATCGCCTAGGCGCTAGGCGCACCCTATGCGCCTTAAGTGCGCCTCGCGCCTTTGATAACTATGATTCTATGCAAGACTTTTTGATGATTTATTATTGACCTTGAATATTATCAGGTGAATTCTCCCATTCTTGATAATTTTGTTCAATTAATTTCAATTGTCTCCACTACACATGCAGTTAACTCAACTTATACAGATTTAACTCGATCCGACAAAGTATGATCCAAAAATTCAAGGAAAGAAACAGTAAATCATTGAATATGCTGCATTTAAACTCAGTAATTAAACATATAAACATAATTAATCCGAAAATAATACTTACTGTAAAGGGTTTTTCTAAGATGATGACAGATGGCACCTTAGTTGCTTTCAGTTCAATCTCCTTTTGTGTAATGAGCTACACAAGGATGAAAGATGTGATCAGATCCTAAAGAAACAACGCAAGGTGCTAAGATTCGAGAAACAAGATAAAACACGCCAAGTGGGTTAGATTGCGTAACAAGTCAAACAGATGACTTCTAATACAAACCAAAACGGGTCAAGATGACCCAGAGGCACTTTTTATCCATTTTAATTAACTTGATGTATAACTAATGACTAGATATCCTTGCAGCAATAATAGTATTAATAATAACAACAATAATAGTAACAATAATAATAATGTTAAGGCTATGTTGAAGACCACTTACATTACCAGTGATCTGTTGCGTTTGCAAACGCCCAGGTTCACCCAAATTTGTACGCCAAGTTATCTGAAGTTTGCCAAGAACATTACTCCCCTCGAATTTCATTGGCGCAGATTCATCCAACAATGGTTTTAACTGGTAAAGATAGTTGTGAATTCCACCTCCAGATTTAATCAGAATGGGTGGCTTGAATATCTCTCTGCTATGATCCATATTACAAATAAAATGTAAGTTGAAGACATATGGCAAGTAAAGAGTTGGTTGTATTGAAAAGTGAAGACTAGAAGAGGTGGAAAATTCATACCATTTTCTTACAAACAGGTTCATTTAGGTCATTTCTAATCTCAAACGTAGCAGATAAAAATGTTACCCAAATAGAAAACTTTACCAAAGGGAACCATGTTAAATCTCAAGCAATGGCACCCCTGTGTATCTATATATTTTAACACATACAACATCCCTAACTGGTACGTTCAAAAAAGTAGATTATTTCGTATAATATGTGATGGTGGTTATATTCAACACACTGATTATAATGAAAAAGATTGGACAAAAAGTGTTTTTTGGCGAACCTGACCCATGCTAAAAATGACCTGTTTTGACTGGTTACCCCATAATCACCCATCTTACCACCTTTAAAAAGAAACCTTTGCTTCATAATCACAAATCTCAATATCGTAAATAATTCTAATGGAACCTCGCTGAAACACTCTTCTCAGAATGGTGACTGTCAGCTCTTAGCAATACTGCACTCCAGTTTGAGGCAGGCTCAAAATCCACTTGGTCCATGTAGAGGTTAGATTTTGTATTATTTTCTAAACAAGCCTCCAAGTATGTTGTTTCCTGAGATTGGGGCAATGAATGATCACAAGAAGATGTCAAAAAAAAACAAAAACAAGATTTGATCGTGGACGTGAAAGATGGTGTACTAATCAGTTTTGTTTAAAATAATAATAACAACAATAATAATAATAATCCCTGGTAAATGCAAGTTTCTTTGTTGGCTTGTTGCTATCTCATATTTGCCAAAATGAGTATAGATATGGTGCCTCATATTCACTGAGAGATGGAAATCATTTTCAGATGTTCCTCAGCTTTACTATATCCTCTTATGAAGTTTTAAATTTAGCACCACCAAAATGATACAATATAAAAGAAGCCAAACCCCCTTTTTTTGTACTAGAGTCTAGAGGTAGTAATATGGACCCTTTACTTACAAACAGGTCGATTCGGGCTATCTTTTACAGTTTTACTTCAAATGGACCAAATGGGTAAAAAAAATAGGAAACAACTTGAAAGGGCAAAAAATTGCAGAAAGTTTATACTTAGAGCATGCAACCTACTAAATTTCTTTATTAAAGAAAATAGATTATTATTGTAGAAGTATCCAACACATTTCTTTATAAAATCCGATAGGCCAAAAGGTATTAATGGCCGGCCCATTTTGTCATCTCTATGTGTGTCTGATCTTGAAATGCTAAAAACTTACATAGGCAGATTAAGGACTTACACCCATGTATTTAAAATCAACCTACCTTCACAACACGGACCTGTAAAAGAAATCAAGTAAAATATCAATGTCTAAAAAACTAGACTGATCAAACAATACTATCAGCATGACCTTTTTTAATATCAACATTTTCATAGGCTATGTACTAGGAGTTAAGAGCGGTACCTTTGTCCTGACAGAAAGTGGATTTGAAACCGTAAACTTGAAATACTGTGGGAGATATTTGCGCTCGGCATCACCATCACTATATTGCGCGGTGCAGACCAGACTGAAGATTGTGAAGCAAAGGTAGATGATGAGATATAAATACAATTGAATGATAATATAAAAGCAAAATATGTTTGAAACTTTGAATATGACATCATCACTGGTATAAGAAGCAGTGATATGGGCCTTGTAGGGTAATGGTTCAAAACAGGTTGGGTACTTGAAACAAGTCCTTTATGAGATACAGGGCTAAAAGCAGATTAGGTTGATCCGCAAACATATTTTGATCATTTTTTTAGATATACTTTTTATGTAAATAATAATCTAAATGTCTGAATAAAAACAGTTTAGGAGGGAGAATGTGTTAAAAAATGACTCCAAGTGACTTTTAACCCCGCATTTGACCCATTCCCCTCTCAGCAACTTTTAACCCATTTCAAACTGTTCAACTAATGAACCTTTTCAGAAAAAAGCATAATCGAAAGGACCCAATCATGAATAAATGGGTCAAAATTGGCACCACTACTCGATATATATAGCTTACGTGTGTGCACCAAGCTCCTTTACATCATGTTCAACAATGAAATCATAGCGTCCACCTGCTCTTATTGTTTCAACTGGTGTTTTGGTTGTATCCAAAAGCAGTATTCTCTGCCTTTCTGTTTGTATTTCTGCCTGTGGTCAAACCGGTCACATCAATACTTGCTTAAATGTTTTGTTGCTTCACATAGATATTTTAAATTGGTTTTTAAGGCTAGTTGTTAATTCGTGAATCAATCTAGAATCGCCATACAAACTTAAAGGATCATGTCAAATTATGAATGTGTTCCAACTATTTATACCACTTTATATAAAATGTACACAAGAAACAAAATACAAGCTTTCCAATTAAGCTATATGCATAAAGCAATATATACTCATGGCAGTCACAAGAAAGTGTTGTTATCCCATTAGTCATTTGTATGACATCACTAAATACCAACAGAAGACCATTTCTATAAATAAGTTATGGTCAGTAAAATAAACTATAAATAAGTCATAGTCAGTAAGCTATAAATAAGTTTTGGTTAGTAAAGTATACACAAGATCCAAAAAACAACATTAAATATGATCTAGGGTTAATTTTGTACAAACTAATATAACACAAGTTGATTCCTCGATAAGCTGGAGATTCAGAAAGTAAGTTTTAATCCTCAACATCTTTCTTTTCTGCAACTGTCTGCATAGAAGTGCTCACAATAGGGCACAGAAATTAACACATTGAGCAGGACATCAACATCTTTTCTTATCTGACCATTTTTTCTTTATTGAGATGGAAGTTCAAACTCCCTAAAAATTACACTACTGGTAGCATACTAACAAAGAAACACGGTGCAAATTTTGCAAGCTCCTAACATGAAGCTGAAATTAGCAAAATACAGATGAAATTTAAGAAACATCACCTTGATTACAATGTCCCTCACTTCAAAACTGGAGCTGTTGTTGATGCTTATATAACTGCAAAATGTTTCTCCAAGATATATGGCACTACAAAAAATTCCCATTAAACAAAGTTTCACTTATAAAATTATAGTCTGGAGATATTAGAAGTGTAACTTATTTCTGCTCATGACTATGTGAAAAGGTGAGGTGAGTTTCTAGCCAAATGCAATTACAGTTTATAGCTATTTTGGCTAATTTCATCGTCTATAACATTATGCTGATTTTGATTATCACCACTTGAAGAAAGAAACAAACATATCCAAAAGTAAATAAAGGCGAAGCACCATGATATGATAGAGAAAGAATGCTAGTTTAGGGCAGGCGGCAGATTTATATAATAAAGGAGAAAAAAGCATTTAAGTAGCTAGCTAGTGTTACCCGAATGACTGTGGGAGGACAAGCATGCCGGGAAGGCCCATGGCATCGGATGGATGGTCGTCATGGAGAAGGAAGCGATTAGTGTAGGTGAGATCGGTGGTGGTGGAGGATTGGGATTGAAGGAGGCGTCGGAATTGGGATTGGGGATCGTCGTCATCCTCACCGACGATGAGATCGGAAAGGTCGAATCGGAGTGGGGTTTCCACGTGGAATGTCGGCCGGCATAGCCGCATCACCCGGAAGGCTAACGACTGCGTGCCGCTGCTCATCTCTCAAACAACTTCTAACTCAAATCAAATGCCTGCTTGCTATATGCTATGCTTTGTTTTTTGCTTCCAACACTTTCTTTCTTTCTCATAGCATGTTTGGGATTGCTTGTTAAATCTCTTAAATTTGTTAAAGCTTCTTCATGTTTATAAGTTGTTTTTATGTTATTTTTCAGTACTGATCCGGGTAAATACTCAAGACTATGATATAAAAAAAATTATACGAAGTAAAAGATTAAGGTTGTGTTTGGCGCCATAAGCTAGCTTATAAGCTAGCTTTTTGGCGTGTACCAAACGGAGTTTTTTTTTAAAAGCTAGCTTTTTTAAAAAACCCCGTTTGGTAACGTTAAAAAGCTAGCTTATAAGCTAGCTTTTGAAAAGCTAGTTGGAGTAGTGTTTCAACTAGCTTTTATAATATTTTCAGTTTTACCCTTCCCTAAGTAATAAATAAATAGTTTTTACCAAACGTTATGTTTTATCAGCTATCTTATAGTTATCAGCTAACAGCTACTTTTTCAGTTAGTGCGTCAAACACAACATAAAGCTTATTTTCTAATTATTAACATGACCTTCAGAAAGTCCACGTTTCTTTTACCCTTCTCACAAACTTCAAAAGTAAATAAATTATAAGTTGTATACCCCGTTAATAAATACACATAAAGAAAACATACTTTAAAGTTCTAAAATCTACTTTACATAGATGTATCCATATAAATTTTTGCACATAAGCATTTACATAAACAAACAAACAAAAAACTAGAACAAACTCAATGAGGTATTTCATCGAAACATATAATCTACATATTAAACTATGACACACAATATTTTTCTAGTTATAGAAGTCACCTCCACTCAAACAAATGTGATTATTTTCTAATCTAGAACATGATAAAAGAACGAAACAAACACCAATGTAGACTTCATGTGTTTAATTTAAATATAATGAGTTTTAATAAATAAATAAAAATATAAAGCACACATAATTTATACAAAAAATTAGAAGATCTATCAAATTAAAAACTACCTGCAATTCAAAGAAAAATTATCCATCAAAGAAGATCCCAAACTGACACATGACTTGTGTATTCGACATACATTAAACTTGACCAATGGAATATTTCCTCACTGGTTACAAACAAAACATATCTTACCAGTGAGAAGAAAGACACTAAATCCAAGTGCAAAAAAATAAACATGAACTTTTTTTTAATCTTCTACAGCATGTCAACATAACTATAGTTTACAAAGCAAAAGACCTTGAAACACATAATGAAATGAAATTGCAAACTTACAAGGTCAAGAAATCATCAGACTAGATTAGAGAAAAATGATGCGACATGCCTTGACCTTGGAGTTGGTAGTAGATTATCTGAACAATCATAAGTACACGTCTCAAATACAAATTTCAAAAAAGTTATCCACTGAATGATACAAAAAACACTAAAAACCTACTTCTGGACAGAAATAACACATATCTAGTGTCAGTTACATTCTGATCTCATCAGTTATGAAACAATTATTTAGAAGAAATATTATAAAGTATGCCAATTTTGAGAGATTTGAATGAACGTTATTACATTTCATTTTTTTTATCATGACCTTTAAACAAACCGATCTGCAACTATTTGTGTCAGTAATTTCAACATTCCTACTCACATGAAAACCATTCATTTCAGTTCAAGCAACCTCATAGAAAGAATATGAACCAAGATTATTTAAAATCAATAATCATATACCTTATTAGAATTGCTTGATTTCATAGACAACGGGATAAAGTCTAAGGTCCGTCTAGACTTTATGCCTTGTTATTAATTTTTAGAAAAATAATGAAAACTTTATTTTTGCAAAACTTCTTGAAATAGCCGTTTATTTACTAAAATAAAGGGTGTAAAAGAAAAAGCTTCAGGGGTTTATGGGGTATTTTGCAGAGGGGGTTTATTCTGCAAATATTTTGGGGTTTTGCGAAACGAAAGGGTTTAGGCTCAGAGGGGCTTACTAGGGGAGTATGTTTTGGTATAGAGTGAGATGAGAAAAGAAATCCTAGATGCCTCAATCCTTTGATGACGTGGCTTCTGATTTTGTCCGTCTTGGGACGTATTGCCGTGTCAAGTTCTACCTCTATAGCATTTACCTGGTTTCTCTCAAGAAAGGAAAAGAGCATGTTTTATAGAGTTGATCATGCTATAAAGGCTCAAATTCTCATTGTCAAGGGGAAATGGGAAAGTGTGAGTCAGTATTTAAATAAATTTGGTTTCCTCTTGTCAATAAACATTTACTTCAAATCTTTGAGATATTTATAAATTAATGGATTAAAAATTTGATAAATGGGAGAGGAGAAACTTTTTAGACACATTTCTTTAAAAAAACAACAGATATTTAAGAATTTTAGGCAGTAAAGAAGCCAGTTTTCCAAGGAAGTTTTGTGTAAGGCTTCAGTTGGACAAAGCAAAAATTTTAGTTCTCGAAGTTTACACAAACTATTCATATCCCCACACTCAAATTGCACATTGTCCTCAATGTGTAAAATTGTATTCAAATTAAGGAAACTGTAAAAGAAAAGTCAAGGGTTGGGAAAAATCGGGCAGAGTTTCCTCTGTAAACAGGATGTTTTACCCGTTGGATGATTACCACGCCATATCGTTTTGACCTCCCGGTCCAGTCAGCTGTAGAGCTTGCCATGTACCTATTTCTAAACTACTCAAACCACAACACACTTAAGCTAAATAGCACCACTACTACTATTGTGTCATCATCCGATCATACATACCAAAATAAAAATGTATTGTAGCAGAAACAAAATGCATCAACCATCAAGTCAAATGTATAATGCACATCACCGTGCCATCACCAGTAATAATTTAACAATACCTGGGTCACTCGGTGTCTGAATCGTTGTTGTCTCCACCATAGCCACCATGACCACCAGAAGGTCCCCCCTCCCCCTCGTTGACCATAACGCCACCTGAACATCTCCTAGATCTCAACAATCTCATCATGCATCCCCCACA
Organism: Deinandra increscens subsp. villosa; assembly: GCA_039602395.1. Lineage (NCBI taxonomy): Eukaryota > Viridiplantae > Streptophyta > Magnoliopsida > Asterales > Asteraceae > Deinandra > Deinandra increscens. The sequence goes on from JBCNJP010000023.1 coordinate 25,273,979, forward strand.
TCTCTATCTGCATCGTCTGGGTGCGGTCGTTAATGGCTCGGACGGTAGTGCGGGTCTGTTGGAGAGAGTGATAGAGGTCCATCATGGTCGGGAAGTCTGGGCCCTGGGGGTATGGGTGGTACTGGTGCTGCTCATGTTGCTACTGTTGTGGCGGCTCCTCCTCCATGGGCTCGATTGGTAATGGATCCCATACCCTGCGCTGGCTGTCCATCATCCTGAAAGGAGGATAGGGTGTGATCCTGAGGAGCCCACGGGTAAACTCCATGTCGGTGTACCGAGTGGTGGGGGATCGGACAAGGTCTGTAGGGATGACAACACTATTGGCCTGATAGATACTGAAAATGAGGCCTCCATATAGCAGTGGGCTCCGGTCATCGTCGTTGGCGGTGTGCTGAATATGGCTACATAAGACATAGGGGAGGTTCAGAACGTCCCCCGTAGTGAAACAGTAAAAGGTCACCATATCCTTCAGACCGACAACGCCATTTGAACTGCCCCGGGCGAACACTGACTGAGCAAAGCAGCGGTGGATATAACGGTGCAACGGGTCCTTCAACCTGGTGCTACTTGGTTTATACCTAGCATTTTCGGAGCCGATGTTTTCCCAAAAGGCCTGACGGGGTATCCCGTTGGCTGGGTGCCACCGGTGCTCCTCGTTCGGCAAGCACCACCGAGAGTTGACCAAGGTTGGTAACTCGTCTACATGATAGACCCCTATGTCAACCATGAACTGCGCCATCGTCCTCGAGTACCATCGCCTCCCTAACCTGAATCGCACTCCTCTTTCGTGTTTACATTCGTCACCCTTTCTTCAAATATAAACGAGGATATGAACTTGATCATACAATCCCGAACTCCAACAGGTGCGAACAGACCAAACAACCTCTTCATCGGTTCTGAGACGAAGTTGTTGTAGCGCTGGAGCCGGTTTAGATGTTCCAAGGTGTCGGTGTGAGCCTCACGTGGGATTAGTCGTCGAAGGTGGTCGTGGTTCTTTTTCTCGGTTCGAGAGTGGAGCGTGGTCCAATCGGCCCTGAAATGGAAGACATGAAGATGCGAGTACAAACTACACGGTAAAAGGTTATATTTTTTTTATGATCAGACAGGTTAGCACGGGGTCGTGACTTACTGAGCATGACCCATGTTGCTCAGGGTCGAGAAAAAAAATGACTTTCGATGAACAGCACAGGACGTGCCAGGTGGGGCATGGGTCGTGCTGTTCTTCAGAAGTTATACATGTGTGTTTATAAAAAGCATGGGGCGTGCTAACCTAGACACGGCATGTGTTGTTCTTTTTCGTTCGATGTTTGAGGACGAGGAACAGCACGGGGCATGCTTGATAAAGCACGGCCGGTGTTATTCTTTCTGTAGAGCAGCACGGGGCGTGCTAAGTGTGGCAGGCTCGTGTTGTTCTTTTGTTCTTCCAAATTCTTCCGGAAAAATCAATTTTTACGCGAAATTTTGAAATTTTTGCATGAACAGAATCACAAATCGCCGATTTTAACATCCCTACTAACCGTTTTTCCATAACTTCATTTATTCTTTGTAAACCTAAGCTTTTCTAACTTAAGGTTCTTGAGGAAAAATTTAAAAAATTGCCCTAATCTGTGTGTTTTGGCCTGGATTGATAACAAGGATGATTAAACGACACTTATTAGACCTAATCCTACAACAGATTTTGTCCAATTCGAGCTAAAATGTAGGTTTGATTCTAGCCCTAAATTAGCAAAAACCCAACTAAACTATTGAAGAAGATTAGAGAGGTTAGAGATACTTACATGATGATGATGTGTAGGATAATGCTTGTGACCTCGTGGAAGAAAATTTTCGTCCAGAGAGAATTTGGTAACACCACCCGTGCCAAATGACGTCACAAATGGGAGACAACCCCTTTTATCCGGCTGTAGTCCCGTCAGCATGGGGCGTGCTCGGTATAGCACGGGGCGTGCTGAACAATTACTCCACCGGTTTTTTTTAGAGTAACCTTTATTGAGAAAAAGGCGTCATTTGTAACGTGGTGGGTCGTTAGTTTCTCTGGTGAAGCGGTGGTCATGTGAGTAACTTTTAAAATCCCAAAATTCCTTCAAAAATTATTTATTATTAAAATAGCTTGGTTTATTTACGGGTCGGAAGTTAGACCAGGTATATTTACGTTTTGATAAATTTTTATACTTAAGTTGACTAAAATCTTTTTTTTAGCTCTATTGGGCGGGAATCCTAATAGTTTTCTGTTTAAAAATTTTCAGATTGTCAAAATAAGTTTTTGAAATAAGTCAGAACACTTACCTGGGCCGAGGGGTATTATTTACGAGAATAACTTCCATGGCCTTTGATGATTTCTTCTTTCCTTTCTTATTTTCCGTTCCTTCCCGAGGATCCTTCTCGTGCCTGAGAGGAATGATTGTTGGCTATATTATACTTTTTTTTACATATAGATAGAAATAAAGGGAAACTTTTGGTTAAGCCTTTAACGCATATTTTTCTTGAAATCCTCGTTTGTGTCCCCGGCAAGGCGTCAAAAAGCTTGGTGTGTGCTGAGGTATTATGAAAATATGGAAGTTTTTCAAACCTGTGTAGCAGCTGAAGCTTTTAAATTTACAATACCTAATTTATTTGACAACTACCATTTCACCACATGACACGGGTAAATATACCCATCGTCGGTAGTATGGTAGAGGTAAGTAGAAACGGGGTCGATCAGGACACAATGAAAAATGAGAGCTCCCAATACTCAACCTATGTTGATGATTAACCAAACTCTATCTTTTGGTTTTTAGAAAATAGGTCAATAATATATGTATATATATATATATATAATGGGTTTTGATTTTTAAGTAGTCATTGTCAATATTGACTGGAGAAACATACCATTAACTTGTAATCGAGTCATTGCGTTATAAGGTTGCTTTTTAAGATTGTTTATCAGTGGAAGACCAACCACTTTTCGGAATCTCAGGCTGATTCACCATCTCCACGATCAATCGTCTACGAGGAGTACGAACGCCGTGGGAAGGTGCCACCGATAAACAAACAAAGTGGTATAATGACACTTACTTATGGGGTCCCTCAAACCGGCCGACTTACCGTACTCGACACACCGTCATGAACCAGCACGGGAACAACCCTGCGTGCAGGATTATTTTATTATGAAAATGATCTGGGACTAAGGTCTGTTTCTTCCATGCACCGCTCTCGCGCATGCACGTCCGGCGTAACCAGAGCCAAATTCACAAACATGTACCATCTCGGCTTCCGTGAAGTGACAAAATTTTTGTCACACCCCGGTTAACGGATTCGGGTGTGAACGGGATGGAACCATAGTCGGGGATGCATAGAACAACTAAATATATTCAGACGTTATAATAAAACATCACATCATTTATATTGCAGCGGAAAAGTGGTGAAAATGAGAATGTCTTACATTTGAAAATAAGAAGTCTTAATATATTAATAAAAGCATAAGATAGTTTATTTAGGATAGGTCGAGACTATGACTCCGGCGAAGCAGGTCCGATAGTTTAAGTTAAGCCCCATTTGCATGTATTCGGTGATTGCCTAGTTACCTGAGAAATCATGAGTTTAAAACGGGTCAACATAAAGTTGGTGAGGTTCACAGGTTTAAGACTCTACGTTTAAGATTTGTAAAACAGTTTTGCCATACTTAAATATTACGTTGGTTTACCGTTGTGGTTGTATGAACTCACCTGAACCTTGATTTCAAATACTAACGGTTTACCCACCCATGGTATCTCGCCCGAGAGATACCGAACAGAGTAGAATAACTGACGTGTACCCCTTGACAATTTCCGGTGTCAGGATTGGAGCGACCAAACTAGGCAGGGTTGTCAACCCAAATAGATCTATTCACTAGCTATCATTTCGTACAAAACTAATTGAAATCAATCAATGGTGGGATACAGTTGTACAAATGTTTATAACGATAATGTACCATAGTTGGGCATCAGTAAGAGAACAAGAGGTCATACGGCTAACAGATAAACCATAATATTGAGTAAAAAGCATTTACCAGCTCATGATTTCTCCCCTAAGAGTATAAAACAGTTCAAAAGAAAAGGGGCCGTGAAACTCACATTGATCAGTGGATGATGAACTAAACCGAGTGATAAAGATAGCAAGTAACGTCCTAATTAAATCATAAGACAATTGCATAAGGTTTATAATCAATTGAGTCACAATTGTCAACCAAGTGATACCGGCCAAGTCTTGAAATATAATCCCGTTGGTATTTGTTTGAAAACCCGTTAGTTAGTATTTTTTAGTACAAATAAATACGTACGTGATGATTTATATTTATGTCAAACAAATATAAACAAATGAGGATATTCATTAAATAAGTCAACCAAGTCTTGAATATTGTGTTGAATAATAATGTTTATTATTATTTTTATAAGTTCGATTGGTTATAAGTTATAATTATTATTGTTTGAATAATTATGATTAACAAGTTTTGGTGAATTGTAAATAAAATATATCTTGAACTTTTGTAAATAATTATTAATCAAGGAATAATTATTTAAAGTTTATTTCGTCGTAAAACGTTTATCATTTGAATCTTTTAAAGATATGTTTTAAGTCAAAACGTTTAACAATTTAGTAAATAGAAATCATTTGATATTTTATACTCATAAAATATTCATCTCCATTTTATTTTGAAATGATACATGAGGATACTCCCACCCGGAACCTTTCAACATCCACATGCAACCAACACAACGAAATGCCAACCAACCTACATACAAAGAAGCCACCACCCGTAACATTGCCGACAGGTGCAATCACCCCGCGCATGTCATTGAAGTAACCATCCCAGATACTCCGCCCCTCGTTCCAACTAGAATGAAAAAACTGGCATTAATAGGTGAAGTTAACGACATACACATGATCTACAATGCAGAGCTGGTTCTGGCCATTGACTGTTACATCCATGTTGAAGTGCACTACATTGGAGGAAAATCCCTTGTTATCATTTTCAACACATCTGTTATGGCCTCTGACTTTTTAAACAACCACAAAGAAAATTGGTCAAAGGTATTCACAAAACTTGAAGTTTGGAATGGCCAAATCCTGGATAGAAGAAGGATAGCACAATTAACAATCAGGGGCGTCCCATTTCATCTACGTGACGTGGATACATTTGACGCTATCGGAAACTAATTCGGAAATGTTCTTGAATCCTCAGATTTCAAATAGGACGTTTTTGACGTCACATCTGCTACATGCTATGTGCTTACGGAAAAGATAGAAAGAATTGAAGCCACAATCAATCTTAAATGGAGTGATCAGGTGTTTAAAGTGTGGGTATGTGAGAATACTGCAGAATGGACACCGCCTTCCATCCCCAGTCCTACTGGATCAAAAGACCCGGCATCAATCGCAGGTTCGGAAGATGATGACAGTGATATCGGATCGAACTACTCGCTGTATAATGATGATGAATCATTTGCCGATACAATCACTGGAATCGGTAAATTCACCCCCACCATAATCAGTGAATTTCCAGGATCCAAAAAAACCAAATCGGGATCCGGCATCCCCACCCCATCACCGGCGGCAGTGGCGGGGGTACACCAAAGGTCGTCCTCGATCCTCAAAAGATCTCCAACGGTCTCTCCGGGACACGTGAATAGTAAAGTCCTATACCCAATGCAAACCCTCAGCCCAAGGGCGGCGCACAACATGGCAGGAAAAGTAAAAAATTGGCTCCAAACTCCTGAGAAATCAAATGATATGTCAAGCCTGGGGACCACAATCGCCGCAGACACACCATCAGCCCAGAAGAATAACCTTAAATGCCAGACCCAACCTCAGGCCCGAGCACCCTCACCCAAAAATATCTCTCAGCCCAAAAACAACTCTCCACTCTCACTAGCCCAAACAAAGTAACCAGTCCCAAACAAAGAACCATCCCCCAAAAGCAGAACCATTTTCCCCCAAAACCTGATGTATTCACCTCATGCTAATTCTGACCCCAACCTCCCCCTTTCACGCCACCTACCCTCTCCAATCCACATAAACTTTCCCAAATCCACCTACCCTGAAAACACGATGCCATCACTGAACCTAAACAAAACCAAACCTCGCCAAATTAACCACACCCCTTTGCCCCCGCTACATATTAGCAACTCCCTGCGTCCTCAATCCCTTCGTTTCTATGGCCCTCTGCACCGGCCAAAGCGACGCAGCAAAAACAACACCTTCAGTTCCCAGTTTAGTTCTCAATCGACAAATCAAGGAATTGAGATTGAGAAAACAAAGGATGTCGGAAAAAACCTGTGCTTCCAAATGGAAATTCATGATAAACTGGTGGCAAATCTCTTTTCGACCCCAGACGAACGCCGGGAATAAAAAAGCTAGACAAAAAGCCCGACACATCTCCTGCCGTCACATCCCTGAATTGAAATTTCTCAATGAATTTATTGTCAATCAATGTATGTGGAATCGGTAATCCCGACAAGGAAAGGTAAATTAGCTGCTTAAAGAAGAAACATGATATCGGTTTCATTGCGATACAAGAAACCCAATTATGCGATTCTTCAAAAACTGACCCTCAAAAATGATGGGACAGATTTCAATGCGAATTCGAGTCAGTTGATGCCTTTGTAAGATCGGATGGGCTTCTAAGCATATGGGACCCCGACAAATTCTCAATGACAACAGTCCACAAACACAGGAATTACATCTTGATCACTGGTAACCTCAAAAGCCCTAACCAAACTCTCACCGTCATAAACATTTATGGCCCCCACGACCTAAACTCCAAGGTTGCGCTCTGGTCGGATCTAAGTGACAGACTTTCCGACAATCCAGGTACTTCTGTAATCCTGCTGGGCGATTTCAATGAGGTGAGATTTTCTCATGAGCGTTTAAATTATGAATTTAACCAATCAAAAGCAGATTTATTCAATAGATTTATAACTGACAATGGGTTAAAAGAATTTAAAATGGGGGGTAGGAAATTCACCTACAGAAAGGATGATAAATGTAGCAAAATTGACAGGATACTTGTATCAAACTCCTTTTTGCGTATGTGGCCAAATGCTTCCCTAACAGCGATGCCTAGGGAACTATCGGACCACATGCCGCTAATTTTAACCATTGATACACTTGATTTTTGCCCATGTCCTTTTAAATTTTTCAGTCGATGGATTCATATGCCCGGTTATGAAGAAACGGTGGGTGTTGCAATGCAAAAGGATCTTACGGATGGAATATTAAAGCAAGACAAGAAACTACATCAGAAGCTCAAGCAGGTTAAGTTCGCTTTAAAAGAATGGAACAAGAAAAACCAAATGTAGAGAGACACTGAGGAAAAGATGTTGAAAGATTTGCTTGATGGATGTGATTTGAAGGCTGAAGTGGTAGGCCTCACAGAGACTGAAATAAAAATGTGCACAGATGCAAAAAAAAAAAAGATTAAAGGAAATCAATGATCAAAAAAAGGCCGATTTCATTCAAAAGTCAAGAGAAAACTGGATTAAAGACGGTGATGAAAATTCAGCATTTTTTCACGGATATCTGAGATGCAGGCAAATCAAGAACAGAATTTCGGGATTAACTCACAAGGGCCAATGGAAAAACTTGCCAAATGACATTAAAGAAGCGGCGGTACAGTTCTTCACCAACAAGTATCAAGAACCAATTCTTTCAAGACCCGACTTCATTTGTGAGGATTTCAAGAGACTATCTCAAGTGGAAGCTGACAACCTCATTGCCCCGTTCAATGCCAACGAAATAAAGGCCGCCGTTTGGAAATGTGGAAATAAAAAGGCCCCCGGGCCCGATGGCTTCAACTATAAGTTCATAAAAAACAGTTGGGAACACCTCAAAGACGATGTGATGGAGTTTATGTCAGAGTTTCATCAAACTAGTATGATAAGTAAAGGCTGCAACTCTTCGTTCATTGCATTGTTGCCCAAGACGAAGGACCCCCTAAACCTTTCCGATTACCGTCCCATTTGTCTCATCGGCAGCATATACAAAATCCTCGCTAAGGTACTTGCAAATAGGATCAAGAAAGTAATTGCCTCGGTAATTAGTGAGTCACAATCGGCATATGTGGAAAATAGATCAATCCTCGACGGCCCCCTAATCCTAAATGAAACCATCAATTGGTTAAAGAAGCATAAGAAAAGGGCAATGATTCTCAAGATAGATTTCGAGAAAGCTTTTGATACTTTGAATTGGCGCTTCCTGGATTCCACCCTAACCCAAATGGGCTTCCTTGAGCTTTAGCGCAAATGGATTGAAGGCTGCCTTTGCTCCTCTCGTGCATCCATTCTCAATAATGGATCTCTCACTCGGGAATTCCAGATGAAAAGGGGAGTGAAGCAGGGTGACCCGCTTTCACCTTTCCTTTTTATCTTGGGTATAGAGGCACTTCACATCGCAATGCAAAAGGCGATCGGGACGACTCTTTCAGAGGCATCAATCTCCCCATGAACGGACCCACATTGTCACACCTCTTGTATGCAGACGATGTAATATTTATCGGTGAGTGGTCCATAGACAACGTGCAATTTCTCACCAGATTTCTCCGACGTTTTTTTCTGTCTACCAGTCTTAAGGTTAATTTTGAAAAGTGCAAGTTATTAGGGATTGGGGTGGAGGATGCAGAAATATCACAGATGGCAGAAATAATTGGGTGCAAGCATGACAAGCTTCCTTTCACGTATCTAGGTCTCCCCGTGGGCACGAACATGAGGCTTAAGAAGAATTGGGAACCGGTCATTAACAAACTGAGAGCTAGACTATCCAAATGGAAATCAAAAATCTTATCTTCCGGCGGAAAAGCAGCACTCATAAAATCCGTTATGGTTAGCCTGCCAATATACTATCTCTCATTTTTTTCAAGGCTCCAAGCTGTGTTCTAAAATCAATGAAGGTAATCAGAAGGGATTTTTTCTGGGATAGTAACGCTGACCACAGGAAAATTTCTTGAGTTTCGTGGGACTAATACTTGCTCCTAAGCAGTCGGGTGGGCTTGGAATTGGGAGCCTGAGGGCGGCAAATCTAGCACTACTTTCGAAGTGGGGTTGGAGGTTCAAGGTCGACAAAGGTGCTCTTTGGAGAAAGACAATCAGCTCCATTCACAGTTCCAAACGATTACACGGGGTAATAACAGTTAAAAAGAATATTAGGGGCTGTTGGAAACAAATAAATGAGGCATTAAAAGAACTGGAATCACTGAACATAGAGTTCTGGAATGAAATCCGAGTCACAGCAGGGAAGGGAGCTGATTTATTATTCTGGCACGACAATTGGGCTTCAGACAAACCTCTCATGAGACTGTTCCCATCGCTTTACGAGCTGGGAAAGGATAAATCGTGTTCGGTTGAGGATAGATGGCCTCTTAATCCCGGGATCGACGGCTTTGCTCCGAATTGGAAGTGGAAAAGAAGGCCTTCAAGGCCAGTTGAGTCTAGCGAACTCAATTCTTTGATCCCACTTATTACTAGTGTGCAAAGAACTAATTCAGAAGACAAATGGGTTTGGTTGAGTTGCAAGGATGCTCGATTCTCCTCGGCTTCAGTAAGAAAAAAGATTGAGATGTGTCTCGGTGAGTTTCCGTTCAAACATAATTGGTCTAAGTGGGTCCCGAAAAAAGTTGACATCTTCCTTTGGAAAGCAGCAATAAACAAAATCCCAGTTAAATGCGAAATCCAAAAAAGAGGAATTCAAGTACAAAACCCATTGTGCTTTTGGTGTAATGGGGAACTCGAATCCGTCTCTCACCTGCTCCTTAGTTGCTCGATGGCTGTAAAGGTGAGGGAGTTAGTTGGTGCTTGGTTGAACTTCAATTTTCCCCATGAATCCTCGATGGACAAATTCCTCCTCCTCGCCTATGAAAGGTGTCATTCTTTAAAGTCAAAGATGAAACTTCACACAATCATTGCTGCGACGGCGTGGGAAATGTGGCTTGCTATAAACGAGAAAGAATTTCGTGGCTCGAACACACATCCGGGGCGCATTATTGATGAAATCAAGTCAAACACTTTCCCGTGGCTCAAGAACAAGGCGAATTGTACGAACCTAAGTTGGGAGTCTTGGTCTATGTGTGGTTCTTTAATGTAACTGTTCTTGTAGTTTTTGTCTCTTTGTTTCTTTGGTCTAGCTTCTTGCTAGTTTTTAATTAAATTTCGCCGTTCAAAAAAAAATGAGGATACTTGGACTTATAAAAGTTTATTTATTAGAAACTTTTAAGTTATTTTCAAGAAAACGAGATAAGTGATTTGATTTATATTTTCAAACGTTTACGTTCTCGCGTATATCGCTGTATGGGTCCTGGTTTTATTACTACGCAACGCATTTGTGACAACTCATACATTCCAGGTATACATTAATATTATAATTACGTGCAATTAAATGTGATTCTATGTGAATTAGACTTAATTTGTCCTAATTAGGCAACTTTACGTTCAAACATAGACAACATAGGTCCGACAACATTTACCCGTAGTGGAAACCGACTTAAAGTTCTAAGTTCACTCAAGATGGAACTTCAATAACAAAAAATTTCATAACCATTGTTTTGTGAAAATTAAATATAAAATAAATATTTTATATTTTTCTAAACTATTACGTTGTGTTCAACGTATTTCAAACATAACGTTTATTCAAACGACAATTCAATTTAAACAATGATTAGTTTTGTTTCTAAAACTATTTCTATTTCCAACTATATTTATTTTCATCAAAACAAACATTAAACAATGTCACCAAAATTAAAAACACAAAACGCGCACGTCAAGCAAATCATTTATTTCTAGACTTTAATTCATCATGGTGCATAATCAAACCACAAACAATCAAGACATGTGACATTCCTGTACATTCAAAATTAAACACGACGCTTAACTATTTTATTGATTTATATATATAAATATAAATCATTCGTTCTCGAGCCAAAAACCGACTTTTCACCCGTTTATCATTTTGACTCAAACGAAGTGCCGTTGGACTCGTTAGATCGACCCGGACTCAACCCGACCCGACCCGAGACCCGATTCGGCCCAACAAGCCCAATGGGCCTACCGACCCAACTCTTTCCTCTTTTCCTTTTCTTTTACCCTTCGGCCCGTCTTTCCGGCCCATTCCCTCTCGGCCCGATAACCCGGCCCGTTCCTTTTGTTTTCTGGCCCGCAAGCCCATGAGCCCGACCCGCCTTCCTCCTCTTCCCCCTTTCCGATTTGGGCTAAGCCCAATCTCTCTTCTTCTTTTTTGTTTTCTCTCTCGGCCTTCCCGAGTTCGAGACCCATCTCCCTCTCTTTTTCTTTTTATTTCTTTTCGGTTTCTTCCCTCCTTTCTCTCATTCGGTTCTAACCAAATCCCCTAACCAAACCAACCAAACCTCTTGATCACTAGTTGGGTGTAGATTCCTATGAGAACATGTTTAAACCATTTTGTCATCTTGATATTAAACAAATTTGTAGGCTAAGTACATGACATTTCCATTCATCTTTGGGTAATGATTGTATCCACTTACACATGAGACCAACATTGCTCCCCTAGTTCACCCCTTTCTCCTCTTCTCTTGTTCTCGGCTAGACCACCCCAACCGAACCCTATCTTCGGTTCAATTAAAACCGAGACCAAGCACCACCATTTAACCTCATCTTACAAACACTTAACCACTTCATTTTACACCTAACCCATTCAAGAGAAACACACATTTTCTCTCTAGTCTCTCTCTCTCTACCTCTCGGCCCTCCATAAACCACCGCCAACCACCGTCTTTAACCATCAACCACCACTTGAATCAAGCTTCAAATACCTTCCTTGTTCAAGGTAAATCATCTCTAACTTCTATTCCATCATTTTTCTTCCATTTCTTCCTTATATTCTTTCATAAGGATCTTTCTAATCTCTTATTTTCTTGTCAAATTCATGACCATTCTTTCATGTTTTCATCATCATCGTCTAAATCAAAGATCAAGGGTGGGTTAGGAGCTAAACTTGAAAGCTTAATCAACAACCCATCAAGTCATTATCGATCCGGTTTTAGTTTAAGTGAGGAAATCTCTTTCTTTTCTTAATTTATTCCATGATTTATTTATTTAATGTCACAAATTCATGTTCATGATTAAGTCTTGGTTTGTGTTGTTGGATGATTTACTAGCAAACATGCATGTTAGTAGCATTACTTACCTTGATGGAAACTAGAATATTATTTGCAAGATTACATGGAAAAATATAAACTTAAAATATATATTTATGTTAAAAGAATCATTGGTGACAAAATTCATAAACTAAAACATACTATGAGTTCCAAGTAATTTAGTATGTTTGTTGTGGTGAAAAACACATAGATCTAATGGTTGGAAATCAAACTTTAAAAGAAATATATATTATGTAAAAATTGACAAACATGACACTCCATTTTGTGTGTCATTATAGAGTGTCATCTTCAAACATATATTTTTACAATCTCAAAAGCACTTCATGATTTTGACTTTAAATCTAAACCCAAACTTGTCATAATGAGATTTTGAATCATTAAGAGTGTTGTTAAAGATTTATTCATGAAATTTCAAGAAATAGAGTTCTTATGATATAAATATCATTTATTTTCATGAAAGTCAAGTGAAAATCATTGTGACCAACAAATGACCACTTAGGACTTGTAACATATGATTTAGGGCTGCCAAGATAATTTTCCAAAGTTACAAAGTGATTAGGAAGTTAAACACTTAAAAACGGAACAATCGGATACCGTAATACGACTTTTCGACGAGAAATATAACTTATTTTTATATAAGAAATGAATCTGGTCCAGAACATAAAACATACTCATTTTGACATATAAAAATGTTTCCTAAGGTTCAAAAGTGGAAAAACATGTTTTAGAAGTAAACCGGACCAAAACTATAACTTTCGGTAACTCGAAAACGTCAAATTTTACAAGTTAAACTCCCACCGACACACTTGGCAACTTAAGACCCTAAAACACATTAAAACAAGTCTTTTAACAAATCATAAGTATTAAGGAAACTTAAAAAGTCAATAAAATGTGTCAGAACGGTTAAACCGGTGAAACCGGCTAACCACCAGACTAACCGACACTTAATTTTACCAAAATATAACTTCATATATTTTTGGAAACATTTCTTCATACAAATAGACATATTTTCAAATATCGAAATTCTTTTCGTAAAACGCGACTTATACCGTGTAATGATGTGCGGTATAACACGCGCGTTCGAACCTTAATAAATGAAAATTTTTATTTATTAACTTAAAGGGTTCAAAACCTTACAAATATTTAATGAATTATATATTTATAATTTTCATAACGATTAATGAAAAATAATCCATATTATTCAATAGTTATTTTTCATACGCGAAAATCCAACTATTATTTATTTATTCAAATAAATAACAAATTCCATCAAATTCAATATTATTTATTAGCCAATAGATAATATCTTAGGAATTCCATCACTGTCATCGGGTAATAACAATCGAGACTTAACCTTGAACATTGAGTGACGTATTCACTAACTCAAGGTAGCCAAACCCTAATTCGTCATAACATTACCTTGTAGACGTTTGCTAGGCTAAGTTCAACCAATCGTATATGTCAGTCCATCTTCAAACAAGTGAGTCTTCACGACCCCTTTTACATTTCTGTTTTCTAACTTGGGGGAGAATTCAACGAATGTCTTTCAATTTCATTTTTGTCAGATATTATGATAACTGTAAGAAGTATTGATTACATGTTCTTTTCATATCCCCAAATCTGTGTATTCATGTTGATTCATGTTATATGCCTAAGTCCCACTATTAATTGAATTCAATTAGTTCATTCGAAACGATAGCTTGTGAATAGATCTATTTGGGTTGACGACCCTGCCCTGACTTGGTCGCTCCAGTCATGACTCCATGGTTATAGTCAAGGGGTACATTTGTTATTCTGGTCATTCGGTGTTCTTGGGGAAGAACATCAGGAGTGGGTAAACAGTTAGTTTTGAATTCAAGGTTCATGATTGATCTTTACAACGACAGTGTTAAATAAACTAATATCTTGACAGGCTAAACATTTTCAAACATAATTTCCAACAGTTCTAGAGTCATAAAACCTGTGAACTCACTAACAATTTTGTTGACTTCTTAAATTCTTGAATTCTTAGGTGATTAGAGACTGCAACTCCATGTTTTTTTTGTTCCGATCCTGCTTGTCATATCATGGTCTGCCTGCCGTATGTTCATGCATTTCATTTTGGAGATTTAGACGCATTACGCCTTAGGGTAGTTATGTTTATAAATCTCATGACATCGTCTTTTGAAAACTTTATCATGTAACCACTACTTTATTTCCGCTACCATGGTTTTAAATATTTAAATAAATGTTTGAGACTTATATTTTCGAAAGACAAATGGTTAATTAAATATTCATTTAGAAGTAAATCATTCGTAACCATGACCATGATGCCAAATCAGTCACATGCCCACATTCAGTCATTTCTCTGGGTGTGGCAACATTCTTGTCTTGATTACTTTCATTCATCAAAGTAAGAATTAAAAAGTCATAAATATATTTAGAAGCCCATGTATGTCTCTTGATTATTTCTATAAAAATCATTTTATAAAACATATCCATTTAACTAATGCATTTTTATATAAACTTTATTCCTTTTTAAAACACATCTTTATATAGTTAAAACTTGTAATAAATCGAAGTATTTATGTCAAATAAACTATTTGACATAAATGTCATTTTTACCAAAATAAATAAGTCTCATGTATTTTATTTAAGCAATCTTTTCCATTTCCATGTTCTTTTAATCCATCCATTTTTACTAGTTATGTCCAAATGTAACAACATATTACACTACATAACATTTCTAGGGGTGTGCAGAAACCGGGAATGTCCCGCGAAACCCGACAACCCGGACCGAACCGGATCATCCCATCCCGGATTTATATTGGTGGGTCGGTACTCGGGAATTATTATTTGTTATTGACGGGTCTCGGGTCGGGACAGGGCCGACCCACGAATATTGAAAGTGTCCCGCTATTTCCCGAATTTTAAAAATTAATTAAATATTTAGGGTACTGCTAGGTGATATATACGATCGGATCGCACGTCGTTTCAGTTTCCCTATTATCTAGCAACATCCCATCTTGAAACTACGACCAGTAAACCACAAATCGTCAAATCGAAATCGCACGTCGTTTCAGTCTTCCAAATCGAAATCAGAGATCATGTCTTCCAAATCGAAATCGCAGCAACAAGAGGTTAGTATGGTTCGATTCGTATGGTTCTGTTAGTATGGGTACTGTTCATATATCAGGGTACTGTTCGTATATCTATATTTTGGTTCGATTCGTATGGTTCTGTTAGTATGGTTCGATTTGTTGTTCTGTTAGTATGGTTCGATTTGTGGTTCTGTTAGTATGGTTCGATTCGTATGATTCTGTTAGTATGGTTCAAGAATTATGTTTTATCAATTATAATCCAACTAAAGAACTGCACCAATGTTAGTATGATATATGGTTCAATTGTTAGTATGGTTCGATTTGTGGGTACTGTTAGTATTGATTGTTAGTATTGTTAGTATGGTTCAACGATTAGGGTACTGTTAGTATGATATATACGATCGGATCAATTGTTAGTATGGTTGAGCATTGGACTATGGATTAAGGATTTTACCTGGCTAAACAATGTATCATAAAGGGCCATAAGACCATTTTGTGTTTTGTCCAACCGCTGCATGGCTAAACAATCCATCTTCCATTTGTTTGTTGTGTTTATTTGTTAGATTAGGATACTACTATATATGATTTTCAGCATCTAAACTACATCGATTTATAGTAACCTAATCATGGCTCCATGTTTTTTCTATTTATGTGTAGATGGAACTTGAAGACATATCTAGTGACAATATGGAATATGAGGAAGGAAGGGATCACACTGAAGATGAAGGGGACGATTTAAGCAAGGAAAAATCAGCGGGAAAACGACCCCCTAAAAGAAAATATAAACCAAGAAAGAAAAAGGCGGTTGCTTGGATATATTCTACTCAATTCAAAGACACAGATGGTAAAGAGAAAGGGAAGTGTATGTATTGTGGGGAAAACATATGTTGCAACACAGATACACATGGAACATCGGGGCTAAATAAACATCTTAGAAGGTGGAGAGATAACCCTGCAAATAAGGAAAAACAAGCTGAAATTTGCGTGGAACAAAACGAAGAAGGTCAGAGTACTTTGAAAACATGGAAGTTTGACCCGGCCAAGGTTAGAAAAGCTTTGATTGAAATGGTTATTGAGTGTGAACTATCCTTTTCGTTTATTGAACGAAACGGGTTTAGAAAATTTATTCAAACACTTTGTCCAAGTGTAAAGATACCCTCTCGGTTTACGGTGGCCCGTGATATTGTTGATTATTATTTAGAAGAGAAAAAGAAGTTAAAATTTGTTTTCATCAAAAGTAAACCGAGAGTCTCGTTTACGACAGACACTTGGACATCGAACCAAAGAATCAATTACATGTGTTTGACAGCTCATTTTATTGATTATGAATGGAACTTTCATAAAAAAATAATCAGCTTCAAACCAATATTGAGCCACAAGGGTGATGCCATAGCTACTGTTATTGAAGAGTGTCTAATTGAATGGGGGATTGAGAATGTCATGTCGTTCACACTGGACAATGCCTCATCTAATGATGTCGCGGTTCGAGAGTTGGGTAGTAGGTTACCAGGGTTGTTGCGTAATGGTAGGTATCTACATGTAAGATGTCTTGCCCATATTATAAACCTAATTGTTCAGGATGGTTTGAAGGCAGAAAACGACACTATTGACTGTATTCGCAATGCAGTGAAATTTGTTAGACAGTCACCATCTAGGCTAGCAACATTTAAGGCTTGTGTTAGAGAAAAAGGCATAAAATCGAAATCTTTATTATCCTTAGATGTTTGCACAAGGTGGAATAGTACTTGTGAAATGTTAGAACGGGCTGCCATGTTTGATAAGGCTTTCGAATTATATGCCGTTAGAGAAAAAGATTTTCGTAAGACCTTAGATGTAGTTCCTGATTTTATGCATTGGAGGTATGCAAAAAAAGTTGTTGAAATACTTGAGCTTTTCAAAGGAAAAACAACAGAAGTGTCTTGCTCCACTTATGCCATAGCGCATGAGTATTATGCTCAGGTCATGGATATTTCTCATAACTTGGAGGAGATGTCTAAAAATTGTGACCAAGTTTTTAATCTAAAGCATACGATAAAATTAATGAGGTCTAAGTTTGCAAAATACTTTGAAGATACGGGAAAGAGCAATCAGATATTTGAGTTTGCTTTTATACTAGATCCCAGATTTAAACTTGAACTCATTGAATATGCTTTTAAAAAAGAAGTCCAATTGATTACGAAACCCGATGAAGATATGACGGATGAAGAATATAAGACTATGTGGAGAATAAGTTGGAGAAAATGGTTAATGATGTGAAAGCTGAGATGCAGTTACTAGTAACCGAGTATGAGAAAATATATCAAACGGGTTCTAGTAATCCGGTTAGGAAAGAGAGTGATATTGCTACTAGTCGGCCCGGTAAAAATTCATGGATGAGTACATTTGAATCCCATCGATGACTTGTTGGTGTTCAAACATTTGGAAAGAAGAGCGAATTGGAAAAATATCTTAAAGATGAGGTGGAAGAAAAAACCGAGGATTTTAATATACTACAATGGTGGAAGATTAACGCTTCTAGGTATCCAACCCTAGCAAAGATGGCTAAAGGTACGTAAACTATTTTTATTTGGTTATTTACAAAGTTAATGTATGTTAATGTACTTAAAGTCACCTATGTATTAGTTAATGTATGTTAATTATTTTTTTATTTTTCTAGATATATTGGCGATTCCGGCTTCAAGCGTGGCTTCCGAGTCGGCTTTTTCGACAGGCGGACGGGTCATAGATTCATATAGAAGTTCATTATCTCCTCAAGTTGTGGAAGCACTAATTTGTACTCAAGATTGGATCCGAAAGGGAACGAATGATCGTAAAGAAGAAGTTGATGATTCGGAAATATTTGATGAGCTTGCAAAAGGTAATATCTCTTAATTTTTTAGTTACATTAAATAATTTTCATATTACACTATTACTAATCATTTACTTATTTTAGATATTGTTGAGAAGATCGAGTCAATGGGATTACAAGATTGAAGACAATGGTTTTGAGAAGTTTGACACTCTTTTAGATGTTTTTGAATTGTTTTTTATTGTTTAAATTGTTTTTGGGATGGTTTAGACTTGTTTTTGGATGGTTTAGACTTGTTTTTGGATGGTTTTTTGATGGTTTAGACTTGTATTTGTTGCTGATGAACATCTAGCGCAGAGATTGTTTACAAAAAAAAATAGGCCTTTTTTTGGGCTAATATCAATTTCGGGACACTTGGGACGTCCCATTAAACCGGACCGGATTCCCGTGAAATTACCCGACCCGAATTTTAATTCATGGGTCGGGACTCGGTACTGTTTAGGGACAATTGGCGGGATCTGGTACGGGCCGGGTCGGTCCGGGTCCGTCCCAATGCACACCCCTAAACATTTCTAAACTTTTGGTACCACCCTTAATGCACATGTACCTATCCAATGCATATGTTACAATTAATTAAGCCAAAGGTATATGTTACAATAAATTAAGCCAAAGGTACAAACATCACGCATCTCTTCTTCTCATATCAATGGATGCTTAAAGTGCTTTACACGTGTTCGTCTTTTATTGGACCGCTGCTCACGTTCGTTTTTCTCAACTGCTTCAGACAAAAAATCGGAGAAGGACGGTAAGGTCCATGCTCTACAGTTAAATAAGGACGATAGCAGGTTTAGAGATGCACTGTAGCGGTATGGTTTGCGTCATTATCTTCACATAGTGGGTTTACTCGATTCATTCATCTATCATCCTTTGGATAGCAAGGTTAGTTCTTCCCTCTTTGCTCCCTCAAATTATTTGGTTTTTTGCTGTCGATTGGCTGTTTGGGTATGGAATTGGTGTTTCATTTGTAGATTATTGGTGTTTTATTTGTATATAACTTAGTTCTTTCCGTTTTCTGTTTCAATTTCTGTCTCGAATGGACGTTTCTATGGCGGATTGTACCTGTAAGTTGTATATGTTTCATGTTTGAGGTTTATGGTTGGTCTTTGTGTGTTTTGGGTTATCTTCCTGTTAGTTTTGTGGTTTATTTTGCTAGATTGCATAAACATAGGATTCTTTGTACATCAATTGTTATTCAGTGCTTACTTTTATAATTGTTCATGTTTTATCCTGGGTGAGACTTTGGCGTGCAACATTAGGTATTCTATTTTGGAAACGTTGCAGAGATCAGTCTAATTGCATTTAGGGTTTGGAAAAGTTGCAGCATTTGAGGTTAATTTTGCTAACTCTTTCTCTTTGGTTTATGATTTCAAGAAGTTATTATTATGCCTCTTCTATATTCGATTTCATAAAACGCTATTGGATTTAATTTTTATAGAGTGTTGTTTGATTGTTATTTTTTAGGGTTGATTGTCATAGTGACACATGTATGTTGTTAACATACCCATAGGGTTTGGCTTTAATAATTCTTAATCGGCTTGGATTTTACTCATGGTTTGTAATCAAGTATAGTGGAGAGAGAGGTTGTAGGGATGAATATAGTTTGTGTTTTGTTATGTTCAGAAAAAAACACAAACCACCGATTCTCGATTTCACCATTGAATGGATCATTGTTTATGTTTTTAATCCGCATTCGATCGACTATTTCGTTTGTTAAACATATAGGAGATGGGGTGGGGCTTATTTGTTTTGACTAACATTGTCGTGTTATAGGTTCTTGCGTTATTTTGGTCTGTAAATTTGCCTCCATATCGCTGCTTTGTCATACTCAAGTTATATTTGGTTACATATTCTTTACCGGAATGTTTAGGTTTATACTAAATGGATTGACATGCATATGACTTGGTACTTATTGGGTGTTTAGCTGGTGAATCCAAACTCTCTTGAAACATTAGCAAATTGAAAATGAGAGGCTAATACAAACAGTGCAGCGGAAATTATGTTGATAATCCAAACTCTCTATTACATCTAGCGAAAATTATGCAGGATAATGTAGAGATTACTGCCAAACAGGTTCAAAATTTCAAAATTTTAATACATTTTTACTTTAATGGATTGAGTGGATGGGTTGGGAAACGGGTCATAACCTCTGTTTAAATTCAGTTACTAAAAGTTGTGACCAAATGACCATTAATGCAATTGGTTTCATATTGACTGTTTTTCAAATGGTTATTTTTAATGCGCTCATGCTTTAAGGAATTTGTGTGAAGGTATATGCTATAATTAATTCAGATTTTAATTTCTTTTGTTCTATTAGCCTTGACAAACACAAACAAATAATGGGATACTTTTTGTTGCTGTTCAAGACTATGACTAAATGCAGAATTCGAAGTTCAAACTGCTATTATGTTTTGATATGCTGGCAGAATGTCATATATAACATGGAACTATGGAAGAGATTTAGTTTTATCTTTTGGTGTCTGATTATTGATTTGTTGGACACAATATTGTCATCTTCATGCATGTAGCTTGAAGCTGGAAATAGAAAAAATAAACCAAGTTTTGAGGCGTTTGTGAGTCGTACCAGGGTATTGGTTGAAGCCTTACTCATTGGTCTAAGATTTTTGTTTGGGAAACTAATTGTTATTTCTTGGTTTATATAGAAAAGAAAATCTCAAATATAAAAAAGAATAAGATAAACAAGAATGCATTAATGGATGTATATATGTATCAAAATATGCTTAATATTTCTTATTTTACCAAAATATCTCATATTGTTCTTCTGTAAGGGGGGAGACGATGCCATCTTCTCAATCATAGTCTTCCCGGAAAGAATGGCGTGTTGTTTCCGATCACCATACTCAAAACTCCAGCAATGAGGTAAATTCTTTATTAACGTCTTGAGCTTTGCTATTCATGATGTTAGGGTTTTGGTTTTTTTTCTTAATTTGTCCTTTCACGGCTAGGATATGGAGCATTCAAGGCAATGAGAGACTGATTTATGAGGTAAAAGAATAGTCTTTGTACAATTGAATAAAACAAGTGTCAGATAGCATTTCTAACCATTATAGGTAATGTTTGTCATATTAGTTTTTATCATGTAAAGAATACGTCTTGGATCTCACCGCACAGAGACACACAATTCTAGCGATAACATGCTAAACACACTTCTAGCAGCAACAACACTTTGTATCGTTATGTATGAATGTGAATATCTAAGATGTTTATCCATCGTCATGTCGGCGGCAACACGCCAATTGAAAAGCTTGTTCATATATATCTACTAACACTTATAGTGTTAGGACCAAGAGCATATAAATAACATGTAGTTAAATCAACCAACACAAATGTGTTAGGACCAATAATATAAACAAATGAAATTTATATATATAATCTACTAACAAATTGTAGAAGCTAGATTATGAGGCTTGTAATATTATATATATGTTGGGCTGGGCTTAGAGGGTTTCATTAGTTTAGTATACTAGTTTGGTTATTGTATGTAGGCTAGTTTATGGTTGGACATGAGTTTACTATTGGGTTTATGACTCAAGAGGCCCAATAGTAAACCCATTGGGGTGCCTATATAAACCCCTCTAGACCTCCTCATTAAGGGTGCTGGTTTACGATTCTTAGAGGAGCAGCCAAGAGTGTTTACAATCACAAGGAGATTACGATCGTAAACCCGAAAGGATCACGTTTACGATTTTCTGTTTTGTACCTGACAAGTTTTCTTGTGTGCAAACTTTAAGTTTTTAACGTTTAATCATCGTATTCTTCGTGTTTCTTCTCTTCTCTATCTTGAATCAATCATAAACGAGGATTCCGCACTCGTTTGTGATATAAATATCGTGTTTGGTAGATTTTCTGGACTTACAATTGGTATTAGAGCCAAGAATCACAGATTCGAGGTTCTCACGGTATTGGATTCGAGGTTTTCTGGAAAAAGGTTCGACTTTTTGAAGATTTGAAGGTGTTCTTCGGGTTTACGATCGGTTTGCAGCTGGGTTTGTGTGTTTACGATTGATTTCTGGGTATTTCGCGTGTTTACGACTGCTGGTTCTTGAAGATATTCATCGGAAACATGATTACGAGTTCAAGCTTTGTTTTTTACGAGTTTACGACCCGAAAGTTGTAGTTTACGATTGTACTTGATCGAAATCAGGTGTTTACGACTTTTCTCTACCCGAAACGCGTATCGTAATCGGTGTTTACGACTGGCCTCAATCGGATTCGGTGTTTACGATCTGCCTCTTATCGGGAATGGTGTTTACGACTCAAGTGTTTACGATCCAGCTGTTATTACAATCGTAAACAGGTGATTACGATCGTAAATAGGGATTACGATCGGAAACAGGGTTGGTTTACGGAAAAAAGTCACTATTTCACACTTTCACGGAAACGGTCATAACTTTTGACTCGTTTGGAGTTAGAGGCTCAAATTTGAACACGACGTTCGTGACACCGAGCCCCAGAATTACCCCGGACTAACATCCAGGGGAGCTCGTTTGGACCCCCAAATTCCACTCCGAAGGCCTCCGTTTTTTCAGTTTTAAGTTTTTGACACTATTCTTTGAATAATACTTTTGCCGTTTTTGCCGATTCTTCAAAATCTTTAAAGGCTGCATATCTAAAGAAAGAAAATGAGTTCAGTGGTTGAAGAAAAGAATAAGGTTGAGGACAAGGATGCTTTCGCAGATGAAGTTGACAAAACTGAGATATGCCCCAATCCTACTTGTGCACGTTTAATTCCTGGACTTAGGAAAATTTATAAAAATTATGAGATAGAACTGTTTGAAATAAAATGCGAAAGGAATTCATTCAGGGGTAGATGGGAAAAGAGTGAAAAGAAAGTAAAAGATCAAAAACTAGACATTAAGAAATATCAAAAGCTAGCAACAGAGAAGACTATTTTACATGATCGGGCTAGGATTGAGATATCTGAGCTGACACAGAAATTAAATGAACTGCAACAAAAGTATGATGAGCTACAGGTCAAGTATGATTGCAATCAGGAAAGAAATCAGCGAATGCTCGATGCTGGAAAGGAATTGTCACATGCTGTTGTAACTTGCCAAGTTGGGAAAGATAAAACTGGGTTTGGGTCAGAAAAGTCTGATAAGTCTCTGTCTGCAAACAACATTATCCCTCCACCAGTTCCCAGAGACATTATAGGAATACTTCTTAGTGAGGAACAAGTTGAACGAACCAAGTCTGATTATAAAGAAGCTGCTCCTCCTATTGATAGTGTCTTGGTTGGAACTACACCATTGACTCAAGAAGAAATTGATAATGAAGCAAACATGACTTATGGTGAAGGGAGAGTAAAGGATATATCAGACAATGATGCTGAGTGCCAGAAATATGACAGGTGTCACAACTCTAAGTCTGATGAAGCTGGGCTAGAGTTGAAACCATACCCTAAAATTGAAACCCCATGCTTCAAAGTAATTGACGAAGTTAAAAGGGAAAAGGTGATCTTGACGACACGGCCTGAGGGGAAGATCTTTATGACATCTGGATCAATGTTTGACCAAGAACCAGATATTGGATATGACTTGCCATCCTTCTCCTCCAAGTTCAAGGGAATAACTGATGGAGTAATAAGTAAAGCTGAAGTTGAGAGGCCAAAGATCACCATCAAGCATCCAAGTATGAAGCCAACAGCTGAAGTGAAGAATGAAAAACTCAAGGGAGTAGATGTGTCTCCCATTTCTTCAGTTGGATCATGCAGTTGCCGTTGTAATTGCAAGAATGGTGCTTCAACGTCAAAGAATCAAGGAAGCACAAAGACAGTAAAGACAGGTTCGACACAGGCTTCGACAAACCAGCAGAAAGTCAAATTTGAAGCTGCAGTCAAACCAAAGAAGCATACACAAGGCAAACCAGCTCCATATCAGCCACCGAAGACAAATGGGTACACGTCTGACTTCTATCTAAAGAAGCAGACTTGCTTCAATTGTGGCATCGCTGGTCATATTGCTAGAAACTGTCTTTATCGCCCATATGAACCCTATTATCCAAAAACTCAAAGGGTTTCATCTCAGGAGTCTGTGAAGTCTAAGCCCATGAAGGTGGAAAAACCTAAGGCAAGGAAGACTGATACTCCTAAGGTTAAACCCTCTGATCAACATTAGGGTGCTGCCAAAGCTGAAAGAAAATTTTAAATCAAAACAACAGCTTTCCAAGTTACCAAAATTTTCAGAAAAAGGTGATGAAACCATTTTCAAAGCAATCAAAACTTGAAAAACCCAAAGTTACCCCTCCCAAGGTAACTAAAACTGTTTTGAAAAATAATCCTAAAATGAAGAAGGTTGAAACACCTAAAGTCACAATTCAAAAGGTGACTAAAACAAAAACTGTTTTAAAAAATGCATGAATCTAAAACGAAGAAGGTTGAAATACCTAAAGTCACAACTCCAAAGGTGACTAAAACAAATGTTAAATCACCTGGAACTTGGAAACCAAAAATCAAGGCAGTTCCATCTCAACTTCCTGATTTTTCAAAAGGGATGTTCTTACAAGAAGTATCCTTTATTGATTCCTCAGGTGAACCCAGAAAAACAATGGCCTGGGTACCATTAGCTAACTAATCTCTCACTCTATGCAGAAACGATCAAGGAGGATTATCACTAACGTTTTTTCTACTAATTTGTTTGTTGATAAGTGATTGTTCCAGGCACAGTTTAGGAGACGTATCTTCATGTCATGTCAAGTAATCTATACAATGGAAGGTATGTCTCTTTGAGAGGTAAAATGTCAAAATCATCATGAATGGTACTGTTCTTAACTTGGTTGTTTGAATGATGAGGCAGCAAAGGGTCTTTTGAGTCAAACCTATTTCATTAAAGTGTCAGTTAAGCTGTTGATTGATTATGTGTTTGACTTCAAATGCAATGAAGTGTGCATGTCATGAAACCCAATTTTCTAAAATTTTCAAATCAATACTTTGAAAGTTAGCTTGGCCATATATCTTCAAAATTTTGTGTTTTGTTCTTTTAAGTGTGTTTGTGTGTTTTATTATTTTTTATTTGTTTTTCTTGTTAAAAAAATGATGTTTACAAGATTGTGACATTAAAAATCAAAAAGCAAGGGGAAGAAATGTAAAGATGAAGAAAAAGTTGACCCCTCAAAAATAGTGTGCTTTTCAATTTTTAATTGTTTGTGTCTTGTTTCTGAGAAGTTTAGGGGAAGTAAAATGAATGTCCGGGTTGGAGATGGCTGACACGCGTAAGGCGGAAGTGAAAGGCAAGCTTCACGGTGATATGCTCGGTAGGCTCGACCTAATCGTATGACCACCAATGTAAGTGTAATGAACTTAAAAGATATATATGTTTAGTTTCCCATCCCAGGTTGCATGGTTTAAAAGACTGAGTCCCGGCAAAAATGGGTTGAGAGTGGTAATTACCTAGTATTCACTCTCTCACACGCCATGTCTCTGCTGTCATTACTACGCCACATAATAAAAAGAAAAGAAAAAGAAAAGAAAAAGAAATGAAAAAAAAAGGAAAGAAAATGAAAAAAAATGAAAAAGAAAAGAGAATAAATAATCACTCAGTTGGTCTTCTTTGCATGCTTAGCGGCCGACCTGATCACCAACTGATGATTAATGAAATAAGTGGTAGTCATAACGGTGTTGCATGGTTCCTCAAGGTGGGCGTTTGTGAATCCTCAATAAACTCTGAGGTTGGGTAGGTTTTGCTGTGTACGCTTGGGTAGGTTTTGTTGTGTACGCTTGGGTGTGGGGAAAATTAAACATGACGGTAATATTGTACTATATTAAGCATGACGCATTCGGTTGGGATTAAACGGGTTTGAGTTTAAAGCGGACAAACATACCGGCAATCACCTGGACTAGTTGAGTAACTGAAGCTGAAAAGGGTTCCTCAGTCAGATTCATACGGTTTGATCCCTTGTAAACTTTCTCATGTTTGATATTGGTAAGTATTTGTTTGTTTTTATCTTTCGTGTGTGAGTCGTTAAGTTCTTTTTGGTGTGTTTTCGTCTTGGCCAGGTTGATTTGAGAAGTCAAAATGTGTTTTTCATGGGTTTTAATGCATGACAATATGCCCCCGACAGATCTTGCCAAATTTTTAGGGGAAGGAGTATGGGATAATAAGTATTATCCGAAGGGAACTCGAGGATGATACTTATTATCTAATGAAAAAGACTTCCTCCGTCAGATCTTGACAAATTTTTAGGGGAAGGATGGAGGATAATAAGTATTATCCGAAAAGACTTCCACAATACATAGTATCCGAAGGGAACTCGAGGATAATATGCATTATCTCAGGGGAAGTCCTTAGCTGAGGGGAAGTTTTCAACTAAGGGGAAGTCTTTAGAGGTCTTGGGTTCAGGGGAAGTTTTATAGAAAACCCGTAATCTATATTAGGGTTTTTGGTTAAAATTATATTAATTTGAATCAACTAAACAGATAATAATTATCCTCTTACCCAAAGACCAGTCATCAAATGTCTGGTGGAGTATATTTTTTCAAATGTGTGTCAGACAGGTTGATGAGAGAAAGATGCTGCTGCTGCTCAAAGTTAAAGAACCAGTCGGACAAGACTTCCATCTGGAAAATCAACTATTCAGGGGAAGTTGTTGGTGTCTTTACAAGTTTCCAAAAGCTTCAAAAGTTTTTCAAAGAAAATGCTCACAAGTTTAGGGGATGCTGAAGATTTCAAGTCGATCTTTGATGAAGAAAATGATGCAGAGAGCAGTCAGAGATCATGAAGACCCAAGATCGACAACTAAGTTCTTTAAAGTTAGAGGTGTTCAAACTTTTTACCCTCTAATTTTTGAAGATTCAAGACAGTTACCGAAGATTCAGCAAGAACCAGTTCCTTCATGAGAAGCAAGTCAATGAGAATCCTCCATCTCATTAACTTGTTCATTTCAAGAATTTCAAGCTGATGCTGATCAAGAGGAAGTCCCAAGTGCCCGTTATGAAACCCAATGAAGATTTATGCGGAAAGAATCTTCATTAGCATCTATGCCAGCCAGTCAAGAAGAAGAATTTCAAAGATTGAAGACATTTAATATCACAAGCCTAGGGGAAGATTGTAGAGGCTAGATTATGAGGCTTGTAATATTAAATATGTTGGGTTGGGCTTAGAGGGCTTCATTAGTTTAGTATACTAGTTTGGTTATTGTATGTAGGCTAGTTTATGGTTGGGCACGAGTTTACTATTGGGTTTATGACTCAAGAGGCCCAATAGTAAACCCATCGGGGTGCCTATATAAACCCCTCTAGACCTCCTCATTAAGGGTGCTGGTTTACGATTCTTAGAGGAGCATCCAAGAGTGTTTACAATCACAAGGAGATTACGATCGTAAACCCGAAAGGATCACGTTTACGATTTTCTGTTTTGTACCCGACAAGTTTTCTTGTGTGGAAAATTTAAGGTTTTAACGTTTAATCATCGTATTCTTCGTGTTTCTTCTCTTCTCTATCTTGAATCAATCATAAACGAGGATTCCGCACTCGTTTGTGATATCAATATCGTGTTTGGTAGATTTTCTGGACTTACACAAATGTGTTAGGACCAAGTATATGACATGAATTTAAATAAATATTAACATGATGATCATGGTGCACACTTAGTACTTTCATTTGATTTCTCAAGTGTGTTTCACCCATTCTTTGGCTACTTTAAGTCCTAAGACACCACAAGAATGTTTAGATCTTTGAAGAAATGAGATGGAGAAGAGAGATCGTTAGATTATTTAAATTGTAAGTATTTGATGGTTGTTGTCAAGAATTGAGGGTAGTATTTGAGTGTTTAGAATGTAAGAAAAATAGGAGAAATAAGTTTAGAAAAACTCACAAGGAGTAGGGAAGGAACACCGAGAAGGAGGAGGGTGGTTGGTGGCGGTTTTCGGCGGTGATCCGGCGGCTCAGCGATGGATGTGGGTGGTCAGTCGGCGGCGGTTGTGGGGTGATGGGTGGTGGCCGGTTGGAGCAACAAGGAGAGGAAAGAAAGAGTTGTTTGGTGTGGAGTGGAAGTGAAGTGGAGGCTTCTTTTTATAGTCATAATTTTGGTCATTAACCACTAGTTACTATTTTGATCCAAGAGACTTATAGTACTAGACAACTAAGTCTATGGCTTTTAGACTTGTGTGTATTAGGATTAGTATGTGGCAATTTTATCACCAAGGAGATTAACTAGTTGTAGGTGTTTTATAAAACTATATCATGTTTTATAAAATGCCATGTAATAATAGGAGACTTTATAAAATAAAATGGTGGTGGTGAATCCTATAAAATCTTAATTTTATAAAATTTTGATGAGGCTTCCCTTGTATAAAAATAATACAAGGTGGTAGGATTTTATAAAAACTAAAGGTTGATGGGCTTTATTTTATAAATATCATGGGCCTTGTTTATAAACATTATGGGCTTTTATAAAATAAAAACCAACTTTGGTGGGTTTTGTGAAATGGGCTGAAGCCTAAAAGAATTTAAAAAGGGTGTGGGCCGGGTTTTCGGTTTGGGCCGGATAGGTGGGCCGGTCTTCGGCCGGGCCGAAGAGGAAAAGAGAACCGGGTCTGGTCTGGGCCGGTTGGGCCGCGGTTTGGTCCTCTGGGTCTGGCCGGTGTTTCGGTTGAACGGGTTAGTCATCGGGTCGAGTTACGGGTTTGTTATTAGTGTTTTTGATCCGTTGGCTTAGTTGGGCGGAATGGGCCTGAACGGGTCATCGGTTTTGGTGAGTCTTGACAACGAGATGTTACGTTATATTTTTAGTACATAAAAAGTATATGAGTTGTGTCAATTATTTCAGTTTTTCAGAAAGTTGATACAAAATGCAGTTTTTCGTACGCGTGAAAGTTAACGAAGACTGTTTCGTTTGTTCGCGTCGGTTTTAAGCTCGATCACCATGAGTATTTAAAACCAAGTTGTTTTAATTACGTAATCGCTTAAAATGTCGTTGTGTCGTTGATGTAAATCTGTGACATTAGTTTCCAAGGAAAATATAAAAGTATATTTTTATATTTATTTTCTTATTATTGGAATTCCATTAATTACTTGAGGATTTTTCTTATTTATTAGGGTACAGTTTCCAATACAAACGTGGGAATTAACTTACATCCGATTTTATCAGTTAAGCTCAGTTAAGCAGTTAAGATTAAGGCACATAATAGTTACTCTAAAAGTCAAAGTAATGAGGTTTGACCTGACTTTTGGACGAGGTGTCACAATATAACCAACCCCTATTCCCAACCAAATACTTTCAGCCCACACTTGCGTGGTCAGCCGAGTTTGCTTACATAGACATAAGGACCTCGAACGTATCATATAGCATGGGGTGCGAGTCACCTTTCGGATCATGCATCGTCCCCCGACCGTGTGTCACAAGTCCGACCTTTGGAATTTTGACCCCCCAAATAGTCCGTGATACGTAGAGCACGCTTGGTTCAGAAAATCAGTAATACACTTTCAATAAAAAAGGTTTTCACAAAGTTATTTGACACACCTTAAAACAACTTTATAAAGATAACTCGAGTACTCATTAAATATTAGTTAGCTCCCATCAAGTGCAAGAGTTGAGCTAATCATTGCTGGCTAGCTTAAATATGTGCCACGTAGTAAACGAAGAATTTCATAGACACCTCGTCCAAAAGTCAGGTCAAACCTAAAAGTGGGAGAGAAGAGGAAAGAATTAAGGGAGTTGAGAAATGAGGTGAAGCAAGCTTTTATAGGCAAAATCTGGTTAGCGGCACGGGGCGTGCTGTGTCAGGCGGCAGGTTTTTGTCTTCTTCTGTCGTCAGTGACACGGGCTGTGCTAGGCTGGGCATGGGCCGTGCCGTGTCAGGGAGGTCAGCGGCATGGGGCGTGCTGTGTCAGGAGCATGTGTATGCTGAATCATAGGTGGATCCGGGTCGGGCACGGGGCGTGCTGGGTTGGGCACGGGGCGTGCTGAGGTTGGTTTTCTTCAAAGTTAGCATTTTCTTCACTTTTCTGCAAGATTCTGCTCCTTTTGGTATTTTAACCTCAGAAAACCTGAAAAACTAAAAAGAAAACAAAGTCGACTTGTTTTGATGTTAGTAGTTAGGTTTATTCCCGATAAGTGAGTAAATTTGATAAGAAAAATATGTATAATTTAGTGTTTGTCAGTTTGTGATTTTATGTTTACAAATCCGAGCCAACTATATCATTGTAGCTTCACATTTTCCCGATGTGAGCATATTACAAAACTGACTAATTACTTTTGATGTGTTTTTGTTTTTTATTTTTATGTCATCTTTTGTGGAGGTACATTGGGTTTCATATGAATGGTGTCTGAGAGTGTGGTTATGATAGAAGGGCCTAAGTCGTCCATGGTGGTGAGGGTGATGGATTGTGTTATGGTGATGGTAGGGGAGAATTAGAAAAAAATATTTATAAATTAATTAATGTAATTTGTAATCTTTTGATTATTTTTTTTGTATATCATATTTGAATTACTTGAGATTATACTTTATATTTTAAGGATTATTAGCCTACACGAGCTTACCCACACGTTATCATTTTTATTTTTTTTAAATAGTTCGTAAAGTAACTACTATAATCCACATATCCCGTCATCTGCAAGTTTTGAAGCCTTGACCTCTCAAAGAAGGATTTCACCTAGGGACCAACTCGGACATGGCCTAGTAGTCTTTATCATCTTCTTGGTGTCTTTTTGTTTAAGCTTATATGCCAGTGACGCTTTTCGATTTTCAATTCCCTGTGGTGAAGCACGAATAACCTATATTTCAATAATTATATGCGAAATTATTAATTATATAATTTCTTGAAACATTTGATGTATATATGGGTTGACCGTTGAGTTGTTAGGTTGGTATAAACTATGTTAGGCCCTATTTTTTTTTCTTTTCAAAACCTTTCAATAGAGGTTACATTTGATTCGGTCATACGTATTCAGATGTAGAGTCGTTTATTTTTCCAGTTATTAAGATGTTCTACATCTTAATAGCGTCTTAACCATGAAGACTTTTTAGAACATCTTAGAACCTCTAACCCTAAAAAAGAGGCGTTCGTTCTCCGGCGACTAGAGCCCCGTCTCCAGCGACTACGCTCCGTTTCTGACGACTAGTTATCCGCCTCCGGCCTCTCAGTTTTCAGATATTTAAACCACCTCTTAACATTCAGAAGCGATATTCAGATTCAGACATAAAAATCTTAAAAGAACAAACGGGGCCTTACATTTTCTAAACATTTGGTCCATGGTTTTCTAGTCTAGTTGTATGGAGTTAGCCACATCGTATAAGTGGTGAGTGTTTAAATCCTTATAAATACAAAAATGGGTGTAATTCGTTAAAAAAAATCTCATAACATTTTCCCTAGTAAATAAGTAACATTTTAAATTATCTTGCCGTTGTAATATTGGAGATAGCTTGAGGCTCAGCAAAGGTCAACTTTGAAGCAAATTGCAAAATGACAAAAGCGAGACCAGATGACTACATACATAATAAATCCCCAAAATTTAGGGTTGATCCAAAATCAAATCCTCCCTCATCTATCTATCGATCTTGTTGGCAAAGCCCTGAAGTTGATCGAAGCAAAGCATAGCATAGCATGGACAGAATCAGTAGGCTGCCTGATGACGTCCTCTTTCACATCCTATCCTTCCTCCCAACCAAGCACGCCGTGGCCACTTCAATCCTGTCTTCACGATGGGTAAATCTATGGTCATTTCTTTCGATTATTGACTTGGATGATTCTCTTTACCTAGACCCCTCAAGGAGGCAGCATTCCGATCCGGCGCTTTTTATCAACTTCTTACACAGGGTTCTGTCTCTGAATCAGTCTAAAACTATCGTCAAGTTTCGACTTCATATGCATCACACCTACCCACAGACTTTGCCTGGATTTAATGCGTTTATTCAGAGCGTAATCTTCAGAGATGTTGTGGAGTTCGATCTGGGGGTGTTTTCTAATTTCCCTCTGGATGAGGACTGCCTGATGATCCCAAATAGTCGCTCTCTGAAGGTGCTCAAGGTTAGAAGTGAGTTCTGTCTAAAGATGCCTGCGTTTCCGGGCTGTTTCCCGAGCCTCCGCGTGTTTGATGTTAAGGTCTCCCTGGTCGAAGGTGATGAGCTGATCGCAAACCTGTTTCCTTGTCTGCCTGCTCTTGAGAAGCTGTGTCTTGCTGGGGATTTAACTGATTGCACCGGGGAGATATATGTCAATATCGGTGGGGCTGCTTTAAAACATTTGGACCTTGAGTTATTGATCTATAATTATGATGAGTGTGATGCTATGGTTGTCATTGATGCGCCACAGTTGGATTACCTTAGGCTTCAAGATGGATTTCTGGCATCATACTTGGTGAAAAACAAGCCTGCCATCGGTGAGGTCAGGCTTGATGTGGGAGAATATGAGGAGGAGTTTCTTGAGTATTTGGACGAGGTGGGTCCTACGCGACTCGCGCGCTTTGACGAGCTTTTGAACAGTTTGGTTAACGCTAGGTTTATATCGGTTTCCGCAACTACTATAAAGGTTAGTTAGTGGCAGGCTCACATCACATGGATGTTAATTAAATAAATTACATTTGATATGCTCATAATCGATCTGTTTATTATTATGCTTGTTGAACTTGAAGGTAATTTTTTCACAAAATTGGAACCTGCCCGTGTTGCCATATTTGATAAAACTAGAACTGGATGTGCATGCTGGTAGTTGGATTTTGCTGTTACACTGGCTTAAAAGCTGCCCAAACTTGAAGGTTCTTTCTTTGATCATAAAGGTGAAATCTTAGTTTCCGTCCATTTGATCCCCATTAAGCACACATGAATTTCATCACAAATCATAGAGAGTTTGACTTCCTGCATTTTGTGATCATTCGGTTACAAGTTATGATACTGCCATACTGGTGACTGAATTGATCATTTTCGCATTCAATTTTTGTTGCTAGTCAGACGTATGAATCATTTTTCTTCATTTGTTTTGGACTTCTGACCAATAGTCTGTGTCTGTCCAAGACTCATTAGGTATGTAATTGGAATCAAGTTTTTTTATTTTTTTTTTTGGAAAATGGATTTAAATAATCTCAACTATGTCTTATTGGCCGATAATAATCCTAACTTCATTTTTGTAATAGATAGTCTTATATATATATTCCGTTTTTTTCTAATAATCTTTCCGTTAAAAAAACTAACCCCGTTAGTTTGTGATGACGTGGAGGACCAATCATGTCATTTTCTAAACTTCTTCCTATTTAAACAAACCTGAGGGACCAAAATGTAAACTTCAAAAAAATTAGGGTTCATTTCGTAAACTTGATTATAAGAAAAATCGCAAACACGCCAATTCCGGCAAAGGTGTTCACAGGTGGCGGCACGTTATTACCACTCGTCTCGACGGGAATGTCCTCGTATGCATCAAAGTTGATCCCGGTACTCTCTTTGTCAACAAACTGTTGCTTGGTTCCATCATCTTCTCCAAAAGGGTTGCCTCACGGTCCCTAGGTCCCAACCACCGCTCCTGCTATTCCAACCACCGCTGCCGGCACCACGTCCACCACTAACCTACCCGGACCTAAAGTCGTTTCTATGAGCAGCCCAGCTGTCACCACCGCTTACTGCAGAAATGGCGGCAGTGGGGCCACTGTTTGCGGTGGCTG
The DNA here is from genome assembly GCA_039602395.1 of Deinandra increscens subsp. villosa. Classification (NCBI taxonomy): domain Eukaryota; kingdom Viridiplantae; phylum Streptophyta; class Magnoliopsida; order Asterales; family Asteraceae; genus Deinandra; species Deinandra increscens. The sequence goes on from JBCNJP010000023.1 coordinate 25,307,648, forward strand.
GTGGTGGTGTTAGGAAGATGCGGAGGGACGTATGTCGGTCTGTTTGGGTCACGATCGGACATCGGAGGTTGCCGAGAGATGGAGAGAAGATTGAGGGTTGCTGGTTGGGAGGTCGCAGGTGAAGCAAGGTCGTCGGAGATGATGGCGGTGGTGAGGGTTTTAGTGGGACTACATTTTTAATTTGGCAAACTGAACCCTAAGTTTTTTAAAGTTTACATTTTGGTCTCCCGAGTTTGTTTAAATAGGAAGAAGTTTAGAAAATGATATGATTGGTCCTTCACGTCCTCACAAACTAACATGGGTTAGTTTTATTAAAGGAAAGATTATTGGAAAAAATAGAGTATATTTATAAGATTGTTCTATTACAAAAATGAAGTTAGGATTATTATCGGACAATAGGACATAGTTGAGATTATTTAAATCTATTTTTTCCTTTTATTTTTTTCAGTACATCTAATCAACACATATCTTACACTTCAAATCAAATCAAGATTTCAATATGTTAAAACCACTTCCAAGTATTCCAGGCAGAATGGATGGATCCAATTGAGTAATGAGCAAAAACAGGTTCTGGTCAATTCAAATTGCTTTGAAAACACAGTCAAAACGGTTCCGGTCAAACTGGGCTGGGTCACTTTGGGTCAACCGTTTTGTTCGTATTTTGATTAAAATCAATTTATGTATAAACTTAGCATTTCTTACTAAATTTATTATTTGTATTTGTATATTTAAAACAAATCTATCTTAATAGACCGTAAATTTATAACCAATGGAAATTTTTGTAAACGAAAAAAATAAAAGCTGCCGCGTGGCCAACATTCAACACAGGACTCGTGTATACTAGTTGAACTCACCATTCTCTAATCGGCTTGTTTAAAGCTATATTTTTAAAGCTCGTGTTTGGATCGTTAGTATATTTTCCAAGGTGCTTCGGCTCATTCATGTTCTATTAATTATTTAATTATATTATTTCTATACATTTATTATTACAATATGTCTATATAATTTACTTTTTTTTTTATAATTTTATATATAATAACTATATTAAATGAAGATCATATAAATAAGAGGGTTGTTATTTGTTAAATGAGCTCCAATATAAGCTCGAGCCTTTAGCGAGCCTGTTGTCTTTTCTTGCAAGCGAGCATAACTTTTTATTGGTTGTGTTTACTAGGAGAAACCTGTATTTGTGTTTGAGGACTTGGAGTCAAGAGGGGTAGATGCCGTGCCATCTTGCTTATCATCGTGCGTTAAAGAGATTGAGATCAAGAGGCTAGGGAAAGTGGACGAGGAAGAAATGTTGAAGTATCTTTTGGAGAATGCAAAAGTTTTGGATAAATTCACAGTCAATTCTCGCGTGTATATTAAAGACGGTGTTCTACAATAAATAAATCAAATCCAAGGAATAACCTACGATACATATTGGTAATTCAGACTCTTCTTTTGTTTGTGTATGCCTGTAATTTAAAGAGGATAACAATTGAAACTGTTATTTTTGTTTGTGGATGATTGATTACTAAGTAAGAACATAATGTTTCTTAGAACCGTAACAATTCAAGTAGTAACTAGTAACTCTAACTCTTCCCTTTCCAGTATATTAGGGTTTACTATGAAATTGTTGATTTATATATAACTAGGATAGTAGCCCGTATGATAGCATGAAAATATTAAATTAAATAAAAGTTACGGTTAAATAAAGCAAATTAAATACTCAAGAACTGGGTGATCCTAAAAAAAATTAACCTAAAACTTTACTACAATCTAAATAAAATGTTACCATATTAAACACTTTACTACGATCTTAATAAAATGTAACCATATTAACCACAAGAAAGGGGATTTGGTTTTCCCTTTTCTCCTTAACGCGTGGATAGATGAGTGGATTTTTGTATATAAAAGCCTTCGCATTTTAGTATTAGTTTTCATTATCTTTATATTTCAGAAAACCTTAACGCGTGGATAGATGAGTGGATTTTTGTATATAAAAGCCTTCGCATATTAGTATTAGTTTTCATTATCTTTATATTTCAAAAAACCATGAGAACCCTTCTCCACTTCATTCTTTATATTGACCACTAGGTTAGTAACACGTGTAATACACGGGTTGAATTTATATTCATAACATTAGATAAATATAAAAAAAACGGTCAAGAGATCTAAAAATTATAAATGATGTAATTTATTATAAAACATTAATTGATAACTTAATACATTGAATTAATTTATTATGTTTGACAAATTATTAATTAGTTATTTTAAAAAGATTATATTATTGAGTAAATTTATCAAATCTAAATTAAGTTTGTCAATTTCTTTTAAATTTAAATTTAGTTTGTACAAAATTGGTAAGTAATCTTAATTGATAATTTAATAAATTGATAATTAATGTGGTTTTGACATGTGGACATCCTATAAAGAAGACATGTGTCAACCATTTTAGTGTTTTAAAGGATTTTAAAATCTAGAACTCACCAGCGTAATCTGACTTTTAAAGTATGCATGTCAGAGGAAGCAGGGGCTTCAAGTAGTAAAGGAAATACTCATGCTTGAGCGACATATGAGGCACAAATTGCAAGACTTGTGTCACACCCCGGTCAACGGATTGGGTGTGAGCGAGACGGAATCATAGTCGCAGATATACAGAACAACTTCTACTAAATTCAAACGTCATTTAAAACATAATACCATTCATGTTGCAGCGGAAAGTTGTGGTGAAATGATAATGTCTTACATTTGAATAAAAGTCTTAGTTTGATATTGAAATCAAAAATCAGTTTATTTAAGATAGGTCAGGACTACGACTCCGGTGAAGCAGGGTCGAAAGTTACAGTGAAGCCCCATTTGCACGTCTTCCATAATAAGCTTAGATACCTGAGAAATCATGAGTTTAAAAGGTCAACATAAAGTTGGTGAGGTTCACAGGTTTATGATTCTATGGTAAGTTTGTAAAAACAGTTTACAGTATGTTGGAATAACAGTTTACGGTATGTTGGAATAATAGTTTACGGCATGTTGGGATAACAGTTTACGGCATACTTAAATGTTACGTTGGTTTACCGTCGTGGTTGTAAGATCCTACCATGTTGGGAATCAAGATTCCGAGTCAACATGATTTGGATAGATGTGATTTATACTCAATGGCCACTTAACATTTACCGTCCCGACAACACGGTGAAGAACATGACAACTCAAGACACAAGACTCAACTAAAGAAGATGGCTTTAGTGAATATTATTTATTGTTTAAATATTGTCACTAGTTGGTAGTTTTACTATTATGCCCTTAGTGAGTTTTGTAGTATATATAGTAAGTCTTTCTCATGTGAAAGACTTGATGATGTATGTCTAGAAGAGAGAGTTAGTCATGGTTCCTTGAAGCTTGTCAAGGGTTCTTGAACTTACCTAGTAAGCTCAAGAAACCCGGGAATGCGTGGGGTAGGTAATGTAATCATTCGGTTATTATTAATCATTTGGTTATCCTTTGTTATCTATCTTTCATGTTGATTATCATAGATCTATCTTGTTCTTCATATCCATGTTTCTACTAGCTTTGTTCTTCATCATCATCACATCTCAAACACCATCGTGTTCATATCCGGGTGTTCATTTGTTTCTACAAAAACGAGTTACACAAAGACTCGATCCGCTTCCGCAGCCAAGGTATTTGGTCACCACCTCGGTTTTTCAATTGGCATCAGAGCCATGGTCGAGATAATGCAACCTCACGGTCGATATCTCAACTTTGTGTTCATATGCTCGTTATTTTTGTAAACAAATAGAGATGTTTCTATTTTTTGAAAGGTTTCTAAGCTCCACTCCATTATCTTTCAAAATCTATTTTTTTTTTGTATGTTGAGTTCTTGAAGGTTGTGTTGCACCAAAAGCTTTGTAAAAAATCTATAACATGAGTTTTTTTTTAACTGTGAACCCCACATGTGCATGCTCATGAGTCCTCCATTTGAAATATAAATATGTATGAGTATTTTAAATATTTAGATAATCATATCTATATGAAATGGAAGTCTCGAGTACACAACCACATTTAAGAAATAGCTTTTCTTTTGTTCTATTTGAGAAAATTAAGCAGATGCAATGCATGTGACTTTTTGTTCTTTGTCTCATTTGACTTTTGAGCTGTCAAAATCAGCCCATACCTCCATCACGTGATACACTACGAACCGTCCCATACACCCTTTCTCTCTCCACAAGAAAACAAACTTGCAAAACCTAGGGTTGGGTTCTATAGAAAACCAATATTTTATAAAAAACCAAAAAACCAAGGAAAAAATTTATTTTTTTTTAAACTTTTTTTATATGTTTCTTTCATGATTTTAAGAATATTGGAAAAAGAAAAAACTTTAAAAACGTTTTCGAGTTTTTTTTAAAAATAAAATAAAATTCGAATTTTAGCTTGAAATTAATATTGCACTATGCAACAATAATATAAAATTGGTTTATGAATGTCAATTCTTTGTTTTTTACATTATTCGCATAAACCACATTCATATTTAAGTTAAGTCTCTTGTTTTTAAGTAGTTTTAATTATAATGCATTATGCAATACTATTGGTACTATTGCATGATGCAATAATAAAAAATCATAAACTTTTTATTTTTTAAATTTTTTTTCCCATAAATAAAGCTAATAAAATTATAGAATTTTTGGTAAAATTATTTTTAAAAAATATTAATATATGAAGAAGTTATAGAGAAAAAAAGGTTGGTTTTTTGGTTTTCTGGATAATTATTGGTTTTCTATAGATCTTTCCCCGCAAAACCTATTCTTTCTCTCTCTTCGAAAAAGTTGAAGAGAAAATATCGGAGAAATTAATTGCAGGTTATGCTTGAAGGAATTAACATTCGAAATTAGAGAAACAAAGAAATGCTCGATCACGAGACTGCAGCTCGATCAAGCATATGTGTGTTCCTTTTATGGGTGACGATGTGAAAGACGGTTAATAAAGATGATATGAGATAAAGAAGATGACGATGACATTTTTACTTCGTTCTGGTATGATAAAGATTGACGTTGGTGATAAATGTTAAAGCTTAATTTGCACCAGTCAACGATGTTGAAGGTCGATGACAGTCTCGGATCGGAATCTGGGTTGAAGAAGCTGGTCATAACTCAGAACCCAGTTAACCATGGTGTATTAGGGTTTCACTAAAAGTTGATGGTGACGAGTTTCTACAACAAGGACGAAAATGGTGACTATGCTTGTCATCGGTTTCTTCAAACATGAAAAACGTTTGAAACCGGTCAATATGGTTACCTCTGTTAAAGCCGAAAGAAGGAGTTACAGAGATTAAGCGTGTCGGAAAAGATAGAGTGTTGCAGGAAGATTGTCGGAGAAAGCAGAAAAGGTGTTGCAGCCACTTGGTTTCTCTCTCCTGTTTCCGCTTCATCGTTCAACAGGAAAAACGAAGTTCAAGCGGAATTTTGGTTGTTCAACCGGAAACCAACCTTCAACCGGAAATCAGGCCCGCTTCAACTTTCAAGCGGAAATCGACTTCAACCGGAATTGTGTTCAAGCGGAGAATTCGACCGGAAACTTCAACCGGTTCCCGTCTCTGCTCGTCAACAGGTCACCGGAGTTCTTTCCTGTTCACTTCCGGTCACCGAGCTTACCTCTTCTCAGCCTCGACTAGCCTGAAGACGCCATTAGAGCTACCGGTATTCAGCTCCGTTCACGTCTGATCGCCGGAAAAACGTACATGTTCAGGTCAGTTGTTTCGGTACGAGATAAATTGATTGGGTTGCTATGGTTTGATGGAGATGAAGTCTCGGTTCCGACAACCTATATCGGATGCTACAGGTCATAGAATTGATGAACTATTGTTGAAGTTTGTCGACTCTGATATGGGTTTATGCTTATGCTCGAGATTTCGGTTACGGGTTCGGTTCGGGTTATTTATCTTTGTTGTCAACCCACGACCATAACAACAATTTGAAGACATAATTTTGTAGAAATCTCATCAGGTACATCGAAACTATACTCCTATATCACATTGCTTCGATATATAGCAGACGTGTTATGAGGTAATATTTGAATATAAGAGTTGTGCACAAGTTTGATATGAGAGATTATTGGCTACTGTTGGATTTCAAGAATTTGTTGATGAAATGGTTGCTATATGGGTTTTGATCAACAGAAGATGCTTATTTATTTTGCTTGGTTGCAAAAGTCTAGGGGGAGAAGATGGGATGAATATTATGAGACTTTTCGCAATGATTTGAGCAAAAGAAAGCAACATGATTTTTAATCTTCGAAGCGTCCTCAAGCCGTAACAGTTGCGACATTGCCATTATGGTAAAAATTGAGGCAAGGTTATTAGCACAAAAGAAGTGGTTTATCTTCGTGCAAAGCATTGGTTTGGTATTCGGCCAAGTATTTCAAGTCGGTTGAATTGTGGATTTAATTCTCGAGTTTTCCATAAATCCTTTATTTTTTTTTTACTTTCAACAATATAGGTACTTTGAGTTATGACTTAGTCCTCAAGTAGCTTGTTATTATGTTGAAGTTTGTAAACACCCTATGCATTACAGCCTATGGTTTGGGGCTAGAAGAATGTTTATTGTAGGGGGAGCTTCACAAAGGAGAATTGAAGAATAAAAGATTTAAAACTACATGAAGATTTTCTTGAAGACAAGTTGCAAGAATACAAGAACCAATGTCACAAGTGTTGAGTATACCATCTACCAAATAGGGGGAGATTGTTGGGAATCAAGATTCCGAGTCAACATGATTTGGATAGATGTGATTTATACTCAATGGCCACTTAACATTTACCGTCCCGACAACACGGTGAAGAACATGACAACTCAAGACACAAGACTCAACTAAAGAAGATGGCTTTAGTGAATATTATTTATTGTTTAAATATTGTCACTAGTTGGTAGTTTTACTATTATGCCCTTAGTGAGTTTTGTAGTATATATAGTAAGTCTTTCTCATGTGAAAGACTTGATGATGTATGTCTAGAAGAGAGAGTTAGTCATGGTTCCTTGAAGCTTGTCAAGGGTTCTTGAACTTACCTAGTAAGCTCAAGAAACCCGGGAATGCGTGGGGTAGGTAATGTAATCATTCGGTTATTATTAATCATTTGGTTATCCTTTGTTATCTATCTTTCATGTTGATTATCATAGATCTATCTTGTTCTTCATATCCATGTTTCTACTAGCTTTGTTCTTCATCATCATCACATCTCAAACACCATCGTGTTCATATCCGGGTGTTCATTTGTTTCTACAAAAACGAGTTACACAAAGACTCGATCCGCTTCCGCAGCCAAGGTATTTGGTCACCACCTCGGTTTTTCATACCATGAACCTCAAATTCGAATACTAACGGATTACCCACTCATAGCATTCTATCCCAAGAATACCGAACAGGCGAGAATAACTGACGTGTACCACTTGACAATATACGAAGTCAGGATTGGAGCTACCAATCTGGGCAGGGTTGTCAACCCAAATAGATCTATTCACTAGTTATCGTTTCGAGTAGAACTAATCGAATTCAATTAATAGTGGGATTTCAGTTGTACTAACGTTTATAACGATAAAGTACCAGTTGTTGGGATACGGAATGGAACATGTAGTCAAACGGCTAACAGGTAAACCATAACATTAAGTAAAAAGCATTTTATCAGTTCATGATTTCTCCCCCATAAGTGTAAAACAGTTGTAAAGAAAAGGGGCCGTGAAACTCATATGATTCAGTGGTGATGACGGATTACTGAGTGGCAACTAGCAAGTAAAGTCCTAATAAAACATAAGACAATATGCATAAGGTCCACATAATCATTTGAGTAACTAACGTTACCCAAATGATACCGGTCTTGACGTATAATCCCGTTTGTAGCGTTTGAAAACCCGTCAGTTAATCAGTTTAAAATCAGTAAATGCTAATGTTCTAATATGAAAGCATTTATGTAATTTGAATACAAGAATTGAACATGTGATCACGTATCATGAAGGCCAGTTCAATCAAGTCTTGAATATTGTCTTAAATAATAATATTTATTATTATTTTTAAGTTCGTACGATCGATTGAATATTTAATCGCGTTAAGTTATAATATATATAACTAGGGTTGATAATTATTATCAAAATAATTATTCTAACTTGTTGGAATAATTTATCAAATTATTACAAGTTAAAGATTTAATGATTAAACACAAGTAGGTAAATATTAAAGGTTATTTTAATATTAAACTCATGTTTTGAAAATTAGGGTTTTGAGTTAATGTAAATATAATTATTATTAAAAATAATTTTATTAACAAACCAAAATGATTTTAACTCAAATTAGGGTTTCTAAAATTCATAAGGATAATTATTTGCTGAAAATAATTATTTACGATTTATTACGTCGTAAAACATTTTTAAATCGTTTAAAGATTTCGTTTCAATTCCAAACGTTTTAAAAATAAACATTTGATCTGGTTAAAACGTTTTGATTATTTTGATTTATTTAAAATAATCAAAAATGTTTAAAAATATGTTTTTCATAATTTCTATAAGTCTTTTGATTTTATCTTTATAAAATCATTTTTAAATAACTTTATTTATCAAATAAAGCTAGGGTTTTAAATTTTAAGACTTTTTATAAAATATTCTCCAACATAAAGTATTTTCCACTTTTGTATAAGATTCAAGATTTTTATACTTTTTATGTTGAGTAACATAAATATGTTTATTTACCATCTTGATATATAAAATATATTTATATATATTTTAATCCATTTTATTTCTATCAAATCTAAAACAAGCACTTTAAGTCTTTTGTTTTTTTTTTAATTTATATTTTTATAAATTATGACCCTTTTATATATTTGATCCCATTGTCAACTTTTATGGTTTAATTTATCATAGTAATTTTTATAAAATTACTAACGTTGATATTTATCCATAAAACTCATTTTAGGGTTTTTAGTGTTATCATTTTATGTCCAAAAGTTTATATAACACATCTAATGTCCAACTAGTTCACTAATGTCTTTAAACACCCAATTTCATCCATGATACTATGTCATTAGCAATTATAAATTCATTAACTAGATGATTAACAATTTAGATTATAAATAACAAGTCTAGCCATTTATAATCATGTTATAACATAAGATTAACAATCATTTACCATGCAATATATATCTTAACATCATCAATCAACTAAATAATCAAATTAACCCATTTATTAGTAACTTTAAACATGGGTTTTTTATATGAATGTAGTTATTGACAAAATCACATTTTCAAACCTTATAGCCTTAAGGTTTAAAGAAAATAAAGAAGGAAAATATAGTTAGGTGTTTGATCGTTAGTAAACCTCTCGTTTAAACGGTTAGTTGTAAAGACTCGGGTTTTAAAAGAATCGATCGTCAAGACTCGGGGATCGTTTGGGAACGTTTAAAACGTATTAAAAACATAGACGAAATAGTTTAAAGGAACTCACAACGCGAGCGAGAGTGAAACCGAGAGAAAAGGGAAGGCGGCGGCTCGGTTTGGGTTGTTTATGGCAGCGACTAGAGGCGGCTCACGGAAGCGGTGGCTGGCAGCAACCGGCGGCAGTAGTGGTGCACCGCAGCAGTAGCCTCGGTAGGTGGCAGCGGCAAGGCGGGTGGTGGCCGGTTCGAGGCCGGGGCCCATTGTGCATCGGTTGGGTTCACGGGTCGCCACGATCATTCGGAATATTAAGTTTGAGTAACGGTTCAAGGTTTCGGATTTGGTTTCATGGTTTTAGGCTCATTGGGCCTATTGGGCCTAGTTGGGCCCAATCGGGTGATCAGATGGGGTTTGGCTTAAGTCTTGACAACGATTTCAGTTCGTGATGTTTTTATTTCGTAAAAACAATAGTTCGATTCGATTATAACAGTTTTTCAAAAATCGGATATAGTTTTCAGTTTTGTACACAGGTTACGGTTTACGTTTTCAGTTTTGTCAGTTCGCAACAGTTTTAAGCTCGACCAACCAGATCGTTTAAAACCGAATAGTTTTAAACATACGATCGCTTATCAGTTTGTCGTGTCGGTTATACAAGTGTATGACACCAGTTCCGGATAAAATATAAAAATACATTTTATATTTATTTTTCTTATTATTGAAGTTCCATGATTTATACATGAAATCTTTATGCATTTAATGGGTATACGCTTCTAGTACAAACGCGGGATTAGGTTTACGTCATCAGTTAACAGTCAGGTACAGTAATTAACAGTTTAAACAGTAATCAGATCGGTTAATGCACATTAATGCTTAATTAAAGTCAAAGTAAAGAGGTTTGACCTAGGGTTAATGGACGAGGTGTCACATTCTCCCCCAGTTAGAAGAATTTCGTCCCGAAATTCAGTTCTTAATCACTGGTTGTTTGTGACGTTTCCGAAAAGTCGAGGATATTTCAGACGCATTTGAGCCTCGCGTTCCCAAGTGTACTCTGGACCTCGCCATGAGTTCCAACACACTTTGATAATGGGGATGCAACTATGCTTCGTTCTCGTAAGGTCTCAGTCAAGTATCTCGACAGGTTCCTCAATAAAGTGAAGTGTTTCGTCAACTTGAATTTCGTCAAGTGGGACGACAAGCGTTTCATCAGACAAGCATTTCTTAAGATTTCTAATGTAAAAGACATCATGCAAACTGCATAGCTATACGGGAAGGCGTAAACGGTAAGCTACTGGTCCGATTGTCTCAGTGATTTCCAATGGACCAATGTAGCAAGGGTTAAGCTTTCTTTGTTTGCCGAATCAGATGGCACCTTTCAAAGGTGACACTTTTAACATGGCGCGATCACCCTTTTTTTAAAGTATAAGGGTTTGCGACGATTGTCGACAGATAAATCTCAATAGTCTGATAAAAGGATGAGGATTTACACACGGATAAACGAGGTTTTGAGTATGAAGGTTTCTAGACAGGTCAGGATTTCTCATGAATGGGCTCTACCAGGATTTTCATGTAGTTCAAATTACAATTATGTGTGCACCCACAATTGTGATTTGCCTTACATGATCAGCCTAAGCTTTGCTCATACTTGAGTTTTCAGTTTCTCGGAAAATGTAATGTATCGAGGACAAGATGGCTTATGAAAACGTTTAGATTGATTCGCTACCAGACGGGATCTTCCTTGATTACCGGGATTCCTTAATGATAACAATAATGAAAATGCGGTTTGGCTCCAGTCTATTGGTCTTGCAGTCTAAGGTCCTAATAGGTTCTAGACAAGATGGGTGTGTAGGGCATTGGTCCAATCCGTTCCAGGATCTCAAGGGACTGATGAGGTTTAAGCATGCCTAGCTTTCCAGGCCTAGTCACCTCCGTCAGAGACAGAATCCATTATAAGGTTTTGAACCCCTTATAGATTCTAAGGGTTCGCGTCGAGTGTTAATGTAGTTCTCCTGGAGATTACCTATGGCTTTCAGAAATTGAAAGGTCTCCTTAGTAGTTTCATGAACTATCACTGGACCAGTCAGATGACTGTTACTGGCTTCAGTCCAGCGATAGGGTGAATGAAACTTTCTTCCATACAAGCCTTCAAAAGGGGCGGCTTGAATACTCGAGCGATTTCTATTGTTATAAGGAAACTCGGCGATTGGAAAATAGTTGTCTCAACCATTGCCTATGTTTGTCTCGCGTGATGACAATCTGTCACATAACTACGCAACGTACCCTTTTAAGGTCTGGATTTTTCCTTTGATTTGGTCATCATTATAACTCCTTCATACATACATTTTGTTGGATCCCTGGATGGATGGAATATCTTGATTTGTGGGCTTCATCAAACACTAGCCTTCTCAAGTCTCTAAGGCAAGGTACCCGTAGTCTATCCAAAGAGTTCATGGGTCCATCAGGCTTTTCAATCAGTTGTTTCTCCCTGTCATGCAGGCATTCATTTTCCAGATTCTCCGGCTTAAGAGCTTCGATTTGAGCGTCACGAACTTGTGACGTGAGGTTCGAGTGTATGGTCATTCTTAATGCTCGAACGCAACGCGGTTCTGGCATGTTCCTTCCTGCTTAAAGCATCGGCTACAACGTTAGCCTTGCCGAGGTGATAACGAATCTCACATTCGTAATCGTTAAGCAGTTTAACCATCGTCGTTGTCTCATGTAGCTCTTTCTAGTTAAAGATGTGCTGGAGGCTCTTGTGATCGGTGAATATAACGTACTGAGTCCCATAGAGGTAATGCCTCCAGATTTTGAGGGCAAAGACAACAGTTCTAAGTTCTAAGTCGTGAGTCGCATAATTCTTCTCATGAATCTTCAGTTGTCGAGAGGTGTAAGCGATGACTTTCTCACGCTGCATCAGTACGCAACCCAAGCCTTGATGCGAAGCATCACAGTATACTACGAAATCGTCGATTCCGTCTGGTAAGGATAGGATTGGGGCGTTGCAAAGTTTTTGCTTTAACAACTGGAAAGCAGTTTTAGGTTTATCATCCAAGATATACTTCTTATCTTTCTAGGTCAGGGTGGTGAAAGGCTGGGCTATCTTGGAAAAAAAATTTCAATGAATCGGCGGTAATAGCCAGCCAGACCTAAGAATTGTCGAATCTCGGTTGGGTTCGTGGGAGTACTCCAATCTCTGATTGATTCAATCTTAGACGCATCAACATGAATATCTCGGTCTTTGATCACATGACCCAGAAAGTGTACTTTGCGAATCCCAAAAGTCACATTTGGGGAATTTCACGGAGAGTTCTTCTTTCTTAAACCGTTCTACGATGAGTCTCAAGTGTTCTTCGTGTTCTTTCTTACTACGTGAGTAGATAAAAAAAAATATATCGTCGATGAACACGATAAAATTTATCCAGGTACGGTTTGCACACGCGATTCATTAAGTCTATGAATACGGTCGGTGCGTTAGTCAACCCGAATGGCATAACGAGGAACTCGTAATGATCATAGCGTGTCTAAACACTGTCTTTGAGACCTCTTCATTTCTAACTCGGAGTTGGTGGTACCCCGACCTTAGATCGATCTTGGACTAGAAGCATGATCCTTGTAGTTGATCAAACAAGTCATTGATCCTTGGAAGCGGTAACGGTTCTTCACAGTCTGTCTGTTCGACTCTCGGTAGTCAATATACATCCTGAACGTTCCATCATTCTTCTTTGCGATTAACACAGGAGCACCCCCACGGGGAGTGGTTTGGACGAATAAAGCCCTTATCTAGCAACTCTTGCAGTTGGCTAGATAAATCTTGCATTTCAGACGGTGCCAGTCGGTAAGGGGACTTGGCAAAAGGGCAGCTCTGGGTGTTAGGTCGATGCGAAAATCTGCTTGTCGTGCTGGGGGTAAACCTGGCAAGTCTTTTGGGAAGACTTTCAGGTAATTGCAGACAATAGGAACGTCTTCGACGCGCTTCTCTTTCAGTTTCTTCTCAGTGACATGAACTAGAATGGCATGGCGTCCTTTGTGGAGGAATTTATGTGTCTTCATAGACGACATGATATCAAGTTCGGCTCCACTCTTTTCGCTCTGTACGTCCAGAGTGTTGCCATATGCTAACGGCACTCCAACCATTTTCTCATGACACACAATTTCAGTATGGTTCTTTGCTAACCAATCCATTCCAATGACTACATTGAAATTTCCTCAATCAATGGGCATCCAATCGATGCTGAAAGAATGGCCAACGGTTAGCCTGGGTAGATTACTCTGGGTTCTATCAAATCTCCACTTGCTAATTCAACTGCAATCTTAGTGTCTAGGGTAACAGGGGTGATTTCAAGCAATTGAGTAAAATCGATAAACATAAGGCTTTTATCGACACATGTACCGAATAAAACAGAGGTATAATATGGTTATCTAGCAGAAACGTATCCGTCACCGTGTTGGGATCACGGCGGGCGTCTCCGGCATTGATCACAAAGTTCTTCCTCTAGCAGGGTTAGCAGCTTGATTCTTCGCCTTCGGGCATTCCCTTGTAATGGCCAATTTCCCCGCAACCGTAGCATGTGCAATTTGGGCAATCGCGTGCTACATGTCTTTTAACCTTGCAGATGTTTCAGTAGACATTACCACAATCGAGAGTGTGGTGTAGATTGCATTTGGAGCATAGGGTGTTGTACCGGTGTAACGGTTCTTCGGACAGGGTGAACAGCTCATAAAACCTCTAAAATGTGTAGGCTTTAATTCATAAAGTCCTTTTATGAATATTCACGAGGGCTTACAATGTTAGGTTAAAACATTGAACAAAATTAGCTGCAATTGTAGTCTGGTGTTTTCTAACCTTGGTTAATTCGTTCTTACTGCGCGCCCGATCGTCCGTGTGACGTTGGGTTGCAGTAGTGGCGACGGTTTTAGTAACGCGTTGAGCAATCCATTCGTCGATCACAACAGTGCTCAAGGGCGGAGGAGGCGAAGTGTTTCTGCTGGCTCGGCGTCTAGGCGGTATACCTTCGCTTTAAGTTACTAACGTCAACATAAAGGAAAGTCTAGATTATGTGTGACTGAGGTTATTACATGGGCGAGCCTAACTGTCGCGACATACATCAATGATACCCAAAACATGACGCGCGCAAGCACGACCAAGAAACAGGAAGTACAGGGGAACATCATACGCGTATAAACGACATGATAAAAACGATATAACGACAGCAACAGTAATGACATCAATCCTAAACATGGAAATCATAATCATAATGCTAGTTACCGTTACCACCATATTAACTGGTAAAATATAAGATAGTCAAAAGAGGATAAGTCTTCGTTCTGGGCTCGCAGTCCCATTGCAACAAAATATGTAAATATTTTTCATTGCCAAAAGGAGGGATCCGAAGTCTGGGTTCTTAGGCAAGCTATCTAGAGTGGTGATCCAAAGGCATAGTTAAGGTGGTGGTGATCTGAGCAATGAGGTTCATGTAACAGAACACTCGTCCAGGGAATTTCTCCAGGTAAGCGACACTCGTCTGGAAGGACTCGTTGGCCAACCGCAGATCGGTGTAGGCCATGTTGACACCACTCATGTGAGCATGCAGTGACTCCATAGCACCCAATGTGGCAGTCCGGTGATGCTCCACGACGGCAAGACGGGTCTCTAGTGCCGCTAGATCTGTCCAGGTGGGGATTCTAGTGATCTCATCGTTGATCACCCCAAGGCGTGCTCGTGATATCGTAGGTATGTCACCAGTAGCAGTGGTCGCACCGTCAGCGGCAATGGTGGAAATCGGGTGGTTCGAGTTGTCGTCTGAGAGAAGGGGTCACAATGCTCTCAGAACACTCGATGGTAACGAGGACTATCAGATAGTACTGACTGTGAGAATGTCCTGCTCTGGGCTGGACAGTTCATGGTCCTCGGGGGAGGGTGTGTACTCAGGCACGACTGTGTCTTTTCCAAAGGAATCAAATATGCAGATGACCTCTTCAGAAGTCATCTCTGCGATAGTATTCCAGGAGAGAACATAGTTGGTAACACGATAACAACACCTAGATAAAAGGTATAAATGCACTAGTTGTAGTAATAATAACTCATATATATAAAGTATAAGTTAACATAACCAACATGATAAGGAATTGGTATTCCGTGCAAACGGTAGCTTCGGAGCGGGTTATAGTCCAGGTTTGGTTTTTGTTTATTTGTTTAACCTAGTTCGCTATAACCACGGCTCTGATACCAATCTGTCACACCCCGGTCAACGGATTGGGTGTGAGCGAGACGGAATCATAGTCGCAGATATACAGAACAACTTCTACTAAATTCAAACGTCATTTAAAACATAATACCATTCATGTTGCAGCGGAAAGTTGTGGTGAAATGATAATGTCTTACATTTGAATAAAAGTCTTAGTTTGATATTGAAATCACAAATCAGTTTATTTAAGATAGGTCAGGACTACGACTCCGGTGAAGCAGGGTCGAAAGTTACAGTGAAGCCCCATTTGCACGTCTTCCATAATAAGCTTAGATACCTGAGAAATCATGAGTTTAAAAGGTCAACATAAAGTTGGTGAGGTTCACAGGTTTATGATTCTATGGTAAGTTTGTAAAAACAGTTTACAGTATGTTGGAATAACAGTTTACGGTATGTTGGAATAACAGTTTACGACATGTTGGAATAACAGTTTACGGCATACTTAAATGTTACGTTGGTTTACCGTCGTGGTTGTAAGATCCTACCATGAACCTCAAATTCGAATACTAACGGATTACCCACTCATAGCATTCTATCCCAAGAATACCGAACAGGCGAGAATAACTGACGTGTACCCCTTGACAATATACGAAGTCAGGATTGGAGCTACCAATCTGGGCAGGGTTGTCAACCCAAATAGATCTATTCACTAGTTATCGTTTCGAGTAGAACTAATCGAATTCAATTAATAGTGGGATTTCAGTTGTACTAACGTTTATAACGATAAAGTACCAGTTGTTGGGATACGGAATGGAACATGTAGTCAAACGGCTAACAGGTAAACCATAACATTAAGTAAAAAGCATTTTATCAGTTCATGATTTCTCCCCCATAAGTGTAAAACAGTTGTAAAGAAAAGGGGCCGTGAAACTCACATGATTCAGTGGTGATGACGGATTACTGAGTGGCAACTAGCAAGTAAAGTCCTAATAAAACATAAGACAATATGCATAAGGTCCACATAATCATTTGAGTAACTAACGTTACCCAAATGATACCGGTCTTGACGTATAATCCCGTTTGTAGCGTTTGAAAACCCGTCAGTTAATCAGTTTAAAATCAGTAAATGCTAATGTTCTAATATGAAAGCATTTATGTAATTTGAATACAAGAATTGAACATGTGATCACGTATCATGAAGGCCAGTTCAATCAAGTCTTGAATATTGTCTTAAATAATAATATTTATTATTATTTTTAAGTTCGTACGATCGATTGAATATTTAATCGCGTTAAGTTATAATATATATAACTAGGGTTGATAATTATTATCAAAATAATTATTCTAACTTGTTGGAATAATTTATCAAATTATTACAAGTTAAAGATTTAATGATTAAACACAAGTAGGTAAATATTAAAGGTTATTTTAATATTAAACTCATGTTTTGAAAATTAGGGTTTTGAGTTAATGTAAATATAATTATTATTAAAAATAATTTTATTAACAAACCAAAATGATTTTAACTCAAATTAGGGTTTCTAAAATTCATAAGGATAATTATTTGCTGAAAATAATTATTTACGATTTATTACGTCGTAAAACATTTTTAAATCGTTTAAAGATTTCGTTTCAATTCCAAACGTTTTAAAAATAAACATTTGATCTGGTTAAAACGTTTTGATTATTTTGATTTATTTAAAATAATCAAAAATGTTTAAAAATATGTTTTTCATAATTTCTATAAGTCTTTTGATTTTATCTTTATAAAATCATTTTTAAATAACTTTATTTATCAAATAAAGCTAGGGTTTTAAATTTTAAGACTTTTTATAAAATATTCTCCAACATAAAGTATTTTCCAACTTTTGTATAAGATTCAAGATTTTTATACTTTTTATGTTGAGTTACATAAATATGTTTATTTACCATCTTGATATATAAGATATATTTATATATATTTTAATCCATTTTATTTCTATCAAATCTAAAACAAGCATTTTAAGTCTTTTGTTTTTTTTTTAATTTATATTTTTATAAATTATGACCCTTTTATATATTTGATCCCATTGTCAACTTTTATGGTTTAATTTATCATAGTAATTTTTATAAAATTACTAACGTTGATATTTATCCATAAAATTCATTTTAGGGTTTTTAGTGTTATCATTTTATGTCCAAAAGTTTATATAACACATCTAATGTCCAACTAGTTCACTAATGTCTTTAAACACCCAATTTCATCCATGATACTATGTCATTAGCAATTATAAATTCATTAACTAGATGATTAACAATTTAGATTATAAATAACAAGTCTAGCCATTTATAATCATGTTATAACATAAGATTAACAATCATTTACCATGCAATATATATCTTAACATCATCAATCAACTAAATAATCAAATTAACCCATTTATTAGTAACTTTAAACATGGGTTTTTATATGAATGTAGTTATTGACAAAATCACATTTTCAAACCTTATAGCCTTAAGGTTTAAAGAAAATAAAGAAGGAAAATATAGTTAGGTGTTTGATCGTTAGTAAACCTCTCGTTTAAACGGTTAGTTGTAAAGACTCGGGTTTTAAAAGAATCGATCGTCAAGACTTGGGGATCGTTTGGGAACGTTTAAAACGTATTAAAAACATAGACGAAACAGTTTAAAGGAACTCACAACGCGAGCGAGAGTGAAACCGAGAGAAAAGGGAAGGCGGCGGCTCGGTTTGGGTTGTTTATGGCAGCGACTAGAGGCGGCTCACGGAAGCGGTGGCTGGCAGCAACCGGCGGCAGTAGTGGTGCACCGCAGCAGTAGCCTCGGCACGTGGCAGCGGCAAGGCGGGTGGTGGCGGTTGTTGGTTGTTGCCGTGAAGAGGAAAGAAGAAGGTGGTGGGTGGTGGTGTTTCATGGCTGCCCACGGCAGTGGCAGCAGCACCCAGCGACGGCAGCAGGGCCGCACAGCAGCAGGAGTACGACAGCAGGCTGGGTGGCGGTGGCTGTGGTTCAGTGGCAGCAGCCGTGAAGCAGAAGAAGGAGGAGGAAGGGTGGCAGCATCGCAGCGGCAGTGAAAGTGGTACCGCAGCTCCACGGCAGTGGTGGCTGTGGCTGTTTTTCCGGCAGAAAATAGAGAGGAGAGAGGGAGTAGGATAAAGGTGGCGGTGGTTGTTGCTATTCACGGCAGAGAAAAGAGAGGGAGGTGGCGACTGGTCTGGTGGCAGCAGCAGTCGTGACGGTGGCTGTGGTGGTTCTGCACTTCACGTCCAGCAACACCGCAGCAGTGGCGGCACAGCAGCAGGTCGCGATTAGCAGGCGGTGGTGGTCGTTTGTTGATGGTGGTGGTGGTGGGTTTCCGAGAAGGAGAAGAGAAGGGTGGCGGTGGCTAGTTGTTTCACCGGAAAAGAAAAAGGAGAAAGTGGGGGTGTTTGGTGGTTACCGGCGGTGGTGGTGGTTTGAGGTTGTGCTGGCCGAAAAACAGTAAAGGGAGGGGAAGGTGGAGCAGGTAGGTTTACGTGAGGGTGAGGGAGAGGGAAAGAGTGAGGTGTTCTTGAGTGTTGTTGTGACATCCGAGAATTTCAAGGTTAACTTCCGTTAGACAATTCCGTTAGTTACGTTATAAGTGTTAACTTAGTAACTAATGCTTAACTAGGCCGAATACGTCCACGACCTTTCGTTGATCACCGAACCTGTCCATATGTGTTATGTGTTTAATTATTTATTGTCATTATGTGCAATGTGATTTAAATACATGATTTAGTATTATGAATAGCGTGACAATTCATGAATCGTGCTTATCTTGCTTAGAATGTAAAACTAGCCACTTTTGGTTACCAGCGAAACTACCGGGCGAAACTATAATGTCGCCCGGCAGTCAGACTGTTGGCTCACACGTGATCAGAGCCAGTTTCGCTTGGCCCAGCGAAACTGCCAGCGAAACTAGCCCCTGATATATATATTTTATAAAACCCTAGTTTCTCCCCATTTGCATCATTTCACACAAAACACACACCACTCTCATCTGCTCACTCGAGATTTCTGGTCAGTCGAGAAAACCATCAAGGAACCATCATCTCATCTCATCCATTCAGGCCCTAGATCGAATCGTGAGTCCCAAAAACCATTATTTATGCATTTTCTATGTGTTTTCTTAAAAAGCATGCTTGAATCTTCATGTAATCACTTGATCTTTGGATATGTTGCTTAGGAATGCTAGATCTATCATAAAGTCTGTAACTTTACGTTTTAAAACCCATCCATAATGAAGATTTATGCCATTTTAGTCATTTTAGGTTTAAAATGTGTTTTTGGTGATTTGATGATGAAAAACCATGTTTAAGGTGTTAAAACTTGTTGTTTGATGTTGGTAAATGATTATGCATGCTAGATATTGATTTACATGAAATATGGAAGCTGTTAGATTGATTTTTAGGCTGATTTACGTGTTTTTTCGCGACCAGCGAAACTGTACTGTTCTCTGGGCGAAATTATGTAGCGAAATTATGTATATCTTCATCCAGCGACACTATGTAGCGAAACTGTAGTGTCGTCGGGTAAACCGACCAGACTTGTCCGAACGAAACTACCGAGCGAAATTCCCTGAAGGAAAGTTCAAACCAGTTTCGGGCGAAACTAGCCTAGCGAAACTGTGCCAACAGTTTCGAGCGAAACTAGCCTAGCGAAACTGTGTCATCGGGTATTGCCTAGCGAAAGTGCTGCCCGTGCACACAGCGAAACTGCCTAGCGAATTTAGACTAGCGAAACTATGACCAGGCCTAAACCCAAACTTGTGCAACTTACTTGAATGCTATGCTATGACTTACATGATTATGCTATGATGAAACATGTTTGATTTCTGATTTATGTGAACCCTTGTTTATGATCAACCATCGGTGTCGTGTGTCGTTATGTCGTGTCGTAGTTCCAACATGCTATGTTATGGGCCATAGTGACGATAAGTTAATGATTAGACACAAAACTAATACTTAAGACCTAAACGTGTTCATAGGTCTTCGTTAAGCGATAATTGGATTAATTAGCAAGCGTAGCTGAGCAACCTAAGGTGAGTTTCACAAACCCTTTAATTGTGTGCCCGTTTAGGTCACAACGCATATACTAAAAACAACGCTGACATTTTGAGGTATCGCCAAATGGGATATCTGTTATGGAAGTTGGGGTATTTTATGGGAAGCACTTGCAACTGTCCATCCTTGGGATTTCAAATGAAATCCGCAATCCAACTATTCGATAACACTTGGGACTTCAATTGAAATCCGGAAACGACCATTTTGACACGTAAACTCTTTTTAGGATTTCAAATGAAATCCAGAATAAACATTTTTTAATATGACTAGTGTAGGTTAAAGTCTAAACCAAATGATATCACATGATTTCTAAGGATGCCTTAAAAACTTAAAAGTCCTCAATTTAGTACTGTTGATCTGAGAAGCGAGGGGATGTTGGGTAGATCTACTGAGGGTTTGACAAACCCTGCTCCGCGGTACACAAATGTGTAACCAACCGGCTGGAGGCCGAACGGAGTTCAATATCAGCCTATTTTAGTTGTGGGCCTCCCAATTGGGACACAACTGGAGGACATCAGACCATCGGCAAATGCCGAACTCTGTTACGTCAGCTTTTCAGCCCTAGTACGACTTCCTTAGTGCATGGAAACCGGATTAGCTACCCGCGATATCGGTTGACCGCTTTAACTTTTACTTAACTAGTGCATATTCGGTAATTCAACACTTGGCAATGTTTTGCAAATCTATTACTTATTTATATGTTGATGAATACGATTATGAGACCGGGCCAATGCATGTCATGCCCACCGTGAACTCACCAACCGTTAGGTTGACACTTGTGTGGTTTTCACTTTTGCAGATCGTTGAAGAGTATCCACTGGAGGTTGGCATGGCACAAGAAGATACTTACTTTTATTTTAAACTAAATTCGGGAATTTAACGACAATTTATGTTTTGTAATTAAAGCACGTGGTTAGTGCTGAGAGACTTATGTTTTTATTCCGCTGCGCATTTTAAACTGTTGTATTTATGAACATTGGACTTAACTCTGATTCGTTTAGTATTTGTAACTAATGGTTGTGGTGCTGGTTTGCTCGCACCCCTTAACGGTATATACGCCGTTAGTGGTTTATTGGGGGTGTGACAGATTAGGAATCGATCTTATGCCTTTCCCGATTGGTAGTTTTGATGTCATAGTAGGAATGGATTGGTTATCTAAAAACCGCGCTGAAATTTTATGCCAAGAAAAAGTGGTTCGTATTCCACTCGAAGACGGTAAAGTATTAACAGTTCAAGGCGAGAAAGGTGGAACAGTAACCGGCATTATTTCGTTTCTCAAAGCTCAAAAGTGCCTTCGTAAAGGTCACTTCGCGATCCTTGCAAACGTCACCGACACGACACTTCCCGAGCGCAGAATCGACGACTACCCGATAGTCCGTGACTTCCAAGATGTATTTCCTGAAGATCTGCCTGGTTTGCCTCCATTTCGACAAGTCGAGTTTGGAATCGATTTAGCTCCTGGAGCCGCTCCGATTGCACGCGCACCTTACCGTTTGGCGGTAAGCGAACTCAACGAACTCTCCGCACAACTTCAAGAGTTACTCGACAAAGGATTTATTCGTCCAAGTTCGTCTCCGTGGGGAGCACCGGTATTGTTTGTTAAGAAGAAGGATGGAACGTTCCGCATGTGTATTGACTACCGAGAGCTTAACAAGGTTACGATCAAGAATCGGTATCCACTTCCTCGAATCGACGATCTCTTCGACCAACTACAAGGTTCAAGCTACTTTTCAAAGATTGATCTACGGTCTGGATATCACCAACTCCGTGTTCGTGATGAGGATGTACCCAAGACTGCTTTTAGAACTCGGTATGGTCACTACGAATTCCTGGTTATGCCGTTTGGGCTAACCAATGCACCGGCCGTATTTATGGATCTGATGAATCGAGTGTGCAAGCCGTACCTCGATAAGTTTGTGATAGTTTTCATTGATGATATTTTGATCTACTCCAAGACAAAGGAAGAGCACGAGAATCACCTACGACTTATCTTGGAATTACTCCGCAAGGAACAGCTTTACGCCAAGTTTTCGAAATGCGATTTTTGGATTCGCGAAGTCCAGTTTCTTGGACACATTGTTGATCAGAATGGAATTCATGTCGACCCAGCTAAAGTGGAAGCTATCAAGAATTGGTCTACTCCGAGAGCGCCGACCGAAATCCGACAATTTTTGGGACTAGCCGGATATTACCGAAGATTCATCAAGGGTTTCTCGCAATTGGCTCAACCCTTGACGGCTTTGACGCACAAAGGAGTGCAATATAGATGGGGTGAAAAAGAAGAACGCGCGTTTCAAACTCTTAAGGACATGTTATGTTCAGCTCCGATTCTCGCGTTACCCGATGGGGTTGACGACTTTGTAGTTTACTGTGATGCATCCATCCAAGGACTCGGTTGCGTGTTGATGCAACGGGACAAAGTGATTGCCTATGGGTCCAGGCAACTGAAGGACACTGAGAAGAATTATACAACGCATGATTTGGAATTAGGAGCCGTTGTTCATGCACTCAAGATTTGGAGACATTACCTCTATGGAACAAAGTGCACGATATTTACCGACCACAAAAGCTTACAACACATCTTTGATCAGAAGGATCTCAACATGCGACAACGACGGTGGGTCGAGTTACTAAATGACTATGACTTAGCAATTAAGTATCATCCGGGAAAAGCCAATGTTGTGGCTGACGCCTTAAGTCGAAAAGAGTACGAAAAGCCTCGACGAGTACGAGCGCTGCAACTTACCATTCACACGGGATTGCCGGATCGGATCCGCGATGCCCAACGAGAAGCTTTAAAAGAAGAAAACTTCGCAGCTGAAGCACTGCGAGGGGTAGATGGTAACTCTGAAGTTAAGTCCGACGGACTCAGGTATTACAATGATAGAATTTGGGTTCCTTTACTTGGAAATCTTCGTGAGCTCGTGATGGACGAGGCTCACAAGTCAAGGTATTCGGTGCACCCTGGATCGGATAAAATGTACCAAGATTTGAAGAGCTTGTATTGGTGGCCGAATATGAAAGCCGACATTGCGCGATATGTGGCTAAGTGCT
Organism: Deinandra increscens subsp. villosa; assembly: GCA_039602395.1. Lineage (NCBI taxonomy): Eukaryota > Viridiplantae > Streptophyta > Magnoliopsida > Asterales > Asteraceae > Deinandra > Deinandra increscens. Next base: position 25,331,350 of record JBCNJP010000023.1, read on the forward strand.
TAACATGCTCAAGAGTTAAGATTGAATACCAAAAGCCTTCTGGATTATTACAGCAGCCAAAGATCCCAGAATGGAAATGGGAGGATATCTCCATGGATTTTGTAACGGGATTACCTCATCGATCGAATCGACCGGATGCGATTTGGGTTATCATTGATCGACTAACCAAATCTGCACACTTTATTCCAATGAGGGAAAATGACAATATGGACAAACTAACAAAGCTGTACATTGACCGCATTGTGGCACGTCATGGTGTGCCTAAGACTATTATCTCCGATCGAGATCCTCGATTTACTTCCCGGCTGTGGCAATCTATGCAAGAATCACTAGGAACCAGACTGGATATGAGTACAGCTTATCACCCGCAGACTGATGGTCAGACAGAGCGAACTATTCAGACTTTAGAAGACATGCTCCGAGCTTGCGTTCTCGACTTCGGTAAAGACTGGGAGGCTCATCTTCCGTTGGTGGAGTTCTCCTACAACAACAGTTATCATACGAGCATCGGTGCAGCACCTTTTGAAGCTCTTTATGGCAGAAAATGTAGATCGCCCGTGTGTTGGGCCGAAACGGGTGAGAAGGGACTCACCGGACCGGAAATCATTCATGATACAACGGAACGAATTATTCAAATCAGAAAGCGGATAGCCGCAGCACGTGACAGACAAAAGAGCTATGCCGACAAACGCCGTAAACCTTTGAAGTTCGAGGTAGGCGACAAGGTACTATTGAAGGTATCTCCCTGGAAAGGAGTGATACGCTTCGGAAAGCGTGGAAAGTTGAATCCTCGCTATATCGGTCCATTTGAAATCATCGGGGAAGTAGGCCCGGTGGCCTACCGATTACGACTCCCTGCCGAACTCGATGGAGTTCACAACGTGTTTCACGTTTCTAACCTAAAGAAATGTCTGGCTGAAGACACTGAAATAATTCCTTTGGAGGAATTGGAAATTGACGAACACCTGAGATTTATTGAGCAACCAGTAGAAATCATGGGACGCGAGGAGAAAGCCCTCAAACGTAGCAAGATTCCGATCGTCAAAGTTCGATGGAACTCAAAGCGTGGACCTGAATATACTTGGGAACGAGAGGATCAGATGAAGAAAAAGTATCCTCACTTGTTCGAGCAAACGTCCGCGAATACTCAAGGTATGATTTAATTTTGGGGACCAAAATTCCTTTAACAGGAGGAGGATGTGGCGACCCTAAAACTTTTGCTTTCTTTCCCCAGCAACTACAGCAACGACGACAGCCGAGGCTGCGAACGCTACCACGCAAGAATAATTTTCGGGACGAAAATTCCATTTACAAGGGGATGATGTGACATCCGAGAATTTCAAGGTTAACTTCCGTTAGACAATCTCCGTTAGTTACGTTATAAGTGTTAACTTAGTAACTAATGCTTAACTAGGCCGAATACGTCCACGACCTTTGGTTGATCACCGAACCCGTCCATATGTGTTATGTGTTTAATTACTCTATAGTCATTATGTGCAATGTGATTTAAATACATGATTTAGTATTGTGAATAGCGTGACAATTCATGAATCGTGCTTATCTTGCTTAGAATGTAAAATTGGCCACTTTTGGTTACCAGCGAAACTACCGGGCGAAACTATAATGTCGCCCGGCTAGTCAGACTGTTGGCTCACACGTGATCAGAGCCAGTTTCGCTTGGCCAGCGAAACTGCCAGCGAAACTAGCCCCTGATATATATATTTTATAAAACCCTAGTTTCTCCCCATTTGCATCATTTCACACAAAACACACACCACTCTCATCTGCTCACTCGAGATTTCTGGTCAGTCGAGAAAACCATCAAGGAACCATCATCTCATCTCATCCATTCAGGCCCTAGATCGAATCGTGAGTCCCAAAAACCATTATTTATGCATTTTCTATGTGTTTTCTTAAAAAGCATGCTTGAATCTTCATGTAATCACTTGATCTTTGGATATGTTGCTTAGGAATGCTAGATCTATCATAAAGTCTGTAACTTTACGTTTGAAATCCATCCATAATGAAGATTTATGCCATTTTAGGTCATTTTAGGTTTAAAATGTGTTTTTGGTGATTTGATGATGAAAACCCATGTTTAAGGTGTTAAAACTTGTTGTTTGATGTTGGTAAATGATTATGCATGCTAGATATTGAATTACATGAAATATGGAAGCTGTTAGATTGATTTTTAGGCTGATTTACGTGTTTTTCGCGACCAGCGAAACTGTACTGTTCTCTGGGCGAAATTATGTAGCGAAATTATGTATATCTTCATCCAGCGACACTATGTAGCGAAACTGTAGTGTCGCCGGGTAAACCGACCAGACTTGTCCGAACGAAACTACCGAGCGAAATTCCCTGAACGAAAGTTCAAACCAGTTTCGGGCGAAACTAGGCTAGCGAAACTGTGCCAACAGTTTCGAGCGAAACTAGCCTAGCGAAACTGTGTCATCGGGTATTGCCTAGCGAAAGTGCTGCCCGTGCACACAGCGAAACTGCCTAGCGAATTTAGACTAGCGAAACTGTGACCAGGCCTAAACCCAAACTTGTGCAACTTACTTGAATGCTATGCTATGACTTACATGATTATGCTATGATGAAACATGTTTGATTTCTGATTTATGTGAACCCTTGTTTATGATCAACCATCGGTGTCGTGTGTCGTTATGTCGTGTCGTAGTTCCAACGTGCTATGTTATGGGCCATAGTGACGATAAGTTAATGATTAGACACAAAACTAATACTTAAGACCTAAACGTGTTCATAGGTCTTCGTTAAGCAATAATTGGATTAATTAGCAAGTGTAGCTGAGCAACCTAAGGTGAGTTTCACAAACCCTTTAATTGTGAGCCCGTTTGGGTCACAACGCATGATACTAAAAACAACGCTGACATTTTGAGGTATTACCAAATGGGATACCTGTTATGGAAGTTGGAGTGTTTTATGGGGAGCACTTGCAACTGTCCATCCTTGGGGTTTCAATTGAAATCCGGAAACGACCATTTTGACACTTAAACTCTTTTTAGGATTTCAAATGAAATCCAGAATAAACATTTTTAATATGACTAGTGTAGGTTAAAGTCTAAACCAAATGATATCACATGATTTCTAAGGATGCCTTAAAAACTTAAAAGTCCTCAATTTAGTACTGTTGATCTGAGAAGCGAGGGGATGTTGGGTAGATCTACTGAGGGTTTGACAAACCCTGCTCCGCGGTACACAAATGTGTAACCAACCGGCTGGAGGCCGAACGGAGTTCAATATCAGCCTATTTTAGTTGTGGGCCTCCCAAATGGGACACAACTGGAGGCACCAACCATCGGCAAATGCCGAACTCTGTTACGTCAGCTTTCAGCCCTAGTACGACTTCCTTAGTGCATGGAAACCGGATTAGCTACCCGCGATATCGGTTGACCGCTTTAACTTTTACTTAACTAGTGCATATTCGGTAATTCAACACTTGGCAATGTTTTGCAAATCTATTACTTATTTATATGTTGATGAATACGATTATGAGACCGGGCCAATGCATGTCATGCCCACCGTGAACTCACCAACCGTTAGGTTGACACTTGTGTGGTTTTCACTTTTGCAGATCGTTGAGGAGTATCCACTGGAGGTTGGCATGGCACAAGAAGATGTTCTTACTTTTATTTTAAACTAAATTCGGGAATTCTAACGACAATTTATGTTTTGTAATTAAAGCACGTGGTTAGTGCTAAGATACTTATGTTTTTATTCCGCTGCGTACTTTTAAACTGTTTTATTTATGAACATTTGGACTTATACTCTGATTCGTTTAGTATTTGTAACTAATGGTTGTGGTCCTGGTTTGCTCGCACCCCTTAACGGTATAAACTCCGTTAGTGGTTTATTTGGGGGTGTGACAGTTGTAGTGAGTTGTAGGTTGGGTTAGTGGTGATGGTGTGCACAAGTCACACAAGAACTATTTGGAATGATGGTTTAGAGTATAGGCTAGTAGATTAGGATTGTTGGCAAGCTTTTCTCCAGATTTTTTTATAAAAGAGGTGACTAGCATAACAATTTTTGTATTAGCCAAGTGTAGGTGATTTTTACAGAAATCTTGTCATATTTTATAAAAATAGAATATGCATTGTAGGAGCTTTATAAAATATGAGAAGGGTGGTGATCATCACTTTTTAAATAATCAAAGTATAAAAATTATATAAGTTGGTGATAAATTTTTATAAAAATAATAAGTGCTAATCAACTTTTATAAAAATTATTGTAAAGTTGATGGGCCAAAATTATAAAAATAAACCGATTGGGTTTTGGGCTTTATATTGGGCCTAATTGTTTTAAAAGAAAATGTATTTGGGCCGGTCCGTCGGTTATGGGCCGTACGGGCCCAAACGGGGCGCCGGTTCGAGGCCGGGGCCCATTGAGCATCGGTTGGGTTCACGGGTCGCCACGATCATTCGGAATATTAAGTTTGAGTAAGGTTCAAGGTTTCGGATTTGGTTTCATGGTTTTAGGCTCATTGGGCCTATTGGGCCTAGTTGGGCCCAATCGGGTGATCAGATGGGGTTTGGCTTAAGTCTTGACAACGATTTCAGTTCGTGATGTTTTTATTTCGTAAAAACAATAGTTCGATTCGATTATAACAGTTTTTCAAAAATCGGATATAGTTTTCAGTTTTGTACACAGGTTACGGTTTACGTTTTCAGTTTTGTTAGTTCGCAACAGTTTTAAGCTCGACCAGCCAGATCGTTTAAAACCGAATAGTTTTAAACATACGATCGCTTATCAGTTTGTCGTGTCGGTTATACAAGTGTATGACACCAGTTCCAGTTCCAGATGAAATAGAAAAATACATTTTATATTTATTTTTCTTGTTATTGAAATTCCATGATTAATCCATGGAATCTTTATGAAATTTATGGGTATACGCTTCTAGTACAAACGCGGGATTAGGTTTACGTCATCAGTTAACGGTCAGGAACAGTAATATATAGTTTAAACAGAAATCAGGTCAGTTAAAGCACATTAATACTTAATTAAAAAGTCAAAGTAAAAGGGTTTGACCTAGCTTTTCGGACGAGGTGTCACATCATTACTAAACCATGATGTGTCGGTAGGCCCAGCTGACATAGGAGTAGCTTAAATAGCCTGTGTGTTTATTGTTGTATAAATATGTTAATCAGTCTGCTGGTGGGTTCCCATTTTAGGAGTGATAGGAATACTGAATCTGATGATTAGGAAGGAAGAGACCGCTTTAGGCTAGATACTCCTATGTCCTTAGAATTTCCAATGAGCATGTTAGTTAATAATCTGGGTAATGAATTAGAGTGAAGGGGCAGAATACTCATGTACAAACTAAGGATAGTATCCCGTGGTAAGTACCTCTGATGATGTTCCGGATCTCGCGGGCAAAATACTCATGTATGATTTCGGGGGTAAGACTTTGTGAAAAAATGCCTCTAATGATGTCCGTTGGTAAGTTAGTTAAAATTAACCAGCTATAAAAAAAATGAAAAAAAAATAAAAAAAAATAAATAAAAAAAAATAAAAAATATGAGAAAAAGAAAAGAAAGATGATAAAGTAGTGAATAAATGCTCAGAAAGTTGCATATAAATAAATAGTTATTCTTTGGACATCTTAGTATCTGGTTTGAGGGGGGTTGGAGGAAAATATATAAATTTAAATCATTATTACCCTTTGCTTTAACTGAATAAGATTCGGTAGTAGGTTGAACTAGAGCTTTCTTTAATGGGATCCATAGGCGGCTAAACTTATATTCGGTAATTTCATAAACACATGGGGGCGAAAGAAAAGGTTGGTGGTTGGGTTTAATTGGATAGAAATATCGGCAATTATAGTTAGTGTGTTAGTACGTTATGGAATGTGGAATTGTATGGTGGATATTGAATTGTGAAATGTTAAATGCTTAGAGTCAATTTCCTGGTTATGATTCCATTGCAGTATTTTTCGAGGACGAAAAAAGAGTCAGTGTGGGGATATTTGATGTGTGCCAAACACATCCGGTTTCTCCTTGTATTTTGTATAGTATTTGAGTCGGTTTTGCGTCATTTTATTTAGTTTTTATATATTTTATAGTTATTTGAGTCTTAATGTGGTTTTGAGTCATTTTTGTATATTTTGGTGTGAATTTGAGTCTTTTATTTTTAATTAAGTTTATTAGATCAAATATGCTCAAAATGACTAAATTAATTTTTGTGTGTAGTCAGAGGAAATGGTATGACATTACATCTAAGTTGGAGGACTGGCATTGCATTAATTGAAGTTCAGGGGCTGAATTGAGACAGAAGAACAAAAAGACGTGGGTTGCACAAGATACAAAATTCTTGATCGGTCGTTAAATGGCGTCATGGTGTAGTTTCCATGGAAACTAAAATAAAAAGAATGATGCATATTTTTTTAGAATGTGCAACACAAGATAACAAAGGTTCTATGGTTAGATTTGTGAGTTCTTACGTGGACATTAATAAACCCAAAAGAGTTCATGTGGGCTACTAAAAGTGGCAAATATATAAATGATTGGGCTGCGATTGGGTTGGACTTTTTGTGGACTCATGTGTAAAAGCCTAAAGCAAAAAGAAGTTGGTTCATGAAGTGGGCTAAGGAAAGTCACGAGAAGGGAGAAAAATTAATAGGTCAAGACTTTTGGTGGGGCATTAATTGAAAGGCGGTAGAAATAATTAAAGACGTGGACTTCGAGAAATATATATTTGGAGAAGGACCCTCGAACAAGAATTGTGGGGGACGGCAGAAGCAACAGGGGCTCTCGACAATCCAAAATTCGGCCGACTTAAAGGAATTCCAGGGAGCACATTGGACGTGAAGGAGACTAGGAACAAGAGGAGATCACCCGTTTCAATCATTCAACTATTATCTACTTATTCGGGTTTTTCTAATTCTTGCTTTCTTGTATTTAATTGAACCTAAAATCATGTTTCTTGTTCAAGATTCAATCTTTATTTTGTGTTTAAGCATGAACATGATTGTAGGCTAGGCGTTTAACTCCGCCTAGACCGTATGATGACTCTTTAGTATTTGTGATCTCGTTTGACTATTGACAATTTGATTGATGCATTGGTTCTATTAAATTCCATTAATTTTCTGTAATGATGCGTTTGTGTGCTTGATTTAGATTCCTAGTTAATATCTAATCCTTGCTTTGCTGGCGGATGTCTTCCGGTTTGGGTAAAGTAATTAACTTGTTGGTTTGTTCTTACAATTTAATGTGATTGCTTAATTGTGATCATAGGGTTAGTAGATAATTGGTTAACTGAATCCTGTGTGCTGCTAGTTAAATAAACTTAAAAGGGTGATAGCTATTGGGTAGTCGGGTTAGTTAATTGCTTAGGATCGAGTTGTCCTAAAAGGAAATTCCCTAGGTTAGTTTCCTAACTTGCTATTCTGAGTCGTTGCAGTTAGTTAATGGTAGCTCCTGTTAGCCTAGGGTGCCTTAGATTTGATTCGAGGGTGGTTAGGTTTAGCTGAGGTAGGAAGTACCCAAAAGGTGAACTCCTGTTCGGGCGTTAGAAACAATTTCTAGGAAGGACTTAAAAGGTGAACTAGCGACCATCAGAATTGTCATAGTTAAGTGAGATCATAGGTATTAATGGGGATTCTTAGGTCTAGGTGGTGTCCTTCTCATATTTGATAGACTGCTCAAGGTTGGTTCTGCTTTCGTTTGTTGGTTGAGTTAGTTAAGTTAGTTAATCAATTCCTAAAAGTCAAAACCCAAATTTACTCAGTATTTCCATTTTCTAGGTCTAAGTTAATTCTTGTTTTCATAGTGTCCTAGGTTCGATATTCCGGTCTTGCCTTAGCTTAGCTACAATCCGTCAGGTACACTTGCCTTAGGGTTCGGTTCGGTTTAGGTTATTTCGGTAAAATTAGGTGTGTCTTAGGTCTAGGTTTAGGTCTATTTCATTAGTGTTTTTAGTGTCGTTCCGAGCACATCAATAATTCATCCGACTTTCTCTGCGTGTCCACAAGACTGGCCTAATTGTTGTTGAATTATACAATTTCAACCTGTTTTTATTTTCTTATTTTCTTAAATCCGAGGCCTTATCTGCGTATCGAAAGATCGACCTTAAGGTAGATGATTTAACATTTTTATTTCTTTTTTGCATGGAACACAGTTGACTATATCATGAATATAATCACTATGTGTTAAATCACAAGTGAAATCACAAAGTGTGATAAGCAAATGCATTTCTGAGTATGTCTGATAGTGTGGAGTACACTGGTCAAAGTAATCTAATCAATAAAATAACATATCCAGATGTTATGAGTATGATTATGCCAGAGTTTAAGATGGAAAAATTATACCAGTAATCGACATGACTTATATGCTGAAGTAATTGAAATTGGAGTGTAGTTCAGCATGTTATGTTCAATATGATCCCATGTTATGATATTTCTTGCAAAGGACCAAAATAGTGTCTGATTCGGTATTGCATTTATGTTTCATATCTGAAAAGTCCAAAAAGATTTTAGGTGTATTTTAGCATAGACTTAGAAAAATCAAAAAGATTTTCGGTGTGTTTTGACATAAAGTTTCAAAAAGCCAAAAAGATTTTGTTTCTTATTGGTTTTCGACCAATCGACATATGATACGGAATCAAAAATTTTAAATCTATATCTTGGATTCTCGAAGAGAAGTTTTACGCCATGATTAAACTAATTTTTCATACAAGAAAAAGGAAACCGTGTTTCTGTCTTCTGAAATTGCAAGTTCAGTGTGTCAAGACTCAAGCATGGTGAAAAGGGGAGTTTGAAGTATCTTTCACAAATGGATCTTGAAGTTCAAAGATTATTCAAGAGTGATCCAGCTATGCAAGCTCTATAGCTGACAAGAAATTTCAAGTTGAGGATCAGATGCAACAATGCTAAAGATTGAAGACTGAAGTTTAGTTAGCATAGATACACTACACGTTAAGGGGGAGTTTGTTAGAGCATAATCCTATGTTGTAACGTGTCTCGTGTATTATATCTTGATCAAAGCGTGTTTGTGAGTCTTAGTGTGAACTTACCAAGGGAAGCGTACCAATTGGTATGTTGGATGGTACGCTGGTTGGTATGTTGGTTAGTTGCTCACTATAAATACTTTTTGTTAGAATGAGCTATGAACTTCTATGATTCTACTCATTCCTTGTGTGTGTGTTCTGGAGAGAGAAACCAGAGAGTGTTCATTGTAATGTTCAAGTGATTCAATAAGAAAACTCTTATTTACTTTCTTGTGTTCACTAGATTGATTGATTCTATCAGTAGTAAGATCATATCACGCTCTTACACATATAAATCATCAAACATAGCTGCCATATCATCTGCTTCCTTCTTCCATTTATCAACATCTTTTAACAAAGAACTCTTTTCTTCAGTTAATTTTGAAATCATTTGCTGAGATCGAAGATCTTCTTCGGAAACATTATTGCTGATTTCCTTAAGACGATTAAATTTTGCTTCAGAACTCTCAAATCTTTGAGCATCTTTCACAAGAACATCCTTCTCTTCTCTTAACTATGAAATTTCCAAGAACAAAACTTCCTTTTCTATCAACAACAACTCATACTTCTTGAGCAATTCTTCAAAACGCTTATCCTTCTTTGAACATAAGTCACACATTGACTCATATCCACCATTACACTCTTATTCACTATCAGATGATGGATCAACATTTGAAGTAATTGTAGCCATAAAAGCTGATTGAGCACCAAATGTCTTACCCCAATCATATACTTCATCAACTTGACTAACTAGTGCAGTCTTAGAATTGATACTTGAATCTTTAGAATCCTTAACACTTTCACTTTTAGAATGTTTGCATTCATGAGAAAAATGTCCAAACTTGGAACAATTGTAACATTTGACCTTGGATTTATGTAGATATAACACCCATATACAATTTAGTGTCAAACTTTAACTTTTTATGTCATAAAAACCGGTTCCATAATTTTTTTACATGTAAATTCATGATAGACCATTACAAAATATAACATATAATAAGTTTGGCACCTTAGCTTTGTTTTAACAAACATTTACATGGGTCATTTTAATCAAATTATGCACGGAATCTTCGGTCTTCATTTGATCGATTCTTCATCTGCTTGACGAACATCCTATTAAGCCTTCCCTTTACCTGTAATGTACTCACTTTCAATAGTGAGTTTCTATTGTATAACAATCAACGATTAATACTTACCGTGGAGGAGTCCTGGGCGTTACACGGTGGTTTAGGCGTACCGCTCCGAATAAATTATTATCTAGGCGGTAAGCCTAGATCTCTTTTTGACAGATATTTAGCTAGATTCGGACAGTTCCATTCTTAGCTAAATTTTAGCTTATTTCGTACCAGATTTTCATAACCCTTTGGAGCCTGAAATTTTATACTTCAAGGGCTCCACAAACACTTTTAGCATGTTTTTACGTCCATTTAAATCACCCATTTTGGGTATTTACAATATCTAGTTTTACTTATCATATTTGGCCAATCCCAACCCGTTTGACCCATTAAGCCTAACTATCATGTAGTTAGCATCTTTACCCCCACCATATCATTATGGGGTTCATATACTCAACGAAATAAGTCATCGTATAAGACTACACACAAGTAAACTTACTATTTCAACTCTTTGTAGTCATCTAACCCAGTTAACCCATTATCATGAGTTCCATAATTATGCATTTTAGCATGACAATTCATTTTAACAAAGAATCATGGTTCCTACAAAACAATTATGATCATTTCTCCTTTACTACATGATGATGGGTCCTATGACCCATTTACATCCATTGTAACCAAATCCTTGAAAATTTATGGATTCTGTGAACCATTTATGGTCGCACTTCATGAAGTCATATATCATGATTTTTCAAACCATTTACTTTGTTTTTCTTTACCATGTAATCCTACAATATAACAATTTTACAATTGTGGCTCCTTAGAGCCATCTTACCCATTTGTTCCCTTTTTGGTCATTGAACCTGTTTGACACGTTAAGACGGGTCCATGCCTTTGGTGCCACCCAATTTACCAATTAACCATAAACTTAACCATTGAGGATCTATGGTTCTATAATCCATTTATGATCATCAACAACCCACTACATGGTGATGGTTCCATTGCACCATTCTCACCCATTGTAGCTAGCTCACTTAACTTGTGATTCTTTGAAACAATGTTTATGGTCAACTTCTTAATTGGTTGACCTTATGGCACTATGGCTTCATGGTTCTATAAACCACTCATCACCTATTTACCCTAGCCCAAGTCTTGTTCCATTAGTTGCATATTTACTCAACTTTTGCATATTTACATAATTTTTTCATATCGACACAATTTTTGCATGTTCATGATTAAATGCTTGTAACCTAAACAATGTTACCCCTATTCGTATTGCCATGATATATGGTGTCTATAACTCATTTATGATCATTTCTCACATGACACATGGTAATGGTCTCCATGAACCATTTTCATCCAATGAGGTCATGCTTGACTATTTTATGGTTCCTATGAACCATTTATAGCTAGCCATCATATTTCATTTACCATGATCCTCATGGATCATTTAATTTCCTTGTAACACAATTCATTAAACTGAGGTTCTCATGAACCCCTTTAAGTGAAATCTTTCACTATTACTTTGGTGAGTTGTACCAACTCCCATTTGACAATTGATTCATAAGTCAATACTAGAAATAATTTTAACAATAACATGCGTTACCTCTTGAGCTAGAACTTCCACCACTTGCTTTCCCTTGGTTATCTTCTTGATCACCTTGAAAGCCTATTGGATCACTAATCAAGTTAGGACCTTTCATAATTAAAACCAAACACATAATTATCCATTAATACGGATCCAATATAGCAAATATCCACATATGCACGTATCCAACGTGATACGCATTTTAACATGATTCCACCTATGTTGGTTCATACATTCAAACATGATATTCACCATATGCATACAAGTTTAATTCTATTAATTTGGCTATGATCTAGACATCAAAGTTCGTTTAGGCATTTCATCAAAAACCTTATGTGCACATAACTGTAGGTTCATGATTTTCACCCTTTAACCATCCTGACATACCAATTTAACATCAATTAGGTGGAATCCCTTCCAACCCATCATCATACGTCAATTTCCATCAAGTTTACATATATAATCACAACAAAGTTTCCAAATTGCACACACCTTATAGGATGTCATTTAACACAAGTGTTCACCTCATATGCTTGTTGCCTAAACCACCAAATTGATGATCATACAAGGATTCTACATATCATTACAAGATCCTAACATCCAGATATGCAAGTATCACCCACCAGATTCATTCAAGTCGGCATATTTATGTACAAGAGCATCCCAAAACACTTTAGAATTCTTGCATGTCTTGAATTGTGGCAATAATTCTTTTGACAATGCCATTGTGAGAATATCATAAACTTTTAGTTCTCTTTCATAACTTTTCCTTTCCTCAGATGAAAGATCTCTTTGCATTTCAGATACCCCACTAGAATAAGTTGGGTAAATGAACTCTTTCTCAATTGGAATCCACAAATCTTCATCAGTAGAATCAATATAGGCTTTAAACTTCTTTTTCCAATTATGACAATCTTCAAAGTATAATAATTTGGGAACCACCGAACTTGATTGAACTTTACTCATTGTGAATCCACCAAAAAAAATGTCAATCGATGAATTTTTGAACTTTGAATTTTATGAAATCACCGAATTGAAATCCCGAGGCCAAGTTTTTTTTTTATTTTTGTAAATAAATTTAATATATTCTTTAAAGAAAAACAATCTTTGAAAGATAAAAAGTTTATAGATTTTTTAAGAAAAGAAACTAATCAATGGAAAAAAAAATGACACAGTAAAAACAAAAACAAACACGAACGAGTTTATGTTTGTAAACCGATTCGACAAATGAAAAAATATTTGCATTCACGAAACAATTCAATTTTGTTGTTTTTTTTTAAAAAAAATTTGAGTTGTTTTTTTTTTAAATATGTAGAAAATTTTATATAAAAGAAAACCTTGTTGTTTTATTTTTTTTATAAAAAAATTAATTTTGTTTTGTTTTTAGAAATACTTTGTAGTTTTTTTTAGTTTTTTTTATTAAAGTCTTATATGAATTTTTAGGAAACTTGAATAAGCTTTTGTGAAGTATTTTAAAACAGGAGGACTAAAAATGAAAAACTCATAAAAAACAAAATAGTCGTGACATCTCCCAACTCCTTCATCCGGCCGATGAACTTCCGGCGACAAACAAAATTTTCCGGCGAGTAACCACCAAAATAACCACAAACTTTAACCAACCATATCTCTCTTGATTCTTAACGAAAAATTGATCTGTAAGTTGCGTTAGATTCGTAATGAAAAACCTAACAAAACAAGATCCATTGTTGATAGGTTTTGATCATTGAATCACAGTGAACAAGTAGGAACAAAGTAGCGCTTATTTTTTTTTTAAAACTACGATGAACATGAGATCAATTTCAAGAAATTGTTGAATGAAACATGAAATTGATTGTGCCAATCGATTCAGGATCACAATACGAAACTCTACATATCAAACTTACACAAAATCGTTGAGTATTGCAAAATCCACCATGGATGAATTTATGAAGAAGATGACCTTTTGTGTTTTTTTCGAATTCAATAGATTTGAACCAAACTCGATTATCTGACCATCAATAGATGCGTATAAACTTGCTTAATCTTCTAGAAACATACACAATCACCGAAACACACAAAAACACGTCCAATTTCTGAGTCAAAGTTCACGAAGTTTGACTCAAAAAAGTCAAACTCGGCCAATTGATCAATTGAAGCACTGATTTCGATCAAAAAATGATGTAGAATCACACCTGGAATGCTCTGATACCAATTGAAAACTCATAGAGCGTCGGATCTAGTGATTTGTACACTGAATTTGGACCGAAACTTACCCCGAACTCAAGAACACAAAACGTAAATTAAACTCAGTTTATAGCTTGAATTGGATCAATGTTTACATGATTCGACTCGTTTACAGCAGCTAAACACAATCCTAGACTCAGTTCTCACTGAAAAACGAAATCAAAAACTCCTCCCTATAGATATCAATCTCAGAAAAACGGTTATGAGAAGTCTTCTAGTTCGAACTCCAAGTTACATATATATATGAACACCTTGTGATTGCCGAACTTCAGGTTCGGACTTCATTCGGTTACTTGAGTTCGGATGACCATTCTAATTGATAAATCTCAAATTCTTGATCCTCCTCTGGCAGCTAATATTCATCTCATATATGAGACATCATAACTCATATTTGAAGTAATCATCCAAGCCCATAACAATAGTAGAATGACATTATCTACCCTCTAACATTGATTTAACTAATCTAACTAAATCAACTAACGAAACTAACTGGAATACACACACGTCACACATATTTTGTACCAACAGTTATTGTAGTGTCATCACAATCTGCGTATATAGCTTTCTTGCTGATGTTTACCTTGACAATAATTCTAGTTGGAATCTCGTCTCACGGCTTTCCTGCTAGTTGTGTCCTTGCACAGTCTAACTGTACCTACACATATTAAGCAGCATAACAATATTTGCAAGTGTTTAGCATGTCACTTGTCGTTTACATTTCACAATCGATAATGTAGTACATTTTTATTGGATGGTTCCTATGACTCTAAAAGCCATTTATACCATCCCATAACCCTTTTTAGGGTTACACCATATCATCTATTACAATTTGATGTGTCGTACATTGATCAATTCTTGGCTTATATACCGCTAGCCTTTAACATTTACCACATTAATTATGATTCCTTTGAATCATTTACACATTAATATATACGTTTTAATCAAGCCATGGCTCCTAAGAGTCATTTAGCTATTTCATATCAGTATGACGTTTAGCAAGACCTTATATGTATTACCTCATCATTATTGGTACAATTCTTATGAATTGTTTATCATCCGAATACACATTAATCCATGGTTATTGCTTATGACCCTTGGTCGCAATACCTCCCCATACTTCAATGTTCCAAATTTTGCATGGCCTAGATGCCATTTATTTTCAATTTAACAGTTCATTATACTTTAGGCTTTATTTAATAGTTCGTGCCACGAACCCTTAGCCCGTTTACCCTCACCCCATTAATGGGGTTTCTAGGACCCCATCTTATTCACAAGGTCCTTTGCATTCAATATGTACTTAGAAATTTACGAAAGCTTACATAGCATCCTCCATGAAAATTCAGGAACGGTCGCTTTTAACGCCCTTCCTGCTTTTATAGCCATCATTACCTGTGGGCCTCACTCATAAGGTTGGGTCGATCACCCACCTAACATCTTCAA
>JBCNJP010000023.1:25347218-25546372 GCA_039602395.1 Deinandra increscens subsp. villosa
ATCTTGGGAATGAATGGAAGAAGCCATTTGCTGGTTCTACAACCTAAAGACGCCGTGAAGATGGACAACAAATCATAGCAACCATGTAATCATAGCCAAGGGGCTGAGTTTGTTCTGGAAGGAAGACATAATGTTGATAAGGGTTGGATGTCAGATCTTATAATGAAGGGACATGCTCTGGTACAGTCAAGCATTCGGTCAGGACTCGTGTACGTCAATCAGCGTGTTATTGTTAAGGTAAATTTGTGCATTTGGTTCATTTTGAATCGAATGTTAGTAGACCTTCTGTTTCGAGATCAAACATATAATCTGAACCTGATATTCGATCGAATTGGTGACAAATCCATTAATAATTACTTGATACACTGCTCAAAATCTTTAATGCAACTTCTGATTGTTAGACTATGACATGTACAGTGTACTGAATATCTATTCTGTGATTTACCAGTGAATATAGCTTAGGAAAGTTACAATTTACGTCAGACTGTTATGCTGGAATTATGAATTACATGAATTAAGGAAAATTGAGGAATGGAACTCATAGAACATTTTACCTGCTAGGCTGCTACAGTGAGGGTAGGATTTGACAAGAACAAGAAGAGAATTGCTGTAGGTTTTATGCCAAGTCTTAGTGTGAAAAATGCCAAAATGATGGTCATGGTTCACATAAGTTTTGAAAATCTAAAACCTGCTTGTTTGACTGAAGTCCAAAATTAAAATGTGTATGGTTTTCCTTCCTTATGCTTCATTCCTCTTCGAGATTTGCAAAGTTTTTAACTTGACCACATACGTGAAAATGGCAAGCTTTTATAGTTTTGGTAAACAAAAAGAAAAGATATATGATAATCTGTTTAGCAATCGTCTTCTTTTAAGATTATTGATGTATTTGTTTGTCTTCAAATGATTCCCCTGGTGTATCACTCTTAAAGGATATTCTGCTCGTTTCGTTAATAGATAAATGTTTTTTCTATTGAAACCATGTGTATCAAAGTTGAAATACATTTTTGGAACATATAGAAAAACAATAAGGAGAAAACAAATGTTGGATGTGATAGAAGAAGCAAATATGTTGCTTAGGCAAGGTAGATATCGTTTACCTTTATCTCATTAATCAATTTTCTTTCATCAACTTCCTCTATTTAAATATCATCCACATGTAACATTTATGTATTAAGGAGCCATAATAATTAGATTTCAAATGTTATATTTATTAATATCTTAATGTACGATTTTGTTTCAGTCATCACACATGGTAAGACATGGTGATAAAGTTGAATGCACAATATCAGAAATACAACCCTTAAAGGCTGAAGGAGAAGATATAGCTTTGGATATTATTTATGAAGATGAAAACGTATTGGTTGTTAATAAACCTGCACACATGGTAAGCACATCACCTTTTCTTTTAGGCTTGAGACGTAAAAATCTTTGGCTAGTTTGTACGAAAAGATGATATGTACTAGAGGCGGAGAAACGGGTGGGCTGCGTAATAAGTAAAAATGGGTACATGTTGTTACCGGTCGGTTTGACCTGGAACATTTTGTCTAAATCTTTTTATGATTACCCTATTAACAAAATGCAACTTGCATGAATAGTGTCATTCCACGTGGCAGCCTGTGGTAGTGTGGTGGTACCACATGGCAACCACATTTTTAAATTTTTGTGTTTGCCGTCTTCTATACAAACACACACAACACAGTTAGTAAAGGAGTTGGTTGTGTTATAGGTATAGTCGTTTAATATGTTAGTGTCCAAATGTGATTACTGAAATAAAGTTATTTATCTCGCTGATGGACATCTAAAGTTAATTGGACTGTATGTATTCTTGTTTGTAGTTCAGTTTTATAGCAAATTGCTTTATGACTTTGTAGGAACCTAAATTGTGTTTGGTTGATAAACATTATTTATCTCGCTGCTCATTTGTTAATATGTTATCAGAACAATATATCACGCGAAGCTCAGACGATGATCCTGGTTGATCATCCAAATGTTCTTAAATCACATTGTTCTTTTGTACATCGCCATAATGTATGGTTTGTCATGCCTTTTATACCTGACGGGTCTTGCCTCCATATGTTGAAGTCTGCACATCCTGAGGGTTTTGAGGAAGTTATTATTGCAACTATACTGCGAGAGGTACATTCTGGTTTTACATTTTTATAATGTCTTATTAATGCTATAACAATTTCTGTTACTTTGTTGTTACTTTATAATTGAGAAAGTTAAATCATTTAAACAGATTTAAACATTGAGCTTATTCCCAGCAAACTGTTGTTGTTAGTATGCTTATTCCCATCTCTTCTTTTATTATTATTGCAACTTGAGATTTAAACATTGAGCTTATTCCCAGCAAACATTGAGCTTATTCCCAGCAAACTGTTGTTGTCAGATGGATCATGGATGCATTCAGTTTACTAAACATAGCAGCAGCAAAAAAACTTTCAACTGGAGCCAAGGAAGCCGGTGATAAAGGTTTACCAAATAGGTATTGTTTATGTTATTCCTTAGGTGCGGATTTAGTTGCGAAATTTTATTATGTTCAACATACCTCAAGCATGTCCAAATTAATCCAAAAACCAACAGAATGTTAACATGAATTATCCAACATCTGACCAAGAACATTGGCTTAACAAGTTAACATATATCAACCAAATCTGTAAAATTCTGTTTTTAAGTTCAAATAGAACTAGCAGGGAGCAATATATACATGTTAAATTCTGTTTTTAAGTTCAAATAGAACTAGCAGGGAGCAATATATACATGTTAATCTCTATGTACTCGACTTTAAATCATTTATACACAGCAAAATCTGTCATGTTGAGCTGCCTTTGGTTTTTGCGCAACCACAGGAAAGACGTTTTCAGCTGGAATGGAGGATGCCAACGAGAAGAGGCTGAAACTCAAGGTGGAGCTGAATAAAAAGTGTCTGTTTTTTATAACAACTTCGACACGAGAGGTTATTCTTGGTACAGATAATGGCCAACTGCATGAAATTGCTGTTGATGAGAAAGATAAGAGAGGGAAATACATAAAGTTTATATTTGAACTATCTGAAATGCATTATTTTTGTTATAAGTGTATTTTATTTTGTAATAGCAGGTTAATTTTTATTTAATGTAGAAATTAGTGATTCTATTAAAAATATTTTTTTTTATTTTTTATTTTTACATTCTTGACGCGCAAATCTGCGTGTCATAAACAGACGACACAAAAAATATTATAAATAAAAAATATATTAATCACAGACGACACCCTTTCTTGACGCGCAAAATGGGTGTCAAGAATGGAGTGTCAAGGATAGCGTGTCATTGTTCGCGCGTCAAGAGCTTCTTGACACGCATTTTGCGCGTCAAGAAGCTTCTTGACCCCCGCATCCTTGACGCGCATTTGCGTGTCAAGAAGGCACTTTCTTGACGCGCAATGCACGTCAAGAATGCCAGTTTTTGTAGTAGTGCATGTGAGTTTGGTGGGACCATCCTAACCAATCACTCAGATTTTGTCTTAGTTTAACTATGCTCCCACATAGTTAATCGACAATGGACAATTTAGAATACTTAGTAAGTATTCATGGATTAAACATGCAAATATAGGACACAACTTAACCATTAAATGAAATCAAACATATCAAGTACTTTATTTCATTATACAAATAGAAATTGTTTAACATCCCTTATCCAAATACCGAACATCAGACATACATGATTTTAACTAGCTAATTTAAGTCCCATGCCCTCGGCATGCCTTTCAAGCTTCGGCCTCGACAAAGCTTTCGTGAAAGGATCAGCTAAGTTAATATCTGTGTGAACTTTGAGTAATTTGATTTCACCCAGTTCGATTTGCTCACGAACATAGTGATATCTCCTGGCATAGTGTCTGGCGCCCTTCTGAACTCCTGGTTCTTTGGCTATGATCAATGCACCCGATTTATCGCAGTACATGTCGATAGGCAAGTTACTTGTAGGGACAATGTCAAGCCCACTAATAAACTTCCTTATCCAGACAGCCTCCATTGCAGCCTCTGACGCAGCAATGTACTCAGACTCTGTTGCAGACATAGCAACTGTGGTTTGCTTCTTGCTCTTCCAATCCACAGCGCCTCCATTTAGAACGAAGACGTACCTAGACTGAGACTTCGTGTCATCTCTATCAGTCTGAAATCCAGCATCACAGTATCCGGTCACTTTGAGCTCTTGATCTGGATTTCCCCCATACACCAAAAACAAATCTCTAGTAGCCCGTAGGTACTTGAGAATGGTCTTAACAGCAGTCCAGTGACTTTCACCCGGATTCTGTTGAAAACGGCTAACGATATTCTGCGCAAACGCTATATCAGGTCTAGTGCATCTTACCGCATACATTATGGAGCCTACAGCCGAAGCATAAGGGACTCTCTGCATACGCTTCACCTCATCAGGTGTAGAAGCACCTTGTTTGACCGACAGACCAAGTCCTTCCTGCATAGGTACATTACCACGCTTGGAATTCTCCATCTTGAATCGCTTCAAGATCTTATCAATATAAGCACTTTGACTTAGTCCAATCAACCGCTTAGTTCTATCTCTATAGATCTTGATTCCTAGAACGAATGCTGCTTCTCCCAAGTCTTTCATGGCAAAACACTTTCCAAGATGGGATTTTACATCTTGCAACATTGGAATGTGTTTTCCTATAATTAATATGTCATCTACATACAAGACAAGGAAAGTAACATTACTCCCACTAGCTTTGCGATATACACATGGCTCATCGGGATTCTAAACGAAACCAAACTTTTTGATTTCTTCATCAAACCGTTTATTCCAACTCCTCGATGCTTGCTTTAGTCCATAAATGGACCTTTGAAGTTTGCATACTTGGTTGGGATGTTTTGGATCAATGAACCCTTCAGGTTGATCCATATAGACTTCTTCATCCAAGTAACCATTTAAGAAGGCAGTCTTAACATCCATTTGCCATATCTCAAAGTCATAGTACGCTGCTATGGCTAAGAGAATCCTAATAGCTCTAATGTCTGCTACTGGTGAAAAGGTCTCATCATAGTCAACGCCAAAACGTTGAGTATAACCTTTCGCCACGAGACGAGCTTTATAGGTGTGTACATTTCCATCCATGTCGGTCTTCTTCTTGAAGAGCCATTTACTCCCAACGGTTCTTGCGTTAGGAGGAAGATCAACCAGGGTCCAAACGTGGTTATCTTGCATGGATTGCATTTCCACGTTCGCTGCTTCAAGCCATTTGTCAGATTCCGGATCTGATAATGCAGCTTTGAAGTTCGGAGGCTCATTGAGATCTCCTGATACGTTATCCTCGGATTCGACTAGACCAATCCATCTATCCGGTTCACGTACGACCCTTTCGGATCTACGAAGTGGAATCGCAACATCATCGACTTGAGGTTCATCATTTTGAACATTTCCCCCCCCACCCCAAGTTGATGATTGCTAGTTGTTTCAGAAGGTGACACATCTTCTAGTAGTTCTACAATTCTCCCACTGTTCTCTTGAGCTATAAAATTCTTTTCAAAGAATTCAGCATATCGAGCAACACGAACAGTGTTTTCGGAAGGATTATAGAAGTAGTAACCCATTGTTTCCTTTGGGTATCCCACGAAGATGCACTTAGTAGTTCTGGGTTGTAGTTTGTCAGGCGTATCACGCTTCATAAGTGCCTCACATCCCCAGACTCTTAAGTAAGACAACACAGGGACTTCTCCATGCCATAATTGATATGGTGTCTTTTCAACCTTCTTGGTTGGAACCATATTTAGAACGCGTACAGCGGTTTCTAGAGCAAAATCCCAAAATGATATTGGGAGAGTTGTAAGGTTCATCATCGACCTCACCATTTCTAGCAAGGTCCGATTCCTCCTCTCAGACACGCCATTATGTTGAGGTGTATAGGGAGGAGTAAGCTGTTGGACAATTCCACACGCTTTAAGATAATCCCTAAACTCTTGGCTTGAGTATTCTCCACCACGATCCGATCGAAGGATCTTGATGGTCTTACCGAGTTGATTTTCAACTTCGTTTTTAAACTCTTTGAATGTTTCAAAAACCTCATGTTTATGTTTAAGCAAGTAAACATAACCATAACGGCTGAAATCATCCGTGAAAGTTACGAAGTAGCTAGCACCTTTTCTTGACACATGTCTAAATGGGCCACATACATCAGTATGGATGAGTCCAAGTAGCTCTTTTGCCCTTTGCGGCTTGTTCGGAAAGGGTTTTCTAGTCATCTTTCCTGAGATACAGGAAACGCATTTATCAAATGATTCATCATTTGATTTTAAGATCCCTTCACGTTGAAGTCTTTCAATTCGGTTTTTGCCAACATGGGCAAGACGACAGTGCCAAAGATAGGTAGAGTCCAAACTAGTTTTGGCTCGTTTGCTAACAGTGAACATTGAATTATTTGAAACACAACCACGCATATCAATTTCATAAATGCCATCACAAGGAATAGCATCAAAATAATGAACATTATTTTTAGAAACTGAAATACCGATATTATTAAAAACATTAATATATCCTTGGTTTTTCAACAATGAAACTGAAATGACACCTTTAGTAATAGAAGGTGCATAATGACAATTGTCTAAAACAATAATTAACCCAGAAGGAAGAACTAAATGAAATTCTCCTATAGCTTCCACAGCTGCTGGCAAACCATTTCCAACGAACAGCTGCAAAGCTCCAAGCTTCAGTTTCCTCCTGTTTCTAAGACCCTGCAACGTATTACAGATATGAGTTCCACAGCCGGTGTCATACACCCATGAATCACTCTTAGAAAAGGAAAATAATTCAATTGTGAAGATACCTGATGTACTAGCTCCGCTAGTATTCTTTCTCTTCTTCATCAACTCAGCTAGATAGGTAGGACAGTTCCTCTTCCAGTGTCCAACTTCACCACAATGGTGACAGATCTGGTCCTTAGCCGGATGCTCTTTAAGGGCTGGAGGGGTTTGCTTGGCTTTAGGGATATGGGCAACAGCCTTGCCTTTACCCTTGCCATCAATCTTGCCCTTCCCCTTTTGCGGTCGTTTAGCCTTTTGGATCTTACCCCCTTTGATCATAAGAACTTGGGGTGTTTCAGTGGCCTTTTTAGGAATCGTTTTTTCATACTCGACAAGCATAGCATGAAGCTCAGGTATAGTCTTAGTCATACTATGCATGTTGTAGTTGCGCACAAAACCCTCAAAATCCTTCGTAAGAGATTTGAGGATCATGCCAACAGCAACAGCCTGATTATACCCATAATTGAGCGATTCCAGTTTGTCAAAGTAGCTCTTCATCTTGAGCACATGACTACTGACCGATTTACCAGTTTCAAGCTTCAAGTCATGGAGTTCCACAACTAGGTCGAACAATTCGACACCAGCTTGTTTTTCATACATCTTCTTTAGCTCTTTGATCATATCACAAGGTGTATGAAACTCGTATTGCTTCTGAAGATCAGGAGTCATACTCGAGATCATCATGCAAGCAACCTCGTCGTATCTGCTATACTCTGCATTGTAGAACGCTTTCTCTTCAGCAGAAGCATCAGCAGCTGGCTCGATCGGCCAACGATTTTCAAGGACATCAGTTCTCCGTTCAACTCGAAGGACAATCCTTAGTTGACGGTACCAGTCATTGAAGTTAGATCCATTCAGCTTTTCTCTTTCAAACATTTGACGAAAAGCATGACGAACATTGTTTTGAGTGGGGTTTGTCGCCATCTACAAAACAGATTAAGTTCAAAAATCAGTATTTTCGATAATTAAGTCCTTAATAATTTAATTACCCAATGTTTAAATTATCTTTAAACAATTAAGCTTATTAAGGCCAGGATCCAATTGACATGCCATCATTTCATCAGTTGATCTGCTAGAAATGATGCATTCAAAAGGTAAGTGACGATCACTAATTGTATTCCAAATACAATTCCTAGATTTTATGGGACCTACAACTTGCACCAAGTGATTTGTAGTCATGTTTCATCCCATCTTTTGCCACGGGCTAAGGGTCTCACCGCCTAGCTCGCTTTAAGTCATCCAACCAAGAACGCACAAATTGTCCACCACTGTGTACCAATGAGTGGGAATTTGTCTTGCAAATGCTAATCTACCATTGTGTACCAATGAGTAGACTAACACCCACAAGTGTGCTTTACGAGTTGGGTAGCAAAGACTTAAATTTTATTGGGTCAAAACAATTTGATGTGATCAAAAGGTTATGTGTGAAGATTCATGCACATCTTCACCACATAATATGTTTATAAAATGCTTAGTTTGTCTTCCAAATCAAAAGAGCTCGGTAGCTCCATTCGCAACACACAAAGAAGCGTAGGGGTGAGGTTTGCACATTGCAATTAAAAACCTACCCCTTTAGGGAAGCAGAGCGACCCGACTTATACCTCTCTTAGAGTATGTTCGAATGGGTGAGCCGGTGTTTCTTTTGAATTTTAGGACACAAATTTTATAAACAAAATCATATTTCGATATTTGTTAAGCAAATTTCAATTTTCATAAAAAAATTTGCAGTTTAAAACCTTTTATCATGCCTCAATTATCATATAATATCACATAATCTTAGGGTTTCTAATTATCTTACATAATTTTAATTTTAATTCTCTCAATTTTAAGTAATAGCCATGACTTTTTGCATGAAACTTCATGGCTTTTACTTCTTTTTAACTCATTAAAATTAAAAGGTACAATGTGTTGGTTTCTAGTTATCCAATAACACACATAAAAAACTTGGCATAATAATTTGGATCTTTCTAGAATCTAATTTAGATCCAAATTAGGGTTTCCCGATTCGTCTTGTGATTTTGATTCAATTAGGGTTTTTTTTTTTTAATTTGGGCCGAAACTAGGGTTTTCGATTTGGGCCAAATTAGGGTTTTAAAATTAGGGTTTCAAGAATTTCGAAATTAGGGTTTTGAAAATTTTGAAAAATCAGGGTTCTTTTTTAAAAAAAAATTCGAAATTTACCCTATTTTAATTTTGTGTTTTTACCAATTCGTGAAACGATTTTAACAATTGTAAAACACTACCTAATCAATCAAAAGCTAGAATCATGTAGGAAAACTTTAACCTAATTCGAAATTAGGGTTTAGGATTACCCCCCTTCCAAGTTTTATACCCGGTAATTACATAATTTCATAGGTGGCTCGTGATACCACTGTTAGGTTATATAACGATTTATCAATTTTAACACGAGTACGCAGCGGATTAATCCTATGAATTATCCTAACTAACCGGATAGAATCATGTACCTTATTAGCTCGGCAAGACTTGATCTTCTTGGAGGATTTGATGTAAATCCCTCTACGATCGCACACACGACACACCAATGCTATGTGCTAGCAAGACTCACGAGCTTCTTCTTCTTCTTGGTCACACCACAAAATTCGAACTCAATAAGGTTTAGGGAACCTTGGCCGAATTTAGAAGAGGGAGAGGAGGAGGAGAGAATTAGGGTTTAAGTTCTCTAATCTCTTGGATTAAAGGAATCAATAAAACCCTTAACATAGGGGTTCTATTTATAGGGATTAGATGACTTGGTGAACAAGACTAGGGTTTCCTAAACCCCCCATGGGCTTCACGAATTTGTTTAAATTCGTACAAGCCATATGGGCTCCAACCAACTTGTCATTTAAATCATCTAGCCCAATTCCCTTTAATTAATTAACAACTAATGGTCCGTTAACAATTAACTATTAGTTTTAATTAATTTCTCCTCAATAATTCGTGATAAATATTAATTAACTATTAATTAATATTAATACATTTGGTGTCGAGACGTGTGACCCCGTAGGCTTAAATAATTTCCAGACATACGCTTACTATTACATGATCATATCCCTACAATTTCTTCAATTCAGACTTCTTAGGAACAAATTCAGAATAATCACCAGTTATGCCAGAAACTTGAATATCAGCAAGAACATCAGATTCAATAACTGGATGCGGAATCTGATTATACTCCTCGCTTCCAAAAACCTTTTTGAGATTCTCGTCTTTGCATAAGTAACTGGTAAAAGAATGTGAATTCTTCAAATTATTCAACTGCCTCTTAAGATCCAACACTTCAACATTCAGATCAGATATTTTCTTTTGAGCTTCACCCAATGTTGTTTCTGATTCAATTAATTGCTCTGAAGCTGTATTAAACTGAAACTTTTCCTGTCGCATCTGATCATGAGCATCACACACTTCCTGAGTAATTTTCTTGACACGGCCTTCATGAATCTCAATATTTCGTTTCAACAACTGATTTTCATGTGTCAAAGTCGTGACTTTATCAAGTAAGATGGAATGTTCCTTTTGACGATCATTTTCTTGTGCATTAACTTCATCAAACTCTTTCTGAAGATCATCATACAATTGCTGAAGAGAATCCAATTTATTTTGGATTTGCTAAACAAAGCATCAAAATCTTCAATGGCATCTTTTGCTTCACTCTCCCATTTCTCAACACTTTTAACCAACTCCTCATTCTCAGTTTTCAACTTCAGAAGTTGTTCCTTATCTTGAGCGACTATGTCATCCATATTGCTATTAAGCTTGACAATCTCTTCCATCAACTCATCCTTTTCGTTTATTAATTTCTCATTTATTTTGCAAATCTCATCAGAATTTTCAACTTTCTTCTTGAAACTTTCTAATTCTGTTTCCTTCAATGTTCTCTCAACCATTAACCCTTCCTTTTCTTGAACCAATTCACGAATTTTTCTATCCTTTTCAGCACAAAATTCACAAGTTGACTCATACCCACTAACTTCAGAATCACTTGTTTCAGATGTAATGATCTCAGACATATACCCACTCGATTCAACTTCGACATTTGCCATTAAAGCCACAGGTTGGCCGTTGATATAACAAACTTCGTCTGAGTCGGCACACGTATCTTGAATAGCAGTCAAAGCAATAGGTGATTTGTCAAATTGTTTTGACCATTCTTCATACTCTCTTTCTGCTTGAGCTTGAGCCATCATAGCTTTTGCGTCATGCTTATCAGATTTAGCTTTATCAGAAGACGATTGAGAACACTCACGAGCAAAATGTCCAATCTTGGAACACTTGAAACATTTTACTTTAGATTTATCCAAACCCAGTATTCTACTTCCTGGAACAAAGGAATTCTTTCCATGTTTCTTGATAAATCGTTTCCCTTTTTCAACTATCATTGCAAATTGCCAATGCAAATCTAATTCTGCCAATTGATCATCATCTAGCTGTTCTAACTCAGTTCTACTCAAATCAGCATCACTAATTTGACCAAATATCGAACCAGACGATGAAGATATAAAAGCAGATAACAATGCAGCCAATTCCTCAGTTGATTGAGCAGAATGAGAATTGTTTGTTGATTTATCTGGAATAGTGAAACAACATCCTGGAGAATAACCAGAATTTTCAGAATGTCCAGCAAGAAAAGCTGTTACCGGTGGATTACTGCTTGAAATAGAATGTGACTTTGCCTTAGAATGAACTGTAGCATTATTTTCTCCAAAGTAGAATTCAGGATTTTGAACTGTAGGATGTGCATATTTCTTCACCAGCAATTCCATCTCACGAGCTTGTAATTTGCTAGTTATTTGATTAAATGTCCAATTTGAATAATTTGGATCATTTGTCAACATCATCACATAATTTTCCCATTTTTTCTGGTAACGCTTCCAGAATTTTCTCTTTCAATTCATCACTATCTTTCTTGACTCCTACAACATCAAGTTCATTTATCAAATGTGAAAACCGAGCAATCAAATCTGGAATCTTCTCATTCTCGCAGTGCCTGAAATTATCAAACTCTTTCTTCAAAACTTTCTTTCGAGTATTTTTGTATTGATCATTACCCGTACATCTCTCTTCAATAGCACCCCATAACTCCTTAGCCGTTGTATATTGCTTAAATTGATGCATTAGTTCTTTTGGTAAGGCCATTGTAAGATAACTATATGTTTTCTTTTCTCGAGCAAACAATTTCCGTTCATCAGCATCGAAACTACTAATCATCTTTGGTTTATTGGGACTTATCATCGGATATTCATATTCTTTCTCAATTAGAATCCAACTCTCAATATCTTGCGAATAAATGTAAGATTCAAACCGACTTCTCCAATTGTGATAATCTTCAAGCCTTAGCAATTTAGGAACTTTTTGAGTTGTTCCTATCTCATTATCATAGTTCAACATGGCTTGCATTGATGTTTGAGCAGCAGTCATTGCATAGAAATCACTCATTTTGATGTTAAATATAAAACTCCAAAACTTTGAACTCAAAAAACGAGGGTCTTCCAAGCGGATTTTGGGGGTCAAACTGGGGGGTACAGACCTTTCAGGTGAGTACACGTCTAGATCTCAGAAAGACAAACGTTTTGACTGGTATTGGGTTCTGTAACTCCAAACGGTTTGCAAGTTACGTCAGTTTTAGTGAAGGTCACTATTCTGCCAGCGGACCAACACAAATTGGCGGATCAAAATACTACCAGCGGACCAGTTCCGGATCAAATTAGCCAGGCGGATCAGATTTGTACTAGCAGACCAGATTCCGGATCAGATTTTATCCGGTGGACCAAATTTCGTACGGCGGATCAGATTTTAGTACGGCGGATCAAAACTGGTACGGCGGATCAAAACTGGTACGGCGTAACTGCCGCCGATCAGACTGATGAAGATTGCCGGGGCGGATCAAACGGCGGACCAAATGTTCATCCGGCGGACCAAATGCAAACGAAGCTGAAATTGTCTGCTTTTCACAGATTCCGACAAATGAAGCTAGAAACTGGATCAGTATGATGCGAAAAAACTCCAGCAACACTCAGAAATCATTTTTCATCGTTGAAACACTCGGAATTATGAAAAATTGATGAAAAACGTAGAAAACCCAAACTTTCTCTCTCTAGAATTTCGAAAATTTACCAAATCACAACAGTAGAGCAACCTGGATTGCTCTGATACCACTTGTAGAAACACGATATGATCTTACTACTGCATGATTCGGTAATCGGATAGCAACAAGATGTAAATAAAGCTTTGCTTTATTGATTCACTCAGAGGTTACAATGTAGAGAGAGAAACACACTCAGTTTACACACAGTTAAGATGTTACAAATTGACAGAACTATTAACTCTCTCTAACATGGACTATTTATAGTCACTTAGTCACAGGCCAGCGGACCACCAGCGGACCATCTGGTCCGCCCGGACCATCTGGTCCGGCGGTGCATATGATACGGCCATTGACTATATTACTCACACAGATGCTCTAGATTAGATACAATACACGAGACACACACTAGCATAGGAATATGCTTCTACAAATGACATGCTTTACCAAGTTATACCGTATAACCCATAAAGCACCAGTCACATCAGTTACTGAATCGACAGTTTAAAACCTCTCTCCTCCACATCATCGACGAAAAAGGTAAAAACCCTAATTTACCGTCATCTTCCTACTTCTCTCAAACCCCATTCAGAAATTACTCCCAAAATTTCTCCCAAACCCTCTCCATAACCTCCAAATAACCGTCAATTTCTCTCAAACCTACAGTCTGCAATGGCTCCTAAGGCGAGTTCTAGTGGCAAGAAGCCTGCCAGTGACTCAAGGTTCCCCGTGGAACATAACCTGGTGGCTTATCTCGAAGAACCTAGCAAAACCAACATCTACAATGGTATGATAAACTTCCTCAAGAACTGTCATCTTCACTATGCTCTGACAGTTGAAGCGGTAATCTTTGAAGACGGGTATGTGTCTGTTGACTCATCGGTGTATCTAGAGCTTTTTAGAGGTATTGGCTATGGCGGTTCAATGGGAAGCATAACCATAAAGAAGGGGGCAATTGCCTTACAGGTGGAGATTCTTAGCCCACACCCTTCTGGTTTGCCTGACTCCCTAGAAAGGCGGGTTTGACGAACTTGCTGCTGAACAGGCCTCAGCATTCTATGTTGTGGTCAAATGTCAAAATTTCAACTTCTCTAAACTAATTTTTAAGGGTCTCAAAACAAACATTTCACCAGACTATGTCTATTTGTACCCAAGGTTTTTAACATGTATACTCAAGGAGGAATACCCCCAAATTGTTTTGGGTGGTACAATTTTGCAATCCAAACTCCTAGATGAGAAAACCTTTTCAAACTTAGCTTTAAACAAGTCTGTCTTTCATGGAAGGGACACTGACCATCCCCTACCAATTCCAAGACAGTTTCCTGATGAACCTACTCAAGCTGAGGTTCAAACGGAAACTGTGATAGCAACTGAGCACCATGTTCAAGATGACAGGACTATCAACCCAATAGCTCCGATCCCACATCTGTCCCAGCTTCCTCTACTCTACAAATTTACAAATCCGAAAAGAGGAAAGCTTCTACTAAAACTACTACCACTGCCACTTCCTCTTCCGTGTCCCCTCCTGTCATATTCAAGAGGCAGAGAAATGTGGTCACTAGGTCTCCTCCACCTAGTACCACCAACCAACCTGAAGCTTCAAACCCTATTCAAGGCAAAAAGCCTAAATGAAAACTGGTAAAATTGGGATTTGCCCTTAGGGGTGAACCTTCTCTTGAGGGGGAGTCAGTAGAAACAGATGTACAATCCCCATATGACCAATTCTCTCCCCTAAAACCCCTATCACCTAGGAGTGACAGTGCCCCCATTCCCGGTCCAAATGACTGTGTTATTAACTCACCCACCTCATTACATGAGAACATTCTGATGGACCTGGACCCTGTTGCACTGAACCCACATTCCTCACCGGAGGTGAATCTCAAAAGTCAAGAAGAGATTCATGCAGAACGGGTTGCTGTTGCCCAAGCATCCCCACTGGATCTTGGTGCTAGCAGTAACATAGATAAGACCCAATCTGCGGCAATCTTCTCTGAATCAGCACCCATGGGTCCTTCATTGGAACCAAGGGCTGCTAAGATAGTTGAAGAGAATCCCAGGTGCCAAGAAGCCATGGGTACCACAGTTGATCAATCTCGGATTGATAACTTGGTTTTGTCCAGGGATATTGGTAAAAAGGCAGTTGAGGACAGTTATACACTACCCGAATTGACGAGTTTGTACCTTAATCTTCAAGCACAGGTTGATTATTTAAATGCAATTGTTTCTACACTGGTGAAGGTTGCTCCAACAGAAGCTGAGGCAGGTCCTTCAAACCCAAATAGAGAAGCTGATGAAGCTGATACTGTCAAATTAGGGAAGAAGATGACTTCAACACCTGCAATAATTGAAATGGAAGAAACTAAAAGAATACCAGCTGATGTTAGAGCCACAACCTGCAAGAAACTTGGTGTTAAGCCCTTCACAGTGGAGGAAAGTTGGGTCAATATGAAGAGTAGTCAACTGATTGCCATTTCTCTATTTGATGAGCCCAACCTCACTAAGCTAGTACAATCTTCAATGCTGATTGCTGGTGCTCTCCCTGAGCACATCAATATGATCACAAGATTACTGAAAGATGTTATCTTTCAGGCTGAAAGAGCCAGTGATCAAGTGGATAGGAACACTGCTTCCACCAGCAAGGCAGCAGCTGATATTGAAGAAAGCACTACAACTGTTGCAGTTGCCTCTATGTCTGAAGGAGAAGATAAAAATCTGATCGGTGAAGAAGAAGGAACAAAGATTTTGGAGTTAATAGATAAAGAACCTGAAGTCACCAACCTCAGCCCTCAGGTGGTGACTGAAGGTCTAAACATTGTTCAACCGGAAGTTCAACCGGAAATCCAAGCGGAAGCTCAATTGGTAGTTCAACTGGAAATTCAAGATGAAACCTAGGTGGAAGTTATTCTAATAGATGAAAATTCTCTTGATCCAACATATGACCCTGGTCATTCAATCTTTGGGTCTGATTAGCCACCTGAGGTTCAACCGGAAGAACAGTTAAGTGAATAGGCTGAAGATATAGCTGCAACCTTAATAGCTATAGGAAGTACGGAACCAGTTCAAGCTGAAGAACCTGCTCAACCTGAACCTTCTAAAACCATTCAGTAGGTTGTTCAAACTCCTGAAGTTGAAGCTATGTAAAGATGGTGGAAGATGCTAGAAGGGTAGCTGAAGATGAGAGGCTAGCCAAAGAGCTCCAAGAGGAATTCGATCTGTATTCACAAGTTGAGGTTGTTGAAAGTCTATTGGCAGAGGCTAAGAAAAGGTCCTTTGATTGGAGACTGAAGGATTACAATTTGGATGCAATGACTGATGTTGAAAGGCAAAGGCTGATCTCAATTGCCTCCCAGATGCCTACCAAAATCGTAAGGAATGATGAGAACTACCTACTGTTGAAGAAGGTAAAACGGGTCTTGGTTGTCAGAAATCTGAAAACAGAAGAAGAGGTAGCTCAGTTGAAAGTCAGGGAGCTTTGCAACTTGATTGACTCAATCTTTCATGAGCTCAAAGGAAATATAGTTGTTGTGAATCAAAAGCTAGTGATGCCTGAACTCTCAGAATTCACTTCAGGTACATCATCTAACTTAAATGTCAAACCTGAGCTTACTGATGATGCAGATATACAACCTCCACCTTCTTTCATATACAACCCAAACCCCATACCTATAACAGTTCCATCATTTACACAGTCACTTGACATCATACCCTACAAACCACCTTCAATTTCCAGAAAGGTAGCGACCAAACTTGCCAACCTAAATACAGAACAGACAATTTCACACCAATTGTCCCTTTCAAGAAGAAGCCTCCACCTACCATGGACTTCTCAGACATCTTTCCACCTACTCCACCTACTAGTCCCACACAAGAAGCTAGTAAACCACCATCTCAAACTTCCTTACCTCCACTCACCATCAAAGAACCATCAGCCACCACCAATGCTCCTACCCTTCCTGCCAAACCTACTGTAGTTCAACCTGGCCCCTCTTCATCCTCAATAAAAGGCAAAGCACCTGTTGTGCAAGAATCAGGAAGTGATTCTGATGAAGAGAGGAATTTGATAAAGAGGAAGCTGATGCATGCCAGAAGGAAGAAAGATCAAAGCAAAAGAAGGAAATGGCCACCCAGAAAGAACAAAATCATTGGGTGGACAGTGAATGAAGACAATTTTGATTTTTCCTTCCAATTGGCAAATGGCACAACCCAAGAGTGAATGCTCACAAGGCTACTACATTTCTCACTGGACTACAAATGACTGACATCATTCTGAAACTTAGAGAAATTCTAAGTCCTTCAAGAGCTGAGCACTTGTTAAGGCTTCACATTGAACTAACAGTGCTAGATTGTGGAATGCTCTACAGGAGCAACTTAGATGAAGATTTGGCTGAAGAAGAAGAAGAGCCTGTTAGTGATATCAAATTCATCATTTGGGAAGAAGAAGAGAAGTTGTTTTATGTGCACAGAGCTGATGGCACCTTCACTGCTCATGAATCCATTTCAGTACAGTTTGAATGGAGTGAAAAAGATTGGGAATCGTTCAGATATGTGAAGGTGACCAAAACCAACTCAAAGTAGCTTTCTCAAAGTCTGGATGCCAATATCAGAACCTTAGACAAGTAGGTTGAGGAGAAGAAATTTTTTGGGTACAAGTCAATTTTTGAAGATAAACTTTAAATTAAAGAATAATTTGACAGCATCAGCTTAGGGGGAGATTGTAAGAAATATTACGCTTAGTAGTATAATGCTGATCACACACAAGTTATTCCAATTGTCGAAGTTTATGCTTTTGGTAGTTTATATTTGACTTTGTATTAAACGGTTTAGATTAGATCGTTTGAGATCAATGGCTGTCATTGATCTCATCTGCACTATATATAGCATAGTTAGCTTTTAGTTTTACACACGGTTCTTGATCACCTTGTAATAGTGTAACTTTGAGTTAATGCAAATAATACTGAGTATTTCTTACTTCGTTGTTAATATACTTATGCAAATCAAACACTACCTAATACAAGAGAACTAAATCTGCTAGAGTAAAGTGAAGTATAACTTTAATTCCGCAGGGTTATATTTATAAGTAGAGGGTTTTTGTTTTAGTTTAATCGTAACTATTAACGATCCTATAATAGCAAAGCTAAGGTAGGGTAAGATGTAGACAACCTTATCTCTACCCCGTAGGAATAGAGAGACTGCCTCTAGTGAGACCTCCGGCTCCGTAATTTTGCATCAAGCCTTCAACATAAGACACATAACACCCAGCAAATCGGGATAAAGACTGATTAGTGCATGTACTCCTTATCTTTCGACTATCAACTTTACCACATGATACATGATTAACCTTCTATCAATTTTACGCTGTGTTCCCGAGTTCATTTAACGAGGGAAAGGAAAGGAAAGGGAAGTAAGTTTAAAAAATTTTGTGTTTCTAAGTTTCACTTAAGGAGGGAAAGGGAAGGAAACAAAAAAAAGTTGTGTTCCCGAGTTTCATTAAAGGAGAGAAGGGGAGAGAAAGTTAGTTCCTTTTTTATTGTTTTTCTTTCCTTTCAAATCGGAAGGATTTGGAAGGAAAGGAATCACTCCCCTTCTCTTCTTTTCTCTTCCTTTCCTTTCTCTTCCTTTCCTTTCTCTTCCCTTCTTTTTCCTCTTTAAGTAAACTCGGTAACACAGCGTTAATGTTATTTTCACGAAATCAATAAAATAACATTAAAATTAATGCAATTTCATGTAATAGGAATGAAACTCGGGGTTGCAAATCAAGTTTTATCAAACAAAACACAAGGTCGTAATTTTTACGGTCGTTGTAATTGAGAAAAGACGAGCGAGCGTCTTCAGTTTCAGCAAAGCTCTCAAGTCTCAATCTCTTGTTGCAGGTGTGCGATACCCAGAGGGCACTAAAACCCTAATACAATTTTCCATTCACATATTCATAAGCAATCCGGATAAACTTTGGATTTCTTCCTTCCCTAGGGCTTGAATTCATCAAGGAAGGAAGGATGATGTACAATGACCCTCAGCAGCAACAGCAACAACAGCAGCAGCAACAGCCACTGTATCAGCAACACCACCCACCACCGCCTCCGCCGCCGCAACAGCAAATGATGCAACATCACCAGCAGCAGCAGCCGCCGCCGCCGCATCAATTTCACCAGCCGCAGCAGCAAATGGGAGAGTTTCAGAGGCAACAGCAACAGCCCCCGCTACCGCCACCACAGATGATGCGTCAGCCTTCTGCTTCTTCCACAACTCTCGGTGGTGGTTATCAGGAGTATCACCAACAGCTTTCTCACCCCCCTTTCGATGGTTAGTCTAATCTGCCCTGGAAGCAGAACTCTGTATGTAGAATTTACACTTTTCTTATTCTCATATTATGTTGTGAGTTGAAATTGACACAGTAGTAGCTTAGGGAATTAAACTGGGCCAAGTAGACACAATGTACTATTGCTCGATGATCAATTTCACACACAATTAGTAGCCAAAACAGAAGAGAGAGAGAGAGAGAGACAAGGGATGGAAGAAAAGCAAACAACTGTTAACAATAATTTCCATGCCCTAGTCAATTATACTTGGGTTGGTGGATCCCTTCACTTTGGTTTGGGTTGGCCATTTGGGCTTGTAGGCTGGTCCGTTCATAACATATAACTACAAGAATACGAGGTATAGCAGCATAAAACAATGAGATCAAATTTTGCAAAATGTAGAACTAAGATGCTATGATATACAATGCTACACTCAGTATACTTGGTTAGGTGTTTTGGTCAAAATCTTTAGTTTGGTGTTGCAAGATGGATGATCACTAAGATATTAGCTGTTAATTCTTTGAAAGAGCATTAAGATGCCCCCGTGGATATATAGATCCTGACTCTATCAAAAGCAGAATTAAGATTTTGACTGTGAGAATATTGCATGTATATATTGTATTCATTAGTCATCTTTTTTGTGAGAATCGGCAACTAATGCTATTCACTTTGTTGATTGACACTCACCATTTCTGTGGTCATAGTAGCTCAAGCCGCAAGGCACTTAAAAGAGCATTTTTTTAATCAAGGCGCACGTATAATCATATGCCATTTTTAGCGGTTTTAGACACGTTTTTGGCTGGTGTAAACTAGTTTAGACATGTTCCAAGTCATTTTTATGCGTTTTAGACCAGTTTTAGATGTTTCCAGCCAGTTTTAGATGTTTCAGACCAGATTTGGCCTGAAAGTTTACATGTGAGCCTTGAAGAACCCTTGGCGCTTTTGCTGCATTGGGCGCCTACTCGCCTTTGACAACTATGGTTGTGATCTGTCAACCTTCCACAATCACTATTATTGCTCCGCTGTTTCTTTGTTGAGATATTTATGGCTACTTTGAGGTTGTAGCTAAACGCTTATGGAGTAGTGTGCCAGAAAAAATGCTAAGATTTCAATTGATTTGGCTGGATCCTAATTATTGCAGCGAGAGCCCAGAACCCCAGATGTAATAATGTGGCAATGTTTTATTTTAATATGTTATCATTTTGTAGTCCTTTGTGTTTTTGATGTTATAATGCTGTGTTTTTTACTTATATGTAGCCTTGTGTTTTCATCTTTAGCTGTTATTGTTTATTTAGTTTTTAATAATGCATCTTTTCCTTATTCTGTAGTTATTTTTATCTGTGGTTGGGTTATTTTCTTTTGTAATACTAAATCATGTGCAGCCCATGCAGACAATTTTGCTGCCAAGAGGATGAGAAAAATTGGACAGCGAAGAGCTGTTGATTATACGAGCACTGTTGTGCGATATATGCAGGTAGCATGGTTGTTGATAACCCTTTTTTTATTTTCTTTTAAATGTATCCCATATGTTTTATTATCTTGCTTGCAAGCAGCATATATGTTTTATTTGGAATATAGTAATTCATGTTTTGTGCATATGAAACTACATGATATCTGTTATGTTATATTCTCATGTAAAACTCTATGCAGACCCGTCTTTGGCAACAAGATTCGCGGGACAGAACAGTATTACAACCAACACCAGCTGCAGCAATTGATGTGAGTCAGCATTACTGTTCACACAACATTCTCATTTCTGCATGATTTACATAAGATGCTAATATAAACATGTTTATCGTGTTGATACTGGAGACAGATGTTACCAACTGTTGCCTATTCAGATAATCCATCCACCAGCTTTGCTGCAAAGTTTGTTCATACATCACTAAACAAAAACCGTTGTTCAATCAACCGTGTACTGGTGAGGGTCTCTGGTCAAGCTCTTTAAATATAGTGCAATATACATCATACAGCTATAATGCTTTTTCCAAAAAAATGAAAAATCATGACAATGCCCCTTCCTGTAATGTGCACACATTAACACAAAGAGTAGTATTTTGTACCAGAATAGTCTGCATAAAACATGACAACATCGAGATAGCTATGTATATGTTATCTTCAATCTTTCTATCATCGTATAAAGTTTCCTTCCTTAATTTGGTGAACAGATGAATAGAAGTTAATTACCAATTTCCAGCATTAAATTAGGTAGACATATATAACATGTTTGACACTTTATTTTTTAAGTTCATTGACAGCACTTACTAAGGATAAAATGAAACGAGTAAGGAGCCACAACCAATATAATTTGATCAAAGATGATAAATAGCTGTCCAGCCTAGACATATGACCATAAAGTCCTCAAAGATCTAATATAGTCATGGTATCGTGTTGTCTTGCTCTAGTGCTTGGTTTTAAAATGAGTGTGGCGCCCGGATGCGTTTTGATCTCAAAAGTCAATGTGTGATGCCTGCACATCTCGTATGTGAGGCATTTGTTATTAGAAAACTACTAAAAAGCTGTCTAACTTTTAAACAATTAAATATAACATATTCTTATCATCCCTGGTCAGATATGTTCAGTGGATGATCCAATTTGTTCAGGTACTTAAAGTCTCAAACACATTGCTCAATTGATGATTAGAACTGAAAAACTCGGACCCATTGCAAATGGTCTAATTTGTTCAAATACTGGTCAACTGCATAATGTGTCGCATCGAACGCATCATGGAATCACATTGCATCGATGGTAGAGATGCGAGCTCATCACTGCAAGATGCGGATCACGCATTATGTGCTTTTGGTGCGCGCATTCTAAAACCAAGCATCTAGTGTTACTCAGTTAGAACACATTATCTGAAAACATGCAAAAAGGATAACAACTAACACCATGAGCCTTCTTGCATGTTGATGTGGATAATATGAAATGGAAGTTGCGGAGTTTTTCCATAGGCATTTGAAAACAATTTCATACGAGTTGGTTCTTAGTTGTTTTGCTTGTTTTATCACTCAATAAACTTGTGCTTATCTCCTGCTTTGGTTAATCTGGGAGAGCACCTTGGCCTGTAGCTCAAAACATCATCTAACCCCTATATGTTTAAAATCTAGAGGGGGCAAGGTGGGTGGGTCGGGTAGTGGGTCAAAAAGGGGCTGGATTAAATCATTAGAAGCGTTAGTTATTCTCATAATGATGAACTAATCATGTGCATTTACTTATGAGAATGTTACACGACTTATGTTTCCGATGAAACTGTATTGCCCTGACACATGTATTTGTTTCAAGTGGACCCCTACGGGTAGGCGCCTTATAACTGGTTCACACAGTGGAGAATTCACATTATGGAATGGTCAGTCTTTCAATTTTGAAATGATTCTTCAGGTATGCAACTTTATGCTTTTATGGTCACTTTTTATGTATGAGAAACTATAGAGATTTGTTGGAATATATGAATTTACAGGCTCATGATCAACCAATCAGATCTATGGTGTGGAGTTATAATGACAATTGGATGGTCACGGGTGATGATGGAGGCTCTATAAAGTAACTACATTTCTTTGTGCAACTTTCATGCAATAGCAAACAAAATATTTTGGATGACTTCTTCCTGAACCTTTCAAGAACCATATTTCAATCATGAACAAACCTCAAAAAATGATCTGTGTACCCCTTTAATATATGAATCTTGAATTTTGTATGCGTTTAGGTATTGGCAAAACAACATGAACAATGTGAAAGCCAATAAATCTGCACATAAGGAATCTGTTCGTGATCTAAGGTATAGTTATATTTGCTTTCCCTTTGTCCAGACTTTTCTTGTGTATTCTTCCATTTATTAAAGATGTCTTCGTTCTTGTTAACAGCTTTTGTAGAACAGATTTAAAGTTCTGTTCGTGTTCTGATGACACAACTGTTAAAGTTTGGGACTTTGCTCGTTGCCAGGAGGAACGCTCTTTATCTGGTAATGTTTTGTAGAATTTCTCTTATGTTTATACGTTGTTGCTACTGGTTGTTCGAAAATGTTCTAATTTTTGCTTTTCTATTGTGAGCGTTAAATATCCAAAACAAAGTGACCTGTAATATGACTGTCAAATATACATGAGATAACTGGAATGTCTTGTCATATGGGCTTTAACTCAGGCAGGCCATGGTTGGGATGTGAAGAGTGTTGACTGGCACCCTACCAAGTCTTTACTTGTTTCTGGTACCTTTACCCCTATATTCTTAAAAATGCTTATTATTTGTTCTGGTGTAGTTTTTATATTTTGTTACGGTTTTCTTAGGTGGGAAAGACAATCTTGTGAAGCTTTGGGATGCTAAGTCAGGGAAAGAGCTATCTTCATTGTTAGTGCATATGCTATCTTATATCATATCTGTTTATGTTGTTTAGAGGTAGAACTTTTGACCCATTTGGTTATAAATGGGTAGGTTGTGTCTATCTTAAACTGGTCAAATAATAAATTTAGCAAGAAGGGAACATGTCAGATGACTTTGGAAGTCCCAAAGTGTACTCATTACTTCTAATGCTTACAACCTTTTAAATATTTAAAAAAAAAAAAAGAAAAAAACTCAGAATTTTGTTGTAATAATATTGTTGTTTGCAATCATAAATAACACATTAACTATTTATAGTTTATTTTAAGAGGACAAACATGTGTTTTCGTGTAAACCGATTCAACCAGGTGTATTTTGGTCCATACCAAAGGTGACCCATTTCAACTCAAACCGACCTGTCAATCTTGCCACCTCTAATAGTATATTTTTGGAGTCGTAAACAGTTAATACTTTTTGTTTGCAGTCATGGGCACAAGAACACTGTTCTTTGTGTCAAATGGAATCAAAATGGTAACTGGGTATTAACTGCTTCTAAGGATCAAATTATCAAGGTGCAACTTCTTGTCTTCTTTTCATACTAGCTTCTTTTTAATCACAATTTTCAAAATATTCACAATGGCATTTCATCTATGCATGATGATTGAATAAGCATTTCTACTTTTACAGCTATATGACATTAGGGCTATGAAAGAACTTCAATCATTTCGCGGTCATAAGAAGGATGTCACTGGTTAGTGCATAATAACGTGTTTCCATGCACCTAGTTTCACATACGAAAATGGGATAATATCTTATTATATATGCACCTCACAACTTGGATAATAATATATTTACCCAGTAAATAAATCATAGTTTTAATATATCCATAATTATATACGACATATATACCTTGCTTTATGTTAGTATTCAGATTATGAGAGTTTGATGTGTATGAAACGGGTAAATTTTAAACTCAAGTGTTTGGAATGGGTATATCTGATATTACATTTTGTTGGGTATTATGTACTTATGGAAGTTGTTAGGGGTGTATATGAAACTGAACAGAAGAAAAAATGGGCATGTTATTCTTGCTACTGGTCTTTCTGCAAAACAGTTATACATCTTTTACTTAAACTTTTTTCTTTTCTTAATGTTAGCACTTGCCTGGCACCCCTTCCATGAAGAGTATTTTGTTAGTGGGAGTTTTGATGGATCAATCTTTCACTGGCTAGTTGGGTAATATGTTCTTGCATGTGATAATTTCTACCTGCATTTGCAAGAAGTTAATTCTTAAATTTTTATATAAAATATTATAACGTGCAGGCATGAAACCCCACAAATTGAAATTCAAAATGCACATGATAGTGGTGTCTGGGATCTTGCATGGCATCCCATTGGGTATCTTCTATGCAGGTAAATAACACATGCGTTTCTACCAATTTATTAGCTGCTGCATATATGTATATGTATATTTTCCTTTTCGTGTCTACTTCCAAATTTCAGAGTACTGAAGTCATGTAATTGTTGATGCAGTGGCAGTAGTGACAACACAACAAAGTTTTGGTGCAGAAATAGGCCTGGTGATCCAGCTCGTGATAAGTTCAGCATGGGCAATAATCAAGGTTTGTCGTTTGTACTACATCTCTCCTATATGGCATTTCATTTCTGGTGTTAACTAGATATGCTTATGCCAATTTAACAAGGTTACAATGAACAAAATTCTGCTCTTGCTGGCCGCATGCCTGTTAATTTTATGGGACCCGAGCCACCAACTACTCCTGGACCATTTGCTGGATTAAATCGGAATGAAGGTACCATTCCCGGGATTGGCCTTGCAATGCCACTGTCTTCGGATACATCAATACAGGGAGAGCAAAAACCACCCATATCCTCATCAATGCCGTTAGGAGCACCGCCTTTACCGCCAGGCCCTCATCCATCACTGTTCCAACAGCAAGCATATCAACAAAATCCTCAGCAGCACCACCAGCAAATGACATCTCTGCAGCCACCAAATATGCAACAGCTACAACATCCGACTCATATGCCCCTTCTACCACATCCTCATTTACCTCGTCCACCACTCCAGATGTCACCTCATAACATGTCGTCTTCAATGCCAGGATCCATGCCCATGCATGGTCAAATGGTACTCTTCTATGCAGCCAGCTTCTGTTCCGTTTAGATTTTTTGTGTCCTTGGTGGCCATTTTCTTATTGATGTGGTGCAGGGCACTATGAATCAGATGGGCCCGCCTATGCAGCAAGGCCATTTTATGGGCATGAACCCCATGCATTCAGGACCTGGAGGTACACCACCTGGCAACATTCCAAATATGCAGGGTCCATCAAATGTGAGTGGGAACCAGATGTATCCATCAGGGGGTGCATTTAACCGGCCTCAAGGGGCACAGATGCCTCCCATGCCAGGGCTAGGTCCTTATCAGGTAACATAATTTTCTTCTAGTTCATGGGTTTTTATGGAGGCATAATCCTGTCCTTGTAATTTTCACTACTAACAGTAGATAATCATTTACTATTTACCATTGCTTCTCCAGCCTTGATTTGTAAAATCATTTATTGTATTATTATGGTTCTTATAATGATGAATGGAAGTTGACATGGAATTTGCCTTTGAATCTGCAGCCTGGGAATCCAAATTTTGGTACACCTTCTGGAATAGCTCCACCGCTACCTCCTGGACCCCCACCACATGGACAAACACCCCAGTAGGACATCTTGGTGTCTTTGTTACTTTCACTGGATACTTTTTTGTTTATGTTTTTTCGTGTTTTTTTGTTGGAGCAATGTCGGAGACCGAATTGAGAGGTTCACTCTCTTTTGAGAGAAGAACAGAGTATGATGTTTGGGACAGTTTTCTATTATCTTTAATTATTTCAACACTCCTTTAATACTAGGAAAGAAAACTGAAAACATGACCAGAAAATGGGTGCTTTATACAAAAGTATTAACTTCGCGGCTAAACTAACAAAAATTGGCGCATGCATCTATAATAGAAGCAGCGGAAAAGGTGGACTGATTTCCATTGTGTTTGTTGATTCAATCTGGAGTCGTAATTAAAATTGCCGTTATTTGGGTGTAAAGGTGCAAATTCAAACCTTATGGAACCGAATTGGTTTCTACTGGTGAACAGTGGAACCGGTTAGTGTGCGTCTCAAAACGTTTGTTTTGGATCTGGTTCTTACTATTTAGCCCAAATTGGTTCCTATCCGGAACCTGTTCCCACCCGAATCTTTAAGAAACGGTACGTTTTGGAACCGGTTCTAGTGGTTTGAAATTTTTGGACATTTTATAATGGTCATAGAGCCTCTTTTACCCCATTTCAACCTAAAAACAAGTATAAATAGAGGGTGGGGGTGTTATGTTTGTTACACTACTTTTTCATCATCTTTAAACACTCTAAAAACTATAAAAATGCTCAAAATGATCACAATGGCGGATAATTTAAGAAACGGTTTGGAACCGGTTCTAGTGGTTTGCAATTTTTGGACATTTTATAATGGTCATAGAGTCGCTTTTACCCCATTTCAACCTAAAAACAAGTATAAATAGAGGGTGGGGGTGTTATGTTTGTTACACTACGTTTTCATCATCTTTAAACACTCTAAAAACTACAAAAACGCTCAAAATGATCACAATGGCGGACAACAACAAAAACGTTGTGGTTAACCACAAAGACAACAAGAATCGTAGGTAGTGAGGGTCGTTCTCACAACTAGGATACACCCGTTTTGGAATGATTACGAATTTTGTGAGTTGACAGATGATACTACAAAACCACGTTGTAAACATGTGGTACTATATTCAAAGGCATTTCGGTGAGCGCAACGCGTGTTAGAGCATATTCTTATGCTACAATGTGTCTCCTGTATTGTATCTAGATCAGAGCATATTCGTGTGAGTCTTAGGGCCTGCGTACCAAGGTCCATTCCAGTTGGTACGGAGCCAAATGTACCAATGATACGCTGGACTTAATGCTTAGTATAAATAGTTCGTGTTAGAGAGAGTTAGTACTTCTGGTCATTTGTGTCACGCTTAACTGTGTGTATTTGAGTGTGTCTCTCTCTCTAGATTCCTTGTAATCTCTAAGTGAAATCAATAAAGCAAAGCTTTATTTACATTCTTGTTCATCGTTATGATCGAATCATGGAGTAGTAAGATCCGTCCAGGTACTTACAACGCATTTGCATACAAACTGCTATTGTGTTCGTGCAAATAACCGTCACAAAGTGTCAGTTAGCGTCAATAACTGCCATGAAGTGTCAGTCCGTACCAGTTCGTACTCAGTTCGTGTCACTTCGTGTAACTTCGTGAAACTCAGTTCGTGCACCAGTTCGCAACTTTAAATTCTTAGATCAAGAATTTTTGGTTGTTTCACTAAAACTGACGTAACTTGAGTTCTGTTAAGAGTTACGAGAGCTAATACCAGCCAAAACGACCGTCTCGGAGAGATCTGCACTTTTACTGTCTTTACGGCCAGTACCCTCCGTTTCGATACCCTAATTGTCAGGACTGATTTCACATCAAGAATCTCGACATTGAGCAAGAACGAAGATTAGATGAGGAGACGGGATGATGAGAATCTAAGAACATCTATAACAAAAATGATAAATCAAACGATTCATTGATTATTACTGAATGATTACAACAAACCAAATGATTACAAACTCGTCATAGGAAATCCACGGTCACATTGGGTTAAACTCAAACCTAATGTGAGACTCTCTCTCTAGAAATGATAGCTCACATCACTCAAGATCATCCTTATTCTTGCTTTCTTATTCTTTCTTATGCTATCAAATGAAGCTATCACTCCCTTATATATAGAGCCCATGTGCTCACTAGCCCACTAACTAGCAAGACACAAATACAATGAGCAAAATTACAAATAAAACAACTAAAAAAAATTATTAATTAAATCAAAGTTGATTTTATTAATATAAAGCTTGACTTGCTCGAACCGATTTTCCATTGACTTTTACGTTGACCGTTGACCCAAACGGTTGAGTTTTTAAGAAAACGTCTTCGGTCCAAACTTGCAAGCCCCGATCATCATAACCCGTGTCTCTGAATCATTTCACAATGGATCCTTCAGCCGAATTATTCGAAGATTTGATGGCGTCAGTCACACTTATTATTAGTTCCAAAAATTCCCCCTTGACTAACGCTGTCAAATCTGTCATACTGGTGAAGAACCGATCTGTCATACATCTTCAAAGAATAACTGATAAACCAGAATCTTCCTGTTGTAAAGACCCCCCCTTTGAATAAGCTTCTTCTGTTCTTGTTTCTCCAGTTGAGATCCAAGTGCTGCAGCTCACTAGGTTCACATGGTCAGGTACAATACTAAGAATGCTGAACATCGGAGTCAAAACCACAAAAACTGAATCAGATAAGCCAAGTAATCACTGAAAATGCTCCAACTTCTGATAATCGACACGATAATCCAAATCCATACTGGTTCCCCCTTTTCTCTAGATCCCTCTGAAAACATCCGATGTAGAAGCGGAAAATCAGATGCAGAGAGTGGAACCGTTCCGCCCAGTTCCGTAGAGAAAACGATACTAAAATCCTGAAATCCTGAAATCGCACAATCTTGCGAAAACCGGAAGCCGGATGCCGACAGTTGTGAATGATCCATAAATACTGAATTTGTTTCGCGTGACTGGGTTGGATGCAAAAATAAAATGTCAAATCGGTGAAAAACTGAGATCCCGAGCGTAAACGCGAAATTTATTCATAACCGGAGTCTTCCATAAATTTTGGGTGAAGAAAATCGAGCTCGGAAAAATATTCCGTGAAGATCTCTGAGTCAAATGGTGCAATTTGGAATAAATCTGAGAAAACCGTCAATTTTATTCAAGTAATGGGCCTTCCGTTAGAGATTTAACGGAATATTCCAATATTTAACTGAGATTCCAATTAATTCGGTTAGATGACATCGGCACTGCATCAACTAAACAACTTGGAGTGAGACATAACGAAGAAGTCACAAACTTAACCGAGAAGCGAAACCAGTCCATCAATGGTCGTTAGCTAACGTGGTGTTGACGTCAACAAAA
The DNA here is from genome assembly GCA_039602395.1 of Deinandra increscens subsp. villosa. Taxonomy (NCBI): domain Eukaryota; kingdom Viridiplantae; phylum Streptophyta; class Magnoliopsida; order Asterales; family Asteraceae; genus Deinandra; species Deinandra increscens. The sequence goes on from JBCNJP010000023.1 coordinate 25,376,783, forward strand.
AACTAGAAACCCGGTCGAAATATAGCAGAATAAATCCATGACTAATAAAAATATTTTCACAACTCCGTTGCGGTGTTATCTCGTTTGTCTCGTAAAGACTTATTAAAAAATGCCCGCATTTAACGAAATAATGCAAAAAGAATTAATTAGTCAATTAAATCACATGAGAAAGACCATAATCCTTGAGCTTTATTATCCACCAATCAGAATTCAGCGTTGAGAAAGCACAATCTGTGTGCTTGGCTGAGAACCAATAAGAATGATCCTAGAAATCTCATCCAACGGCTGGAGAAAATGAAGATCATGCGGCTGTGAGCACTAATCCGTGTGATGGGTGGTGCAGCCAATCAGGAGGCAACATCCCATCAGATTTCAGCGAATCCTTTATTCAGTTGGGTCCCACGCGTTGCCACCAACCAATTATAGCTCGACAAAAGCAATTGCTTCAACGGCTCCTTTTCCAGCTAGGGTCCCACGAGAATTGTTTATTTATCCAGCAAATTTATTTCCAACGGTTCCTTTTCAAGAGAGTGGGGCCACACCCATTCTTTCAGCCAATCAGGAGGCGACTACAGCAAGGCAATCAATGTAATGTTTTACTGTGGGTCCCATGCAGTTTCCATGCTCCAACCACAGCGCGACAGCAGGTGTAGGTCTTGAATGGCAGCAGAGAATAGAGAGAGAAAGACATTCTCCAACTTTTCAATGCAGCCAATGAACATGCGCCACATCAGTGTCGTCATTCTCATCACCACCGAAACCCTAATGTCGCCGGAATAAAGAACCAGTCGCCGTAAAACCGTATTTTGAGCATAACTCGGTGAAAACTCAACCAAAGTTAACGATTTTTACATCCCTGAACTCCTTATTCGATGCTCTATCATTCTAGACGATCAAAAATGACTGAAAATTATTTGAAAACCCAATTGTCATGCTTAGTCGAGATCGCCAACCTTATTCGAGGTAGCCAAGGGCTATACGAGGTCGCCAAGGCTCCTTCGAGATCGCCAGGTTATGTACGAAATCGCTAGAAGCCGAAATCGCCAGCAACTGTTCCAGATCGCCAAGAACATCTTCAAGGACAATCGAAATCGCCAAGAACATCTTAAAGCTCTTTCCATATCGCCATGAACATCTTTAACAGCTGCGAAATCGCCAAGGCAATCTTCAAGGAGAATGATGAATACCAAGAGCACCGTGAAACACATACTACTGTGTGTTTTTCTAGATCCATCAAAACCGTTGTGAATTAGACCAAACCGCTGCTTCCAACGGATCCGAAACGCGTTTTTCATCAAGATTAATACTTTATTTCATCCAAATCCATCAAGTATAGCACTAAAAACTCAGAATCAAAGCTCAAAATTCTTCAAAAACCCCAAAAACGGGAAAACTCTAACATCTTCGGTTTTTTCTACTCGGATCTCATTTTCTTCACTTATTTGAACGATTGGAGCATGCAATCACATCTAAATGAACCCAACAACAAGAATACATCATCAGATTCATCTAGAAATCATCCAACAGCTCCAAAAATGAAGAAAAAGTCTCCTAAGTGGGTTTTCCAATCTGCACATCATTCAAGCTCAAAATCAAGATTCGAGTAATCAGATTCGTCGTAAGACGCGATCTGACCGGTCGCTGCTCTGATACCATTTGTCAGGGCCGATTTCACATTAAGAATCTCGACATTGAGCAAGAACGAAGATTAGATGAGGAGACGGGATGATGAGAATCTAAGAACATCTGTAACAAAAATGATAAATCAAACGATTCATTGATTATTACTGAATGATTACAACGAACCGAATGATTACAAACTCGTCATAGGAAATCCACGGTCACATTGGGTTGAGCTCAAAACCAATGTGAGACTCTCTCTCTAGAAATGATAGCTCACATGACTCAAGATCATCCTTATTCTTGCTTTCTTATTCTTTCTTATGCTATCAATTGGAGCTATCACTCCCTTATATAGAGAGCCCATGTGCTCATTAGCACACTAACTAGCAAGGCACAAATACAATGAGCAAAATTACAAATAAAACAACTAAAATAAATTATTAATTAAATCAAAGTTGATTTTATTAATATGAAGCTTGACTTGCTCGAACCGATTTTTCGTTGACTTTTACGTTGATCGTTGACTCGAACGGTTAACTTTTCAAGAAAACGTCTTCGGTCCAAACTTGCAAGCCTCGATCATCATAACCCGTGTCTCTGAATCATTTCACAATGGATTCTTTAGCCGAATTATTTGAGAATAGATTTGATGGCGTCAGTCACACTTATTATTAGTTCCAACACTAATTCAACTTCTAAGACCTCCGTTTTTGAGTTTGAAGTTTTTGGAGTGTTATATTTCGGTAAAAGATGAATGATTTTCAAGCCTTTGTTGCAATGCAAACGTCACTGCAAACCATGATGCAAAGTCTACTAAATTATGATAATGAAATTGGAACAAGTCAGAAAGTTCCCAAATTATTCAAATTGGAAGATTATCATAGTTGGGTTAAACGATTCGAAGCTTTATTTTTGAACGAATGATATGGATATTTGGTTATCATATACTGAGCAATATGAGTATCCGAAGAATAGAAATGGAAGACCAATTTACAAAGAAGTTTATCAAATGATTAAAAGAAGGCACGTCAAGCTGAATAAAAGGCTTTTGGAACTCTGACGATGGCATTACCCAAGGAATTTTTACATCAGTTTTCTGCATACGATACTGCAAAAGAATTATGGGATGAATTAAAGAAAAGATGTGAGGATAATGACCAGTACAAGAAAAGTCGTCAGAAGGTCTTAAAGAAGAATTTGATAACTTCAAGCATTATCAAAATGAAACTATTCCAAATCAGATTACAAGGTTTCACATTTGATGAGTGAAATGTATTGGTGAATATAAAATAGTATGAAACTGATTTGAAAGAATAATTATTGGAGGCACTACCCAAAAAATGGGAAATTTTTTTCATGATGATTACTCTTGATAAAGAATATACGGGAATGTCGTTCAATGATTTGGTTGAGAGAATATAAGCAAGGGACATGGAATTAACTGTGAATAAGTCAATGCCTGCACAAATTCAGAATCCTACTGTGTATCATGGAGAAAATGATTCTACCAGTCACGCTGTGAAATCAAATGCTTTTAATCAAGGACCTCCAACAACATTTGTTGCCGGAAAATCTGATAATTCTGGTTATTCTTCTTGTTGTATTATTTCAATTCCAAATTCATCATCACACAATGCCTTGTCTTTTAAAAAAACTAAGGATTATATGGCATTGATATCTGTATTGGTCTCTTCATACTTTGGAGTTATTACTGTAAGATCTTTATAGTGTTGGTGGCAACTCAAACATAGAATCCTTAGTATATGTGCTCAAATTGTAAATCCTTCACTTTAACTTGTATTTTGTACTTGGACAATTCTCTTAATGCTTATGATAATCACTCAATTGCTTGATGTTTTGTGTTTCATAGTAATGTCTTAACTTGTTGATTATTGATATTAAAGAAATTGCCCTTGTACATTTCAATTGCAGTGTGAAAGTCTAAATCCAAGTTTTGGGTCATTTCATGATAATCAACTTGGCAAATGTTAATAATTGAACGTGTCTTCGTAATAACAACCCTTAGGGGGCGTTTGGTATGATGGAATTCGTGGGAATTCATTGGAATTGGAATTCGAATTCCATTCCATAGTGTGTTTGGTTCACGGACTTCAGTGGAATTGGAATTTTAATTCCATATTTAATGTGTTTGGTTAATAGGGGAAGTGGAATTGGAATTTGATTAGATTCCATCAAATTCCTTCATTCAATGGATTTCACATTACTTCATAATAATAAAGGATTTCACATTCCTTCCACACCGAAGACAACTACCCGACTGGACCCGACCCGTGGACCGAACCTATCTGACCTAACCGGACCCGACCCCCGGACCGGACCGACCGGACCCCACCCGACCCCGGACCGGACCCCTGAACCCGACCGGACCGACCGGACCCCGAACCCGACCGGACCCCCGAACCCGACCGGACCCCCGGTCTGGACCGGACCCGACCCCCGGACCCCACCGGACCCCCGAACCCCACCGGACCGACCGGACCCCCGAACCCGACCGGACCCCCGAACCCGACTGGACCCCCGAACCCGACCGGACCCCCGGTCTGGACCCCACCCGACCCCGGACCGGACCCCCGAACCCCACCGGACCGACCGGACCCCCGAACCCGACCGGACCCCCGAACCCGACCGGACCCCCGGTCTGAACCGGACCGGACCCCCGAACCCGACCCGACCCGACCCGACCCCCGAACCGGACCAGACCGACCGGACCCCCGGACCCGAACCCCAGACCGGACCCCCGGACCGACCGAGCCCGAGCGATTGAAACCGACCCCCGGTCCCCACCGACTGGACCCGAACCCCGGACCGGACCGCCGACCGCACCGGACCCCGAAGCGGACCAGACCGACTCCCGGACCGACCGACCATGGTCCGGTTCGTTCGGTCCGTTCGGGGGCCGGGTTCGGTCTGGGGGTCGGGTCCAGGGGTCCGGCCTAGTCGGGTTCGGTCGGTCCGGTCCGATCCGGGGGTCGGGTCGGGTCCGGGGTTCGGGTCGGGTTCGGTCCGAGGGTCGGGTCGGTTCGAGTCGGGGCGGGGGTCGGGTCGGTTTGGGTGTCGGGTCGGTTCGGGTCGGTCTTGGGGTCGGGTCTGGTCGGTCTGGGGGTCGGCTCCGGTCGGTCTGGGGGTCTGGTCGGGTCGGACTGGTCCGTGAGACGGGTCCAGTCGTGGTTTTTATTGAATTTTAATTTTAAAATTTAAATCCAATTCCTTTGGATTCCAATTCTTTTGAATTCCATAGTGTGTTTGGTTCGCGGACTTTAGTGGAATTGGAATTTGAATTTAAATTCCAATTCCTTTGAATTCCAATTCCTTCAAATTCCAATTCCTTTGAATTCCAATTCCAAATCCAATTCCAATTCCAAGTCAAATTTCAACGAATTCCGCGAACCAAACACCCCCTTAGTGATTCAATAATGTTAATTGACATTTCCGGAGTGCACTTAGTGATTTCTTAACATTCTTGGCGACCTCACCAACATTCTTGGCGACCTCACCAAGAATGTTGGCGATTTAGGCTTTGTTCTTGGCGATCTGGCATTGCTCTTGGCGATCTGGCATTGCTCTTGGCGATCTGGGCACTTGTTCTTGGTGATCTTGCCAACCCTTGGCGAGCTCACCAAGTCTTGGCGACCTCACCAAGGATTGGCGAGCTCACCAAGTGTTCTTGGCGATCACAACATTGTTCTTGGCGATCTCGTCAGTCTGATATCATAATTCACTAACTTCAATAACATTCTCTTGATTTCAGTGCATTCACGACCTGTGCTCTCTCCAGTATAAATAGCAACATGGAAATTCCCTAGAATAAGCTCCTGGACGGCTGTTTGAAGAGAGAGAGAGAGAGAGCACTTGTGTGTGAAAACCCTCGTGTTTTTGAGTTTCAGACATGAAATCTAAGGATTTCAACAAGCAAACAACATGATTTGATCATGGATTCATGATTTCCGCACTTGGAAATGTGTATTGGATGAGTAAAGGCTCCAAATTGGTCCTGACAAATGGTATCAGAGCCATTGTTCTTCATGTTCTTGAGTTTTCTCAAAAACTTGAAGAATCACTCATTCAAGTCATCAAATCTAGTTGTTTGTATGATTCCTTGAACCATTTTGAACGAAATTTCACAAGGAATCTGTTGGAATGCTTAGATTTCATCAATAATCACAACAAATGGATCAATTTTTGAATTTTTCAGATTTATGCGAACACAAAGCATTCGTGCTGTGCATTTCTTTTGAAAAATAAAGTCCATCTTCCACTGATTTTGAGTCAAAATTGAACATGTATACATGTTAGACTCATGATTTAGGGATGATAGCAACTTGAATCACTCAAAAACATCAAGTATTGAAGATTTTGGAGCAAAAAGTGTGTTCTTGGAAGTTTTCATAAGAATCACTGTTTGATCCGATTTCACATAGATTAAGTGGTTTTTGGAGCTTGTTGCACTAAATCGGTTCCTAAGCAAATTTCTAAACTATTGGTGCAATAAAAACTTGATTTCGTGAAATTTGTTTTTGACCTAGTGATTATGCTCAAGAACATGGCTGGAAAATTTTTCTAAGTCTTGAAAATTTGAAAATTTTAAATTTGACTTTATTGCTTGATTGATTCAAACTAAATAAGCTTCATGATGTTGGTTTTGTAGGTTTTGAGCAATTAACCTCAATCTTAGCATCCGTTGAAGCAATTTCTGAAATTTCAACCCGTTTGACCCATTAAGCGTTTTTGTGAAGAAACACAACTTGTTTCATCATGTCTGAGTTCAATTCTGGAAATCAAATGTTCCAAGGGCATAATAGGCCTCCAAAGATAATCGGGGCTGCTAACTATGATGACTAGAAAAAGAAGTTTCAGTGTCACCTCGAGTACCTGGATTATGACCTATTGACATCTGTGAAGTGTGGTCCTAAGGTGTTCTATGTGGATCCTGTTCCTGTGGCTGCTCCTGATCCACCTAACCCTCAGATACGAGTAATAAAGAAAGTTGAGGACTATTCACCTACTGAACATAATCAAATGAAGGTTGTCAAACGTGGTCTCGGGTGTATCAAAATGACACTATCTGATGACATTGCCTTCCACTTCACTGAGGCAACTTCTGCTCATGAAATCTGGGTTGCACTAGAGAAGAAGTATGAGGGGAACATTGAGAGAAAAGAGAGGAGACTGGACTCTCTCAAACTGCGTTTCAACACTTTTGTTCACACTACTGGAGACTCATTTGAGACTCATGTGACAAAATTCTGCAGACTTATCTGCGAGATGCAAAATAACCATATCCGAGCTGAGATGCCAGCAATATCTAAGAAGATTCTAAAGTCACTTCCTCGGGACTTCGCTCCATTTGTTATCTATCTGCTTGAAAGCAGTGACTTAGCCACTTGTGACTACATGGATCTCTTGACAAAGTCAGAGGCTATGAAATTGCAGCCATTGAAAGAGATGGAAATTCACTCACGGGGAAGGTTACAAATAAGAGTTCCTCTCAGCTTGCCCCTAATGCTGCTTTCATCACTCCTAATGAAAATGACTTGGAATTTCCTTACTTTGCCGGTGGGTCATGTTCTTCTGTTCAAGCTGCCCCTGTTCCTTCCCCACAACCTGTTTGTCAAGCTGCCTTCGTTTCTCAACAACCTGTCTCACAAGTGATTCAGCCAACTGCTACATACCAACCAGGACCGTCAGCTGTAGGATTAACTGACAAAAATCAAGAGTTGTGTAATGCTATTATGGCATGCCTTGCTTCCCAAATGTCTGGAAGTATTGAAAGTATGACTCTGTGCCAGGAAGACTTAGACCAAATTCTTGCTGATGACCTTGAAGAAATGGATATCAAGTGGCAACTTGGTATGATTGCTGCCCGCACAAGAAAGTTTTTCAAGAAAACTGGGAGAAAAGTGTTCCAGTCACAACCCGGTGCAACTATTTGTTTTGACAAATCCAAGGCACAGTGCTACAACTGTCAAGGTTTGGGTCATTTTGCTCGTGAGTGTAAGAAGCCAAAGCTGAGACAGATTCCTGTGACATATGGAGGAAACAATAATTCAAGTCAAAATTAGGGCAACTTTTCATACCAGAAGCCACAACCTGCTGGTCCTTCTCACCAGAGTTCTAGTTCCACAAATGGTAAGCGTGCTGACAATCCAGAAAAGGCACTTGTGTCACTGAGTGATCCAAACTACACTTGGTCCAATCAGACTCAACTGCCAGCAAATGTTGACTATGCACTAATGGTGAATTCATCTGATGAGTCCAAGATTGAGGAAGACTCATTCTTTGATCCACTTTATCCCACCGACTTTGCACTGATGGCTGATATGGATGAAATCTCTGAAGATGCTGCTTTTGTGTCCAACCCTGCTGATGATGCTTCAAAAGGTGAATCTGATGCTGAGCCAAAGTCAATAAACCATCAGAAGGATCTCATTCCTGATAAGGTAAAATCCATATTATGCTCAGAATCCTGTGTAGAGGAAGTTGCTCGGTATCGCCTTCACAACGAAGAGTTGGTTGAAAAGGCGATAGCGAATGAGTGTCTGGTCAAGTCTATGCAAGCCAAGGAACTGGATTTCTTGGCCAAAATAAAGTCCTTACAGGATGATATTGAGGTCATGAAACATGCTAAAGTGGCTCTTCGCACTCAGTTAGAGGATTTAGTGACTCGTTACTCATCCCTGAGCAAGAACTATGTTCAAGCTCGGGAAATCATTGAGCTAATGAAACTTAATCCCTCTAATTTGGGAAGTGATGTGGCTAAGGACATTTTCAAACGTGTTCAAAGTGGTTTAGGTTTAACTAGGGAAATTGATGATGCTGCTGTTGAGCATCCTCTCAATCATAATTATTTTCCAATACCTGAACTTACTAATATAATCTCCCGAAGCCACATCAGGTGTTTGAATAATGAGTCTGTTCCTAGCAAGTCAGAAATTCAACAAATGGAAGACAAACTATCTGGCTATGAAAGTGGCTCGAGTCTCCCATCTGTTGAAAGTGCACTTAAAATAAATGATTTTGATTCCATTTTATTTCAGTCAGTTGACACTGGCATATCTGAGGATACTGTCAGACAAAAGGCAGAATCTGAGTTTTTGAAATTAATAACCAGTAATGAAATAACATCTCAATCATCAGTTTTTAGCGAATCACAATCTTCAGGTCTTAGTGAATCCCAAGTAATGTTTAAAGGAAAATCTGTTCCCAAGAGAACTAAACCTACTAAGACGCGAAAGCCCAAAGCTAAAACTGTTAACTCAGATTCTAGTCACACTGATCTTTCAAATGATCTGATTTCTGTTGCACTCGATAAACTGAATTTGGGTGATGGTAAACCCAAGGGTAGTACACAACACTTTGTCACAATCACTGATGGTAAAGTTATTTCCTCGGCTCCTTCACCTGTGATGATCCCACCTCAAGTCACATTGATGTCTTCCATAAAGATGTTCTAGTCTTGCAATTCCGTACCATCAAACTCTCTAAACGTCGCGAGCACTTCAAAATCTATCAAGAAGCTAGCAAAGAGTAAGAAGAATGAACTTTCATCTAAAAATGTTGCTGCTGCTGAGAAGTTCATGGTAACTCAACCACATATTGCTGAACCTGTTTTTGAAGTACCCATGAACTTGGGGGGAAATAAAAATGTTGGTCAAGTTTCTAAGCAGAAAAACAACAACAAAAGGAGAAATAAGGCTGCTAATCAAATGGAAGGAGAACCCACAACTGAATCAAAGGTCTCTCCAGTTCAGAAGGTGGTTGCAACTACTACCATGAATCCAAGTGGGTCTGCAAATACTATTGGGTGTTTTGTATGTGGAGACCCAAATCATGCTGCTCGGGGCTGTCCATTCAACTCGACAAAAGCACACATGGGGTACAATCCTCCAATGGTTGCTCCCTATGGACCAAGAATGATGAGGCCTCCCTTCACTCAACCATGGCGTCGGTTTTATGGTAACTACAGTGAAGAGTACGACTACATGAATAATTAGCATAATGTTCATGCCAAATTTCCAGAATCAGCAGTTCTTCAGAGGAATGACCTCTCATGCTCCACGAGGATTGGGTGAAAGTACCGGGTACTTTCAACCGGTGATCCCTGGAATTGCAAGCAGTCAAACTCTAATAACTTCACGGCCTCGTGCTCCATGGTCACCTCTGGCTGATCCTCAAAAACCTTTTGAACAAACCATCACTCATGCTCCTCGCCCGCCTAAGAGAAAGAACAACAGGAAGAACCAAGGTCCTAAAGACCTGGGTTCATCTGCGAACTAATCTTTTCTTTGTTTGTGCAGGAACAACGAAAGAAAGCAATAAATCTGTGGTACATGGATAGCGGCTGTTCCAGGCACATGACGGGTGATAAGGATCTCCTGCATGATGTCAAACTGATATCTGGAGGAGGTTCTGTTGCCTTTGGAGGAAATAAAAGGGTGGTCAAATAATTTGAACCGGTCACCTAACGAATGGTGAAGTCACTTTTGAAAAAGTCAACCTCGTGTCAAATCTGCAATTTAATCTGCTTAGCGTCTCGCAGATATGCGACAATAAAATGCCAATGTTCTTTGATGATCGAGAATGTTTCATTCTGAAACCTGGTTTCAAAGTACCTGAAGATCAGATTTTGTTTCGGGCTAATCGTAGGGGGAACATGTACGCACTGGACATGAATGCTGCAAAGCCGTCAAGTTCAATTGCGTGCTTTTTGGCTAAAGGTTCAGAGGAAGATTCAACTTTGTGGCATCGGCGGATGGGACATGTTAATTTCCATAACATGAACCGCCTGGTTAGGGGGAAACATGTATTTGGGCTACCCGACAAAAAATTCGTGCAAATCGATAACTGTGTTGCATGCTCGAAGGGAAAGCAACATAAAGTGTCTCATAAGCCTAAGCCGCCGGGTAGAACGACAATAATTCTTCAACAGTTACACCTGGATCTCTTTGGGCCTGTTAATATCAAGAGTTTAGGGGAAAAGTCTTTCTGCCTAGTCATCACTGACGATTACTCAAGATATTCCTGGGTATTTTTCTTAAGGGAGAAGTCTGAGACTCCGGTGATACTTAAAGATTTTGTTACACGCATCGAGAACGCAAGCAGAGAAAAAGTTCGAATAATCAGATCTGACAACGGGACAGAGTTTAGAAATCATGTCTTCGACTCGTTCTGCAACGAGAAGGGCATCACTCGCCAATTTAGCTCTCCCTATACTCCTCAACAGAATGGGATTGCTGAAAGAAAGAACCGCACAATAATCGAGTGTGCTCGGACGATGCTCGCTGATTCTAACCTTAAACTGTCTTTTTGGGCTGAAGCAGTCAATACTGCTTGCTATGTCCTGAACCGAACTCTTTTGGTCAAACATGCCAACAAGACATCCTTTGAGCTGTTTTCAAAACAAAAACCGGTGTTAAAACGCTTAAAGCCCTTTGGATGTCCGTAGTACTGTATTGATTCAGTCTGAGCAGTTAGCTAAGTTTGCTCCTCGGGCAGATGAAGGTTATTTTGTTGGATACTCGATGACCTCTGCGGCATATCGGGTGTACAACAAAAGAACTCAGGTGATTATGGAGTCGTGCAACGTTAACTTTAACGAGCATACCCATAATTCCAGAGAGCCTGACTCAGATGGCATGTATGACTTGGAGAATTTCTCTTCTTCTTTTAACTTTGGTGATTCTGTAATTTCAGGTGATTCTGGTAACGTGCAAGAAGGTGTCAGTAATATGGATGCGTCTGTGCCCGAGAGTTCTGCTCCAATTACATCATCAATATTGGATTCCATCTACTCAGATGATCTACCTGATTTTACATGGAGAAGTGAATTAATAGACGTTCCCAACTCATCTGCCACAATTCCAGCTGTCACTACTGATGAAAACCAAGTAACCGAAGAAGTTGTTCAGGAAATTGTGCCAAATCAAGAAAATCAACAAAATCAAGAAATTCCAGAAAATCAACCTGAGAATGAATTCCTCAATAATAATTCAGACTCAGATAACACAACTTTGATTGAAATTGGTGATACTCCAGGCAATGATGTGCAGATGGGATCTCTAAACTCTAATATTCCAGTTCCGGCTGTTGAGGAGACTGGAATTCACAAGAAACACCCCGTCTCAAACATTATTGGTCCACTTGATAAGAGAGTAACCAGAAGTCAATCAGGAACAATAAACACTTGCTTGTTTTCCTGCTTCATCTCTCAAGAAGAACCTACTTCTATAACTGCTGCTATGAAAGACGACAACTGGATAGAGGCCATGCAGGCTGAGTTGCTTCAATTCAAACTTTTGGGATGTGTGGCAACTTGTAGACACTCCTCCTGGCGTGAAACCTATTCCAGTTAAGTGGATTTTCAAGAATAAAAAGGATGACAGAGGAATAATATTTAGAAATAAAGCAAGACTTGTGGTCAAGGGTTACATGCAGATAGATGGGCTAGACTATGATGAGGTCTATGCCCTGGTAGCTCGTCTTGAAGCCATCATGATTTTCTTGGCATATGCCGCGTCAAAGAACATAACCGTCTATCAACTTGACGTGAAAACTGCCTTCTTGTATGGTGAACTAGACGAAGAGGTGTACGTTGATCAACCTCCAGGGTTTGTCAATCCTTCTTTCCCAAATAAAGCTTACAAATTGAAAAGAGCCCTTTATGGACTCCATTAGGCACCAAGGAAGTGGTATGAAACCCTGTCTACCTATCTGTTGGAAAATGGCTACAAGCGAGGGGTGATTGATCAGACACTGTTTATACGACATGTCGGTGATGATATGCTTCTAGTTCAAGTGTATGTGGATGACATCATCTTCGGTTCAACAAATAAAACTCTCTGTCATGAGTTCAAATGTCTGATGGAAAAACGCTTTGAAATGAGTTCAATGGGGGAACTCACATTTTTCCTAGGGATTGAGGTGAAACAGAATAATGAAGGCATTCTAATCAGTCAGGGAAAGTATGTGAAGGAAATGCTGAAGAAGTTTGGATTTCATGACTCTAAAGGCTATTCCACTCCTGTTGAGACTCGTGTCAAGCTCCATGCAGATCTGGAAGGTGAATGTGTTGATGAACACTTGTATAGATCAATGATCGGGTCACTCATGTACCTGACGGCCAGCCGCCCCGACATAATGTTTGCTGTGTGTCTATGCTCAAGATTTCAATCCAAACCGAAACAGTCACACTTGACGGCCGTGAAACGTATCTTCAGATACCTAAAGTCCAATCCAAAGAGAGGGCTGTGGTATCCCAAGGATGAGCTTTTTGATCTAAGAGGATTCTCGGATGGTGATTACGGAGGTTGCAACATGGACCGTAAGTCGACCACCGGTGGAGCTCAATTTTTGGGGAATCGATTGGTTTCGTGGCAGCTGCCTCCTGCTATTCTCAAGTCCTCTGGATCCAGAATCAGCTTCTGGACTACGGTTTGAATTTCATGTCCACCCCTATTAACATTGATAATACTGCTACCATGTTCATTGTTAAGAACCCTGTTCAGCACTCTAAGACCAAACACATAGAGATTAGGCATCACTTTATTAGGGACTGTCATGAGAAAAAGCTTATTACCTTAGTTCATGTTTCCTCTGAAAATCAACTTGCAGATCTCTTCACCAAGGGATTTGATGTTTCTAGGTTTAATTTCCTAGTTCAATCAGTAGGAATGATTAACTTTGAGTAAGCTCATCTTTAGGTTCCTTTTAGGATAGTGCCTTAGTCTTAGGTTGTGTCGTTTTAGAGGTATTGTCTTTGTTAGACTTCTTGCCTTGCAATAATCTTCAAATTGAAAAGCCAAAAAGATTTTGTCTTTAAAATTTTTTCTGAAAACCCAAAAAGATTTTATTTTGTTTCAATCTTTCTATCACCAATTTGAAAAACACAAAAAAGATTTTATTTTTTAGTTTCTTTGAGTCTTGTTAAGTATTTGGTCATCTTCTCCTGATCATCAATAAGAAATTTCATAAAGTGTTAATCAAATCTTCAGAAAATACCAAAAATATTTTATCTTATTTTATTTTGAGTCTTTGTGACAGTCGGTCAAGCCTAAACTGACTAACGGTTGAAAAAATAGAGAAAATCACCAAAATTTTAGAAAATAAATAAAAATCACTAAAAATAGCATCGGGTCATTTCAAACAACTTTTGTGAAGACACTTATTAAATACCTGATGAAAAAGTCAAAATCTTGAATTTTAGTGATGCTGCAATAAATGATTGAAAAATTGAAAAAAAAAGCAAAAAAATTTGCAAAAAATAAATAAAAATCATATAAATTAGAATTGAGTGATTCCCAACAACTTTTGTAAAGGAACTTGATGGGTACTTGAGTCTAAGCACAAGATCTTTGCAACTTTGCAATGCTGAAAATAAACTTTGAAAAAGAAAACCAGAATATTTTTGGTTTTGGGTTGGACAAACTATGAAGAACATGATATAATTCTGGTCTTGTGATCTGACCTTAGGATATGATCCAATCGATCAGTAATTCTATCATTCGATGTGTCGGTAGGCTCAGCAAAATAAGAATTAGGCTAATCTTGTGATTACAAACTTGAAAACATGAAATTGTGGACTTTTAGTCAAAACAGTTAGCAAAATCCTTTAAATCTGCTTAAGTCTAAGCTAAGTATGTCAACCAACATACTCGAGTATTTCTTTTGCGGAAAAGTGCTGATTTCAAATAATCAATAAGTGTGAAACATCACACATTCATCAATAAGTGTGAATCATCACAAATCCATCAATAAGTGAGAAATATCTCACATCCATCCATTGACCGTGACAAATCTGCTGAGGAAACTCTGACCTTGTGTTCATGCGTCCCATCATTATCATTGAAAATATTCCATGACACATCTGCTGAGGAAACTCTGACCTTGTGTTCACGCGAATCAAAAATAATAACCATCTTGAAATCAGTACTTACCTCTAAAGAAATAGGGGGAAGAAGTTCCATATGTGTGTTGTGCATGACTGAAGTGCTAAATAGACAAAGCTAGGATAACTGTTTGACTTTGTGGAATAAGAAGTCAACAAAATTGTCATTAAATCAATCCAAAACATGATAAATGACATCACAGTGATTTTGCTGAAAATTGCCTTGCTTGAGCTTAAGTGGAAAACAATACCAACAATCTGACTTAGGTTACTGAATCTGTGAGGTGATTTGACTTGTAAGTGTCTGTGATCACGTAATTGACCGGTTTGATTCCTAACATAGTCCAACCATTACCGAGCAAAAATATGCAAAATTAAGCAAATAGCTGGAAATTGCCAGAAAATAAGGCTTTAACGGTGCAAATGAAAGCACTACGCTTTGATATAACCAAATTTGTTATAAAACGTGAATTTGGGTGCTCTGTGCTTAAAAACATCAAGTTTGGGAGAATTTAGTCAAATTTGAGGTCCATTTGCAGTTTTAAGTAAAAAACAACCGTTTTGGTAAGTTTGGGTTGGCCTGACTCAAGTTAATCAGTTTCAATAAGGTTTTTGGTCAAGTGTGTGAATTTTTAAATTTTCTGAGTCAAAATGGTGTTTTTAACATGTTATGCACTTAGAAAATTCAATTATTCCCAAATTGCCCTTAATGAGTTCAGTTAAGCTTTTGTAAATCACTGAGTTCACAATTGAGAATTTTTAGTGCTTTTGCTTTGGGTGTTCTCTTTTTGGTTAAAATTTGATCATAAATCAAAAGTTCACAAAAATGAACTTGCTGTCAAAATTTTTAAGTTGTCCTGTTCCTGTTGGCGATCTCGCCTGATTAGTCTTGGTGAGCTCAAGGTTTGCCTTGGCGAGTTCATAAAGACCAGTTTTGTCTTGGCAACTTTGCCTACCGTCTTCTTGGCGATCTCGCATAAGACTCAACTCCCCGATATTTTGCCTTTTGGCGATCTCGCATAAAAAGAGTAATTCCTTTTTGGCGATCTCGGATAATAAAGTTGTTTGGCGAGCTCGCCTTACCAAGCCTCCTTTTGGCGGTCTCGATGAACGCTTAGGCGTTTTCAGAAAAATAAAACCAAGATTTGGTGTTGGCGACTTCGCCTGAACTGTCTTCCCTCTTTGGCGATCTCGCTAAAAGGCTGACTTGCCTTGGCGATTTTGCTGAGTTTACTCTTGGCGATTTCGCTGAGTTTACCGTTGGCGATCTCGGTGATTAAAACCCTAAGTTCTTTTCTTTTCGACCTCGCCTACATAACAAAAAGCAGAGGTCATTTCTTCCATTCTCATTCAAACAAAACTCATACCCGCTCTCCATCTCTCTCGGCGAACCACCTGCGCACCTCAACCCTCCCGCCGATCATCTTTTTTTCTCAATCAAACCTTGCGATTCTGTTCTTCTGCAAACGGGGTTGGCTCGCACACCCTTCTAGCCACAACAGGTTCGATCTTCTCATTCTTTTAAGGTTAATTTTGGAGTTTTGGTTTCGAGAGTAAAATTTTACGGCCGACGGTTCTTGAATTCGGTTTAGGGTTCTTATTGCTTGCTTTTGGTTGATGTTTACACAGATTCATTCATCTCATCTTGTGACTAAACTACACCTTTAAGCTTCTTTAAGGTAAATAAACTCATCATTCTCATTCGATTAGGAACTGTGAACAGGGGAGGTTACAGTGGTCAATAATGGGTCTTGATATCATATGAAATTGTTGTAAATTTCTGTTGATACATAGTGATTGAATCAAGACTAAGTAAAGTGATTTCATTCACAATTTCTTGAATCTCACTTCGGGTTTCTAATCAAGAACAGGGGCCAAAATCCTAAATAAATTGAGAGCTTTATTTTACAAGTGTGTGTATGTTTGGAATCTAAACTAGTTTGAGAATGTTAACTGTGATACAAACCTGTCA
The DNA here is from genome assembly GCA_039602395.1 of Deinandra increscens subsp. villosa. Lineage (NCBI taxonomy): Eukaryota > Viridiplantae > Streptophyta > Magnoliopsida > Asterales > Asteraceae > Deinandra > Deinandra increscens. The sequence goes on from JBCNJP010000023.1 coordinate 25,393,279, forward strand.
ATTGATTGAAACCTATTGCTTGCTTTATGCTATGTAGTTTGTATTTGATCTTGAAGCTTTGTTTTTGAATAATTCACTGTTAATCTCTCAATTTGTTAAAATTCTGAACTGTGAATGAGACGTTTTGATTATGGATGTTCCAAAACACCAATGTGTTGCATTTGGATGCTTCTAAATGCAATCCGGGTTTCAAAAGCTTCAAAATTGGAAACTAAACTAGACTTTGTCTTAGTTTGACCCGTTAAGGAAATAAGTTGAATTTTTAGAACAACCCATGTCAAAATTTTAAATTTTTGAAAAGAAACAAAAATAATGAGTTTAGTAAATAGTTTAAGCCCTAAATGAGATAAACTTGATGTAAATCTCATCCTTTTGGTTCAAATGGTGAATTTTTCTCAAAATTTATCCGTATGACCAAAATTGGACTTTAAATGGTTTAAACTCAATCCAATAAGAGTCATTTGACTCAAATAACTTGAGGAATGAAATCCTTGACATGAAATGGTAACAATTGTTGCTTTTATGTTGCTTTAAGAATAAAATTGACCAAATATTACAACATAAAGACTACTTTTGACCATTTTGTTAGACTTCTTCCTTTCAACTGAATTTCACTGGATATGCAACTTAAATTGATAAAATAAGTCAAGTTCAGGACTTTAAATTGTCTAACATAGGTTTGAACTCAATATAGGTTAAATCGGCAATGTTTGACTAGTCTTGACTTGGTTTTTGACAAATGCTTGCATAGCTGACTTTTTAAGTCAAATCTGGTGTAATTCACTTTTGTTTAATGAATCTGACCCTATTTAGGCTGTGTGTGGCTTTCAATCAATTGTTTAACAAATTTTGCCTGATTTAATAACAGATTCTGTCCAGAAACACCACAAGATTACCTTGTCTCTTACATTGATCTTAGCTCAAATTAGATCATCAGAGAGGTATGTTTCATGAATTCTTGGCAATTTTTATACAACTATTGAGCTACACAGAGGCAAATTCATTAAACTCTTTCAATCAGCTTGAATAACCTTAGTCAAATCTCTAATCTGTGTATGATTGATCACAAACAGGATCAAGCTTTGAATCTGTTGATTTCTAGATATTTCTCAATTAGATCTTAGCAAACATTAGATCTTCTTTGAGGTATGTCTTCTGATCTCTAATAAATTATTGGATATTTGACTTCTGTCTACGCAAGTGGATTGTCCTATTTGATTTTTATGCAATAATTCAATAAGTCTCTTGAAATAGGACCTAGCATGTTAAATGTCTGCAATTCTGAGTAAGGTTTACAATCATACCTGAGTTAATGAAATAACATGCATTTTAGTCATTATTCTATGAGTCATTATCTTTTATTCTAAATAAATGGTTAGGTTAGGAACTAATGAAGCTCATGTCACACTTATAAGAAAATAAGTGCTTGCAAGGTTAGATTTTAGGGCTGATTGTTCCTATTTGTCTCTGACCTTGATGATAATACTAAATGTCTGATATTGAATGCTTCTTGTTCCTTTACTTGACTTTATCTGACTTTGGTTATGTGATTTAAGCTTGACAAAACCTCATACATGTATTCTGATTCATCATTTGACATCTTGTATGTGCTTAAGTGGAACTTTTCATTATACACACACACAAGTAGTTAAATAGAATATATGTGTTAGTAAGTGTCTCAAGTGCTTAAATCATGCTGAAATAAGAAAATGTGTTTTGGTTTGATCCCAAATAAATATCTTCAATTGTGAAAAACTCAAGTTTAGGGGGAATCACTTCTTGATTCCTTCTTGAAGCTTATTGAGTCATTACTCATTTGAGTCAAAATGTTGACTTTTTAACAAGAGTCCACTCATTTGAGTGAAATTTTTACACAAATTTCTCAAATTCTATCATAATTTGCCTTTAGTTGTGTTTTTCATCAAATAAACATCATACAGCTTTCTTGAGTCAAAATCAACCTTGTCATTAGCCAAAGTCAACATTTAAAATAAAAGTCACTATTTCAAGGGAAATTGTTGGAATTTGGGTCAATGTCACTAACATAATCTGTTGAACTAAACTGATTAATTTTTGAAGAAATTTGAGTCTATGCTTTGAGTAAAATTCTTTTATATCTTTGTAGGTTATTTTAAAATGCTCTGTCACTATCACGAATTTAGTGTGACATGACATTCATTTGACCTGTCGAATTTGATGTAATCATGTGATTTCTTATGTGCAGATGGCTCCCAGACAGGAAAGAGTAGCCAATGCCCCTCTGGATTTCTCAAAATCTCACAATCAATGCTGTGAAATCAACAGAAGCTGCACTGATGCCGGACGATATGAACAAGCTTTCAGAATCCTAGAAAACTCAAACTGGATCACAAGTATCCAGTTGGAGCATGTCATAAGCTCGGGTATAATAAATGACTTCTGGATCAACGCCAACACATTCGTTGCTGACAATGGTTCCAAGTGTATCAGATCAAGGATTCAAGGGTCGTATGTTGAAATCAATGAAGAAAAGGTCCGAGAAGTGCTACATCTAAATGATGCACTTTGTCCTGCTTCTTTTCCAAAAGAAGAGTGGCAAAACACGATCCTCATGATGGGATATCAAGGAGATCTTTCGGTGACTACGAACGAGAAAATAAAGAAGACATTATTCCCGGATAACTGGAAGTGTATCATCACTTTCTTCATTTCAACTTTCGCTCCAAGAAAGTCAGGGACTGATGACTTAGTGGAAGTAACTGCCTGGGCGTTACATGGTTTAGCCTCCGGTGCCGGTTTCAATCTCTCTAGGCAAATAATCAAATGGATGGACTACAACCTTCATCCCACTAGCAAATCTGAGAAATTTATGATGTATCCCAGATTCAAACAGGCCATTCTTGATCATTATTACCCGAACTTGCAGAAGACAGAACCCTACTTGGTTCCTAGGAGGATGGTACCTTGTTCTTACACGCGTTATCAAATTGGTCGTTATGATGGACCCGATGTTCCATGTTTCCCAAACATGATTGAGGGAATTGATGTTGATGATGATATGGAAGAAGATCAAAGAAATGATGAAGCTGATGCTGAAATGGCAGATGCCAATGCTGCTGAATCTGATAATAATACAGCAAATCTCCAAGATGATCATCCAATAAATTCTCCAATTCATGATGACCCTATGCCCTCAGAACCTGAAGACAGAGCTTTATCCAAAAATGCATCTGAATCAGACAATTCAGGAGATGAAAATGAAGAGTCTGGTAGTGAAGATGATGCGTCTGGAAATAATAATGAAAATAACTCAAATGCTTCAGTATCCAAACCCGAATCTGGGTCAAGATTCCAACCTGGATCTGAATCAGGTTCTGACTCCACTAGTTCAGATGCTAGGGGTCCCAAAAGAAAGAAAATAAAAACAAGAGAACCAACCCAAGTTAGTGAACAACCTGAAGCTTCAAGTCATAAGAAGCTAAAGAAAATAAAGTCGAGACAAGCTCAGGATGACATCTCATCAAATTCCTCAAAATCTGATTCACCTAAGCAAGGATCAGCCTCATTTATACTTGAGGGAGATGTTAGGCCTGGCTATAACAGAGAGTCAAGATCAAAGTACGCTCAAGAACCGAAGAAGCTTGAAATAAGAAGAGGACCTGTTTCTGGAACTGGAACTGCTGCAGATATGCAAACACTAGCACGACCTGAACCAAAAGTCTTTGTGCAACAAAGAAATCAATCTGCTCCCATCACTACTACTAAAGCTACAATTCAAGATATTGACACCACTGCTGAAATTAACATCACAAGCTTGGATCCGGTAACTCAAGTTGAGACTCAGCTTATTACAACTGCTCCTGCTCAAGAAATTATGTCCAGGGCAGATACTTCTTTGGTTAATCAAGAGGTATTCTTGGAACAAAATCTTGATGTCTTTGACACCTCTGCTGCTAATAAGCTTAAAGAAGTAAACGACAAGATCAAAGAACAGGATCAAGAGCTTCTAAAAGCAAATGAGAAAATAAAAGAGCAGGCAGAAGAAATTGAAATACTGAAGAGGTTATTGGCTGAAGGCCTCCAAAATAATCAAACTACAAGAGCCAATAATGATGATGATGTGGGTGGTAGTGGAAGTGGTAATCAAGGTGATGATCGGATGCTAGAACAAGCTCCCTCTGCTGAAAACATTCAACAAAATAAAGAGCCAAGTCCAAACCAAGCTGGCATAGCCTCTGAAGGAAAAACTTTTCCCATTGTCACAGAACAAGATGTAGATGATACTCATCTTGCTGATTTCCCATCAGATGACAATGAATCTTCTGAATCTGAAGTTGATATTTCCTATGGCGACACGTTTCTAAATGATGAACCAAATGATGAAGAGGAAGATGAAATATACCAATCGGTAATAAGCCTGGTGCCACCTCCTGAGAATATCAAACTTCCGAGATTCTCCAGAGCTGCACTTGAAATAAATCAATCATATTCAGGAGAGATTCTTGCTTTGACCATGGGTAAACCAGATGCTCCTCCTGTCATTCCTGAAATGTCATTGTAACTCCAGTTGGCTCCTCCAGTACAACAGCCAATAAGCATGGTTATGCCTGCAACTGCTATATCTGAGATTTCTGAACAACTAAAACACCTGCATGTTGAAAGTGAGTTCTTAGATCTTGGAAGAAACGCATTTCGAGAATTCTATGCAAACACTCTTGCTACTGATCCTAGCAGCCGAAGTGGTGTAGTTGTTACTGAAGAAGTAGTTGAAGCCAGAGAAGCATTGGAGATTCAGCCTCTCAGCATGATTCCAGATGATATCTTCAATGATATAAGTTTGGCTGAGCGTCTGAACAATCTTGTTTATGACTCCAGTGCTACAAACTTTATAAACCTGGAGTTTACAACTGACGATGAATATGACGAGGGAATCACTTATGAGATCAAAGACAAACCAGTTGAGATTGTATCTCCAACTCATCCAAGATCAGAACCTGTGGAAAGTGTTCCTCAAACTATATATGATGTTGACATGACATCAATCCCTTCACCAGTTCATCATTCAGAAGAAGATCAAGTAAATCAGGAAGGAGTCTCATCCCAACCTTCTATGCCAGCATCTACTGAAACCGCCATGGTGCTGCAAATGAAACCGTTCAAATGCATCCAATAAAAGTGCTGGTGGTGGTCAAGCCACAAATAACCGGCCTCACACAAGAAGCTGGTCCTTCGGTAGACCTGACAAAGGTAAAGGAAACTGATCCTGAAGAGATTACGAACAGGAAATGGAAAAACAAAGAAAGAAGGAAGAGTCTATCAGAGTTGCTAAGGAAGAAATAATTCTTGAGAGGAAGTTGGATGAGATTGCTAGACAAGAGACTATCAGAAACTTGATTGAATCCAGCCGTCCTTAATAAAAAATTGGCACTGGATCAGAAAACTTTGAGCCAAATGATCAAAACACAGATCAGGGAGAACCTAGAATAAGAATTATCCCCAACTTAGCTGGAGACAATGTTGATCCGTCTGACACATCAGAAATTGCAAAATATGTCAGAGAGCTCATATCTCGTGGGATTCCTTTATCCTACTTGATGACCCTCACGGATGCACAGCTAGTTGAATTGTATACCGACGAGCAAGATATGGAGAAACATCTCTACAACTACAAACTTGCAGATAAGCTTACTGATCCTCGAGCAAATCCCTTTGCTGATACCGATAAAAAGTTTGAATATGTACAATTCAATGACAATCTGCGGGAAAAGATCCAAGAGATGCATGCTCAGTATATGCCCCCATCTCCTGACATCTTTGATCATGTTTCACCTCCACCCAGTCCCACTACAGCTACGCTTAGTGTTAACCAATTGACCAAAAGAGAGTTGCAGAATTTTCTAGACGAGCGGGGATATGCTCGCAAAAGCTATAGCAAAAAGTAGCTACCTGGTCTACGAGAGATGGTAAAAAACCACATTATTAAAGAAAATAAGAAGGTCAAGCGTCAGCTAGATGAACGAGAAGCAATAAGGGTAGAGGAACACCAAAGGAAGGAAGCCCTTACCTTGGTTGACGACTGGAAGGAAATGGCACCTTATCGAAAAGCCTTGGTGCAGTTCACTGCTAAAAAGCTCAAAGATATGCCTCCTAACGTCGAATCCGATGATGGGATGAAAATCCTTGGTTGGAAATATGATCATGAGTTTAAGGCATTTATTGTCAAACGCAGAAACGAATTTGTACAATTCTTTGCCAAAATAAGAGACCTTCTAAATCTGTTCTCTTGGGAGTTGAAACAACTTAGGTGGCGACAACTGATCAATCACTCAAATGACCCAGTGGGTAGAGATGCTGAAGAACAAATAAGATCTATCTACAATGTTAGCTCTACTCGCCCCTCAAGACAGAGAAAAAGAAGTACAAAACTTTCAGAAGGCAGAGAGCTGTGGTCCCACATAAGGTCATGTACAAAAGTATCAGCAAGGATTTGATTACAAAAAAAATAAAGGGAGATCAGAACAGCAACCCAATAAAATTTTGGTATTACAGTGGAGACACTCATGAGTTGGTCATTGAAAGGGAAGACACCGACACAATAAGGCTCTTCGCTGCAATTGAACTGAGACTGCTGCATAGAAGTTACCTTAAATGGTTATTCTACAGTCGCCTGGACACCATCCCTTGAAGGTTTAAGCCATACGAGATAGTGGGTGCAAACTACTTCGGTTTGTTTCTAAGATGGTGGTGCTGGGAGTGCATTGCTGCCAGGAAGATGACAACAGAAAGCCTGAGTACCTTGAAAGATTGGGTCATGGGTGGTCGCGGGATTTGTTATCTCTCCCGTGGTCGTGAAAGGATGTTGGAGATGTGGCACTATTCTGACTTGAAAAAGTTCGCTCGAGAAGACCTTTGGATACTGTACGAGGCACAGATCATATGCTTAGATGATCGATACAGAAATCTTGCACGCAAATACTGGAGGTTCTTGCTAAAGCTGCTTGGACAACTCAGATAGTCGTCAGTTTTCTCTTTTCTATGTTTGTATTACCACCAAAGGGGGAATTTGTAAGATCTTTATAGGGTTGGTGGCAACTCAAACATAGCATCCTTAGTATCTGTGCTCAAATTGTAAATCTTTCACTTTAACTTGTATTTTGTACTTGGACAATTCTCTTAATGCTTATGATAATCACTCAATTGCTTGATGTTTTGTGTTTCATAGTAATGTCTTAACTTGTATTGATTATTGATATTGAAGAAATTGCCCTTATACATTTCAATTGCAGTGTGAAAGTCTGAATCCAAGTTTTGGGTCATTTCATGATAATCAACTTGGCAAATGTTAATAATTGAATGTGTCTTCGTAATAACAACCCTTAGTGATTCAATAATGTTAATTGACATTTCCGGAGTGTACTTAGTGATTTCTGAACATTCTTGGCGACCTCACCAACATTCTTGGCGACCTCACCAAGAATGTTGGCGATCTGGGCTTTGTTCTTGGCGATCTGGCATTGCTCTTGGTGATCTGGGCACTTGTTCTTGGCGATCTCAACATTGTTCTTGGCGATCTCGTCAGTCTGATGTCATAAAATTCAGTAACTTCAATAACATTCTCTTGATTTCAGTGCATTCACGACCTGTGCTCTCTCCAGTATAAATAGCAACATGGAAATACCCTAGCATAAGCTCCTGGACGGCTGTTTGAAGAGAGAGAGCACTTGTGTGTGAAAACCCTTGTGTTTTTGAGTTTCAGACATGAAATCTAAGGATTTCAACAAGCAAACAACATGATTTGATCATGGATTCATGATTTCCGCACTTGGATCTGTGTATTGGACGAGTAAAGGCTCCAAATTGGTCCTAACAATTACTGGCTCAATTAGTAATGCATAATTGACAGAAGAAGATTGTGACCAGATTGATTATAATCATCTGGAAGAAATGGATTTGAATTGGTAGTATGCCATGCTTGTCAGAAGAACAACAAGGTTCTTTAACAGAACCGGGAAGATAAGGTTGAATCAAGATGGCAAGATTGGGTTAGACAAATTGAAGGTGAAATGTTTCAAATGTTCACTGTTTGGACATTTTGCTCGTGAATGTCCAAAGTCAACTGATAATAAGTCTAATTCTGGTCAACATGCTCATTTTGTTAAGACTTCAACAAGAAAATCTAATAAAAAAGCTTTGGTTACTCATGCTGGTAAGTTGGAGGAGATATTTTGGCATCCAAAGGAATATGCGTGGCATGCAGATCATGAGTTTAGAAGGAATGCGTATGGTACTATTGATATTAATGCGATACATAATACTGATGAAGAAACTGCTACTTTAATGGCTCATCATCAGAATGATGTGCTTTTGACTGATTCTGAAACAAGTTCTGGAGAAACAACGGTTGAATATGTCAGGACCGATTCTCACATCAAGAATCCTGATCTTGAGCAAGACCGAGGTTCGGATGAGAAAAACCCAAAAAGATGAAGTAGAAGAATGATCAAGGATAATCAAAACATGAGAAAGATGATGAACAATTAAGTCGAATGATTACAATCAAGAAATCATGAGAAACACTCTCTCTCTCTAGAAATCCATGACTCACTCTTTCTCTCTAGAATGGAATACTCAACATTCTAAAGGAAATCATCCATCCATCTTGGAGACTCTCTCTCTAAGACTCTTTATAATGAATGGGGCACCCTCACTATATATATAGTGAGGGTGACTAACAACAGAAAGCATAACAACATAACAGAATTACAAGTAAATGAAATAAACATAAATATTAATTAAATCAAAGTTGATTTAATTAATGCGAAGCTTGACTCGCTCGAACCGATCTTCTGTTGACTTTTACGTTGACCGTTGACCCGAATGGTTGACTTTTCCAGAAAACGGTCTTCGGTCAAATCTTCAAGCCTCGAGCATCACAACCCGTGTCTCTGAATCATTTCACATGGATTCTTTAGTCGAATGCTTCGGTAAATAGATTTGATGGCGTCAGTCACACAGATTTTTGTTCCAACATATTCCCCCTTGACTGATGCTTTCAAATCTGTTCAACTGCTGAAGAATCGCTCTGTCATACATCTTCAATGAAAAACTGATAAACCCGAGACTTTCTGTCGTAGAGATTCCCCCCTTTGAATAAGCTTCTTCTGTTCTTGTTGCTCCAATTGAGACCAAGTGCTGCTGCTCACTCGGTTCACACGGTCGGGTACAATACTGAGAAAATGCTGAACATCGGAGTCAAAACCGCAACAAACTGAATCACAGAAACCAGTCAATCATCGAACATGCTCCAACTCTGAATAATCGACCCGATAATCCAGTTCCATAATAATTCCTCCTATTTCTCTAAATATCTCCAAAAACATCATGTCGGAAGCGTAAAAATCAGATGCGGAGAGTCGAACCGTCGCGATCGGTTGCCTAGAGAAACCGGTGCAAAAATCCTGAAATCGGACAATCTTGCGAAAAACCAGAAATCAGATGCTGACAGTTGTGAATGACCCATAAATATTGCACTTGTTCCGCGTGACTGGGGTTGGATGCGGAAATAAAGATAAATGTCAAATCTGAGAAAAATTGAGATCCCGAGCGTAAAGTAATCTTAACCGGAGTCTTCGTAATTTTGGGCGAAGAAAAAATGAGCTCGGAAATAAATTCCGTGAAGATTTCTGAGTTAAACTGGTGAACACAGCGCGATCTGAAAAATTCCGTTAATTTTCTTCAAGAAATGGCTCTTCGAGAGATTTAACGGATAAATTCCAATAATTAACTGAGATTCCAGTTAATCTGGTTAGTTGACATCCGCTCTGCATCAACTAAAAATAAAAACCGTGAGACATAACGAGAAAGCTGCATAATTAACTGGATAATAAAGCTAACCCATCAGTGCTCGATAGCTAACGTGCGCGAGACGCCAATAAACGAGAACCCCAATAAATAAATCCGGAATAAATCCACAACTAACAAAAATTTTCGCAATTTCGTTCGGGTGTTATCTACGTTAATCTTGTAAAAGACTGATCGAGAAAACCCCGCATTTAACGAATTATGCTGAAATATTTAATTAGTGGAAAAATACTCAAGAAAAAGCACAATCCATGTCAAGGATTAACAGCCAATTAGATTCAGGTATTTAGGAGAGATCAACGGTGCAGAATTAAATTTGATCCATGGCTTAGGTTTGTGATCCTTGTGTTAGGGGCGCAGCCAATCAGGAAGGAGCACGCAACAGGATCCAAAGGTTAACAGAAAAAGGATCCAACGGCTTTAAAGAATGGATCCGTGTGGTGAGGGATCTGGCCAATGAGAGGCCGACAACAACTTCAACCTTCAACGGATACTTTCTTCAAATGGGTCCCATGAGACTTTCAGCAGCCAATAGAATGGCGACAACCACAAGTGTTGAACGACAAGGAAGAGAGAAGAAATTCTCTTTCCACCAATGGCAAAGAGCCACGTCATCGTCATTATCCTCATATCCCGTAAACCCTAGATCAGTCGGAGAATTCGCAAACCCGCCGGAAAAATAAACCCCCTCGCTGGAAAACCGTGAAATCACTATATCTCCGTGATTATGGACCAAAATTCGTGATTTTTATATGCCTGGACTCGTGAGTCGATCCTCTATCATCCTGGACGAACAGAATCTCTTGAAACGATCTCGGACAAAGACCCAGTTGACAAGTTCGCTAACGAAAAACAAGTCCGCTAAGACTCGAACAAGTCCGCTAAGGGTCTGAGAAGTTCGCTAGGACACTCCTGAAGTTCGCTAAGGAACAAGTTCGCTAAGAAGACATCAAGTCCGCTAAGTTTTAAACAAGTTCGCTAAAGCAAACCTCAAGTCCGCTAAGAACCTCAACAAGTCCGCTAAGCACATCTTCAAACCTTCAAACACTTAGAGAAATCTGGAAAATGATGAACATGAAGATCACTTACTTGGTGAACTCGAATCCGCCCAAAAATGTAAGGAGAGCCCGTAATGATGCACGAAATGAGAAGCTAAACCATTCACGAGACTATTGTGGCCACCAACAACCCATAAACAGTAGCAAATCGGATCAAAACAGTTCTCAAATTCTGGAAATCTTCAAGAACACGAAGAACACCAAGAAACATGCACTAGTGTGTGTTTTTCCAGATCTGCCCAAATGCTTGAGATTCAGACGAAATGAATGCTTCCAATGGATCCAGAACGCGTTTTCCACTGAGAATCATACCTCATTTCATCCGAAAACATGAAGAATCGCCCAGAAAATGAAGAATCAAGCTCCAAAATCTTCAAAAACTCCAAAAACGGGAAAAACTCAACAGTTACGTTTTTCAGCTCGGATCTTCAAATTTTCTCACTGATTTGAACAAGTAGAATATGAAATAACATCCAAATGAACTCCATAACACGAATCAATCATCCATATCATCAGAATCCATCCAGAAATGAAGAAAAATATGAAAAAGTCTCAAAAAAGTGGGTTTTCTTATCTTCACTCAATTCAAGCTCAAAATCACAGATTCGAGTGACCAGATTCACGGTGAGATGAATCTGATCGGTACCCGCTCTGATACCATTTGTCAAGACCGATTCTTACATCAAGAATCCTGATCTTGAGCAAGAACGAGGTTCGGATGAGAAAAACCCAAAAAGATGAAGTAGAAGAATGATCAAGGATAATCAAAACATGAGAAAGATGATGAACAATCAAGTCGAATGATTTCATTAAGCGAATGATTACAATCAAGAAATCATGACAAACTCTCTCTCTCTCTAGAAATCCATGACTCACTCTTTCTCTCTAGAATGGAATACTCAACATTCTAAAGGAAATCATCCATCCATCTTGGAGACTCTCTCTCTAAGACTCTTTATAATGAATGGGGCACCCTCACTATATATATAGTGAGGGTGACTAACAACAGAAAGCATAACATCATAACAGAATTACAAGTAAATGAAATAAACATAAATATTAATTAAATCAAAGTTGATTTAATTAATGCGAAGCTTGACTCGCTCGAACCGATCTTCTGTTGACTTTTACGTTGACCGTTGACCCGAATGGTTGACTTTTCCAGAAAACGGTCTTCGGTCCAATCTTCAAGCCTCGAGCATCACAACCCGTGTCTCTGAATCATTTTGTGACACCCGATAATTTCAAGGTTAACTTCCGTTAGACAAATCCGTTAGTTACGATTATAAGTGTTAACTTAGTAACTAATGCTTAACTAGGCCGAATACGTCCACGACCTTTGGTTGATCACTGAACCCGTCCATATGTGTTATGTGTTCATCATTGATTGTCTTTATGTGCAATGTGATTTAAATACACGACTTATTATTGTGAATAGCATGATTAATTGTAAATACTTGATTAGGTGAAAATTGACCTGTTTTGGTAGCCAGCGAAACTAACGGGCGAAACTACAGTGTCGCCCGGTAGCCAGCTAAGCTACCCGTTAACTCGTGACCAGAGCTAGTTTCGCCTGGCCAGCGAAACTGCCAGCGAAACTAGCCTCTGATATAAATAAACTTAATGAACCCTAGTAGCCTCATTTGCCTCATATCACAACAAACACACACACACACACTTCTCTGGAATCTGGTCAGCCGAGAAAACCATCAGGAAACCGAGACCTCAGCCTCAAGACCATCATCTCATCTCATCTATCGATTCTTGAACCAAACGTGAGTCCCAAAAACCTTTATTTATGTGTTTTCTTTGTGTTTTTTTTAAAAAGTATGCTCAAATCTTCATGTAACTGCTTGATCTGCTAGTAGGTTGTTTAGGAATGCTAGATCTGTAATAAAGTTGATAACTTTACGTTTAAAAACAAACCATGATGATGATTTATGCAATTTTGGTCATTTTAGGGTTTAGAAGTGTTTTTAGAGATTTGATGATTAAAATGCATGTTAAACATGATAAAGCTGCTTGATTTATGTTGGTAAATGCCTATGGATGCTAGATAATGAATTGCATGTATGATCAGAAGCTGTTAGGTTGATTTTTAGGCAAATCCGTGTGTTTTTCGCGACCAGCGAAACTGTCTGTTCTCTGGGCGAAACTAAGTAGCGAAATTATATCTCCTTCCAGCGACACTGACCAGCGAAACTATAGTGTCGCCGGGTAACCTGACCAGACCAGCTCGAGCGAAACTATCGAGCGAAATACCTGAACGAAAGTTCAAACCAGTTTCCCTGCGAAACTAGGCTAGCGAAACTGCGTCAGCAGTTTCGGGCGAAACTAGCCTAGCGAAACTGTGTCACCGGGCATTGCCTAGCGAAAGTGCTGCCCGTGCACCTAGCGAAACTGCCTAGCGAAACTATGCTAGCGAAACTAAGACCTGACCTAAAAACCAAACTTGTGAAATTTGCTTAAGTGTTATGCCATGACTTACATGATTATACCATGATGAAACATGCTTGATATTTGATTTATATGAACCCTTGTTTATGATCAACCATTGGTGTCGTGTGTCGGTATGTCGAGTCATAGTTGCAACGTGCTATGTTATGGGCCATAGTGACGTTAAGTAAAGATTAGACACGAAACTAATACTTAAGACCTAAACGTGTTCTAGGTCTTCGTTAAACAACAATACTTGGATTACTTGAAGTGTAGCAGTGCAACCAAAGGTGAGTGTCACTAACCTGCTTACCGTGAGTCCGTTTGGGCCACGCCGAATAACTTAACGAAAAACAATGCTGATAAACTCTAGGGTGCTAGGCACCTACCAATGAACAAGAGAACTCGGGATGCTTGGCACCCACTTGATGAACTGAAGTGTTTTATGGGAAACACTTGTGAACTCTGAACAAACTATTTTTGAAACAAAACTGAAAACGTTTTAATATGGCTAGTGTAGGTTAAAGTCTAAACCATATGATATCACATGTTTTCTAAGGATGCCTTATAACTTAAAAGTCCTCAACTAAAATTGTGCCATTAATTGTAAAGCGAGGGGATGTTGGGTAGATCTACTGGAGTTTGACAAACTCCGCCCCGTGGCACGGGGAGTGCACGGAGGAACAATATCAGCCTATTTGACCGTGGTCCCGAGAGGACACGGGGGAGGCAAAAACCGCGATGACGTATGTCCGCACCGTACGGGATGGCTCGGCCCCCACAAAATAAGTCAGCTTTGGTACAAACTTCCTTAGAGCATGGAACAACGGATTAGCTACCCGCGATATCGGTTGAGTCCTTTAACTTTACGGAACTAGTACATACCCGATGACGTAGGTCACGGACAAACCATTTATAAACTGAGATTTAATTACGAGCATTGCTTTTCACAAATAAATGACTTGTAAGTATACCTTGACACGAATTATGATCATGATACCGGGCCAATGCATGACAAGCCCACTGTGAACTCACCAACCGTTAGGTTGACACTTGCGTGGTTTAAACTTTTGCAGATCGCTAAGGAGTATCCGCTGGAGGTTGGCATGGCACAGAAGATGTTTACTTTTATTTAAACTAAATTGGGAATTTAAAACAACATTTATGTAAAGCACGTGGTTAGTGCTAAGGACAATTATTTTTCCGCTGCGTATGTAATTTAAGACTTTGATTTATAAATTGTGTTTGAACTAACCCTGATTCGTTTAGTATTTGTAACTATGGTTGTGGATCCTGGTCTAGCCGTGCCCCTTAACGGTATAAACTCCGTTAGTGGTATTTTGGGGGTGTGACAGATTGGTATCAGAGCAATGATTACTGAACATGTGCAAGCCGCGGTGGCAGCCGTCCAAGCTGCATATGCCGCACAGGGTAACTATTATGCCGGTTAAGGCACAAAGCAATTATATCATGACCTGTTTAATTTTAAAATCCGAACTATTTATGCATCAGGAAACCAGCACCACTGCACGTTCAAGTCCTTCATGGACTGTAAGCCGATGACATTATCCGGCGAAGAAGGAGCTGTAGGACTCCTTAGGTGGATTGAGAAGTCCGAAAAGGTTTTCTCCATGTGTAACTGCCCAGCTGAAAGCAAGGTGAAGTTTGCTACTGGTACCTTCGAAGGAGCCGCACTCTCCTGGTGGAACGCTGAAATTCAGATGGTTGGGCTAGACGCGGCTAATAACATGCAGTGGGCAGCATTTAAGGAGCTGATCATGGAAGAATACTGTCCACGTGACCAAGTCAAGAAGCTTGAGGGTGAATTCCTGAATTTGAAGATGTCTGGGTCTGAAGTCGAACAGTACACCGCACGATATCATGAGTATGAGGTCCTATGTCCCACAATGGTTGATGCTGAGTTCAAACGCATTGAGCGTTATCTGGAAGGCCTCGCGCCTCAAATCAAAGGATTGGTGACTGCCAGCAACCCTGCGACCGTACAGCAAGCCATTCGTTTGGCTCACAAACTTACTGATCAAGAGGTCGAGAAAGGTACTCTACCTGCGAAAGCCACCGAGAAGACTGCCTTGAGTGGCAAGAGGAAGGCTGATGATGAAGCTCCTGAAAACTCGATGAACGTTCAGAGTGTTGGAAACAGCACTGGGAGGTCCTATAACTCCCAAGGTCAAAGCAAGAGGTCTGGGAATAACAGTGGCAACTACCGCCAGGGCGGAAATGGTCAGAGCAACTACAAGGGTAACCTGCCCTTGTGCAACAGGTGTGGAAAGCATCATGCTGGTAATTGTAGGAAGAATATGAGCTGCGAAAGGTGTGGTAAGGGAGGCCACGAAGCAAAGGACTGTTGGGCAACTTTGCCCGAGCAACAAAACCGCCCCAGGAGGAACAACAACTATGGGAACAATCGGGGCAATGGAAACAATGGTCAGAACCGCAACAATGAAGCTCCCAGGGGAAACGGTAACGGGAATTGTTATGAATGTGGTGCTCCAGGCCACATTAAAAGAGACTGCCCTCAGCTAAGAAGACAAGGTAATGGCAATCAGGGAAATAACGGTGGGAATGGTAACGGCGGAGGTAATGGTAATGGGAATGGCAATGGTAATGGTGGAAACGGAAATGGTGGAAATGGTAGAGGTCGAGCTTTCGTCATGGGCCAGGGTGAAGCTCGCAATGACGCCAACGTGATTAATGGTAAATTTATTTTGAACGGTTTCTTTGCTACTGTTTTATTTGATTCTGGTGCTGAGAAAAGTTTTATTTCCACTAAATTTGCTAAATTGATTAACGCTAAACCGATCAACTTAGATGCTAAATATGTGGTAGAGCTAGCTAATGGTAAACTTCATGATACGACTCAGATAGTTAAGGGCTGTAAGTTAGAACTAGCTGGCCATACCCAAGGAATTGACCTTATGCCTTTCCCGATTGGTAGTTTCGACGTCATAGTAGGAATGGATTGGTTATCCGAAAACCGAGCTGAAATTTTATGTAAGGAAAAAGTGGTTCGTATTCCACTCGAAGACGGCAAAGTGTTAACGGTCCAAGGAGAAAAAGGTGGAACAGTCACCGGCATTATCTCATTCCTTAAAGCTCAGAAATGCCTCCGTAAGGGTCACTTCGCGATTCTTGCGAACGTCACTGACACGACACATCCCGAGCGCAAAATTGATGATTACCCGATAGTTCGCGACTTCCGAGATGTATTTCCTGAAGATCTGCCTGGCTTGCCTCCATTTCGACAAGTTGAGTTTGGGATTGATTTGGCTCCAGGTGCCCCTCCGATTGCACGCGCTCCGTATCGTTTGGCCGTAAGCGAACTCAACGAACTCTCCTCACAACTGCAAGAGCTACTCGACAAGGGGTTTATTCGTCCAAGTTCGTCTCCATGGGGAGCTCCGGTACTGTTTGTTAAGAAGAAGGATGGAACGTTCCGCATGTGCATTGACTACCGAGAGCTTAACAAAGTTACGATCAAGAATCGGTATCCGCTTCCTCGAATCGACGATCTCTTCGATCAACTACAGGGTTCAAGCTACTTTTCAAAGATTGATCTACGGTCTGGATATCACCAGCTTCGCGTTCGTGATGAGGATGTACCCAAGACAGCTTTCAGAACTCGGTATGGTCACTACGAGTTCCTGGTTATGCCGTTTGGGCTAACCAATGCACCTGCCGTATTTATGGATCTGATGAATCGAGTGTGCAAGCCGTACCTCGATAAGTTTGTGATAGTTTTCATCGACGACATTTTGATCTACTCTAAGACAAAGGAAGAACACGAGGAGCATCTGCGTCTTATTTTGGAATTGCTCCGCAAGGAACAGCTCTACGCCAAGTTTTCAAAGTGCGACTTTTGGATCCGCGAAGTCCAGTTTCTTGGACACATTGTTTATAAGGAAGGAATTTATGTCGATCCAGCCAAAGTGGAAGCAATAAAGAACTGGTCTACCCCAAGAGCGCCAACATAAATCCGACAATTTTTAGGACTTGCCGGATATTATCGAAGGTTTATTAAGGGTTTCTCTCAATTGGCCCAACCCTTAACGGCCTTAACGCACAAAGGAGTGCAATACAGATGGGGTGAGAAAGAAGAGCGCGCGTTCCAAACGCTTAAAGATATGTTATGTTCGGCTCCAATTCTTGCGTTACCCGATGGAGTTGACGACTTTGTGGTTTATTGCGATGCATCAATCCAAGGACTCGGCTGCGTGTTGATGCAACGAGATAAAGTGATTGCCTATGGGTCCAGGCAACTAAAGGATACTGAAAAGAATTATACAACGCATGATTTGGAAATGGGAGCCGTTGTTCATGCACTCAAGATTTGGAGACACTACTTATACGGAACAAAGTGCACAATATTCACCGATCATAAAAGTTTACAGCACATCTTTGATCAGAAAGACCTCAACATGCGGCAAAGAAGGTGGGTTGAGTTACTAAATGATTATGATTTGGCAATTAAGTATCATCCTGGAAAAGCCAACGTTGTGGCTGATGCTTTAAGTCGGAAAGAGTATGAAAAGCCTCGTCGGGTGCGAGCGCTCCAACTTACAATACATTCAGGATTACCGGATCGGATCCGTGACTGCCAACGAGAAGCTTTGAAAGCAGAAAACTTCGCAGCTGAAGCACTACGTGGTGTAGATGGCCATTCTGAAGTTAAGTCCGATGGACTCACGTACTATAATGACAGAATCTGGATTCCTTTGTTTGGAAATCTCCGTGAGCTCGTGATGGACGAGGCTCACAAGTCAAGATACTCGGTACACCCCGGATCAGATAAAATGTATCAGGACTTGAAAAATCTTTATTGGTGGCCGAATATGAAAGCCGACATTGCTCGATATGTGGCTAAGTGTTTAACGTGCTCAAGAGTCAAGATTGAATACCAAAAGCCTTCTGGTTTACTGCAACAACCAAAGATCCCAGAATGGAAATGGGAGGACATCTCCATGGATTTTGTAACGGGACTACCTCATCGATCAAATCAACCGGATGCGATTTGGGTTGTCATCGATCGGTTAACCAAATCTGCACATTTCATTCCGATGAAGGAAAGTGATAATATGGATAAATTGACAAAGCTGTACATCGACAAAATTGTAAAGCTTCACGGTGTGCCTAAGACTATCATTTCCGATCGAGATCCTCGATTTACTTCCCGGTTATGGAAATCAATGCAGGAAGCATTGGGAACCCGACTAGATATGAGTACAGCCTATCACCCACAAACAGATGGTCAATCGGAACGAACCATTCAAACCTTAGAAGATATGCTCCGAGCTTGCGTCCTTGACTTTGGGAAAGATTGGGAGACTCACCTTCCACTGGTGGAGTTCTCTTACAACAATAGTTATCATTCAAGTATAGGTGCTGCACCTTTTGAAGCACTGTATGGCAGAAAATGTAGATCGCCCGTGTGTTGGGCTGAAACGGGTGAGAAAGGGCTCACTGGACCGGAAGTTATCCATGATATGACCGAACGGATTATTCAAATTAGGCAACGGCTAGCTGCAGCACGTGATCGACAAAAGAGTTATGCCGACAAACGCCGAAAACCTCTAAAGTTCGAGGTGGGTGACAAAGTATTGTTGAAGGTATCTCCCTGGAAGGGAGTGATACGCTTCGGGAAGCGTGGAAAGTTAAATCCTCGCTACATCGGTCCGTTTGAAATTATTGGAGAAGTAGGCCCGGTGGCCTATCGATTGCAACTCCCTGCTGAACTCGATGGAATTCACAACGTGTTTCACGTTTCCAATCTAAAGAAATGTCTGGCTGAAGACATCGAAGTAATTCCTCTGGAGGAATTGGAAATCGACGAACATCTGAGATTTATTGAGCAGCCAGTAGAAATCATGGGACGCGAGGAGAAGGCCCTCAAACGTAGCAAGATTCCGATCGTCAAGGTGCGATGGAACTCAAGGCGTGGACCTGAATATACTTGGGAGCGTGAGGATCAGATGAAGAAAAAGTATCCTCACTTGTTCGAGCAAACGTCCACAGAAACTCAAGGTATAATTTAATTTTGGGGACCAAAATTCCTTAACGGGAGGAGGATGTGACAACCCAAAAAACTTTGCTTTCTTTCCCCAGCGACGATAGCAACGACGACAGCTGATGCTGCGAACGCTACGACACAAGAATAATTTTCGGGACGAAAATTCCAATTTCAGGGGAATGATGTGACACCCGAGAATTTCAAGGTTAACTTCCGTTAGACAAATCCGTTAGTTACGATTATAAGTGTTAACTTAGTAACTAATGCTTAACTAGGCCGAATACGTCCACGACCTTTGGTTGATCACTGAACCCGTCCATATGTGTTATGTGTTCATCATTGATTGTCTTTATGTGCAATGTGATTTAAATACACGACTTATTATTGTGAATAGCATGATTAATTGTAAATACTTGATTAGGTGAAAATTGACCTGTTTTGGTAGCCAGCGAAACTAACGGGCGAAACTATAGTGTTGCCCGGTAGCCAGCTAAGCTACCCGTTAACTCGTGACCAGAGCTAGTTTCGCCTGGCCAGCGAAACTGCCAGCGAAACTAGCCTCTGATATAAATAAACTTAATGAACCCTAGTAGCCTCATTTGCCTCATATCACAACAAACACACACACACACTTCTCTGGAATCTGGTCAGCCGAGAAAACCATCAGGAAACCGAGACCTCAGCCTCAAGACCATCATCTCATCTCATCTATCGATTCTTGAACCAAACGTGAGTCCCAAAAACCTTTATTTATGTGTTTTCTTTGTGTTTTCTTAAAAAGTATGCTCAAATCTTCATGTAACTGCTTGATCTGCTAGTAGGTTGTTTAGGAATGCTAGATCTGTAATAAAGTTGATAACTTTACGTTTAAAAACAAACCATGATGATGATTTATGCAATTTTGGTCATTTTAGGGTTTAGAAGTGTTTTAAGAGATTTGATGATTAAAATGCATGTTAAACATGATAAAGCTGCTTGATTTATGTTGGTAAATGCCTATGGATGCTAGATAATGAATTGCATGTATGATCAGAAGCTGTTAGGTTGATTTTTAGGCAAATCCGTGTGTTTTTCGCGACCAGCGAAACTGTCTGTTCTCTGGGCGAAACTAAGTAGCGAAATTATATCTCCTTCCAGCGACACTGACCAGCGAAACTATAGTGTCGCCGGGTAACCTGACCAGACCAGCTCGAGCGAAACTATCGAGCGAAATACCTGAACGAAAGTTCAAACCAGTTTCCCTGCGAAACTAGGCTAGCGAAACTGCGTCAGCAGTTTCGGGCGAAACTAGCCTAGCGAAACTGTGTCACCGGGCATTGCCTAGCGAAAGTGCTGCCCGTGCACCTAGCGAAACTGCCTAGCGAAACTATGCTAGCGAAACTAAGACCTGACCTAAAAACCAAACTTGTGAAATTTGCTTAAGTGTTATGCCATGACTTACATGATTATACCATGATGAAACATGCTTGATATCTGATTTATATGAACCCTTGTTTATGATCAACCATTGGTGTCGTGTGTCGGTATGTCGAGTCATAGTTGCAACGTGCTATGTTAAGGGCCATAGTGACGTTAAGTAAAGATTAGACACGAAACTAATACTTAAGACCTAAACGTGTTCTAGGTCTTCGTTAAACAACAATACTTGGATTACTTGAAGTGTAGCAGTGCAACCAAAGGTGAGTGTCACTAACCCGCTTACCGTGAGTCCGTTTGGGCCACGCCGAATAACTTAACGAAAAACAATGCTGATAAACTCTAGGGTGCTAGGCACCTACCAATGAACAAGAGAACTCGGGATGCTTGGCACCCACTTGATGAACTGAAGTGTTTTATGGGAAACACTTGTGAACTCTGAACAAACTATTTTTGAAACAAAACTGAAAACGTTTTAATATGGCTAGTGTAGGTTAAAGTCTAAACCATATGATATCACATGTTTTCTAAGGATGCCTTATAACTTAAAAGTCCTCAACTAAAATTGTGCCATTAATTGTAAAGCGAGGGGATGTTGGGTAGATCTACTGGAGTTTGACAAACTCCGCCCCGTGGCACGGGGAGTGCACGGAGGAACAATATCAGCCTATTTGACCGTGGTCCCGAGAGGACACGGGGGAGGCAAAAACCGCGATGACGTATGTCCGCACCGTACGGGATGGCTCGGCCCCCACAAAATAAGTCAGCTTTGGTACAAACTTCCTTAGAGCATGGAACAACGGATTAGCTACCCGCGATATCGGTTGAGTCCTTTAACTTTACGGAACTAGTACATACCCGATGACGTAGGTCACGGACAAACCATTTATAAACTGAGATTTAATTACGAGCATTGCTTTTCACAAATAAATGACTTGTAAGTATACCTTGACACGAATTATGATCATGATACCGGGCCAATGCATGACAAGCCCACTGTGAACTCACCAACCGTTAGGTTGACACTTGCGTGGTTTAAACTTTTGCAGATCGCTAAGGAGTATCCGCTGGAGGTTGGCATGGCACAGAAGATGTTTACTTTTATTTAAACTAAATTGGGAATTTAAAACAACATTTATGTAAAGCACGTGGTTAGTGCTAAGGACAATTATTTTTCCGCTGCGTATGTAATTTAAGACTTTGATTTATAAATTGTGTTTGAACTAACCCTGATTCGTTTAGTATTTGTAACTATGGTTGTGGATCCTGGTCTAGCCGCGCCCCTTAACGGTATAAACTCCGTTAGTGGTATTTTGGGGGTGTGACACATTTCACATGGATTCTTTAGTCGAATGCTTCGGTAAATAGATTTGATGGCGTCAGTCACACAAATTTTTGTTCCAACATATTCCCCCTTGACTGATGCTTTCAAATCTGTTCAACTGCTGAGGAATCGCTCTGTCATACATCTTCAATGAAAAACTGATAAACCCGAGACTTTCTGTCGTAGAGATTCCCCCTTTGAATAAGCTTCTTCTGTTCTTGTTGCTCCAGTTGAGAGCCAAGTGCTGCTGCTCACTCGGTTCACACGGTCGGGTACAATACTGAGAAAATGCTGAACATCGGAGTCAAAACCGCAACAAACTGAATCAGAGAAACCAGTCAATCATCGAACATGCTCCAACTCTGAATAATCGACCCGATAATCCAGTTCCATAATAATTCCTCCTATTTCTCTAAATCTCTCCAAAAACATCATGTCGGAAGCGTAAAAATCAGATGCGGAGAGTCGAACCATCGCGATCGGTTGCCTAGAGAAACCGGTGCAAAATCCTGAAATCGGACAATCTTGCGAAAAACCAGAAATCAGATGCTGACAGTTGTGAATGATCCATAAATATTGCACTTGTTCCGCGTGACTGGGGTTGGATGCGAAAATAAAGATAAATGTCAAATCTGAGAAAAATTGAGATCCCGAGCGTAAAGTAATCTTAACCGGAGTCTTCGTAATTTTGGGCGAAGAAAAAATGAGCTCGGAAATAAATTCCGTGAAGATTTCTGAGTTAAACTGGTGAACACAGCGCGATCTGAAAAATTCCGTTAATTTTCTTCAAGAAATGGCTCTTCGAGAGATTTAACGGATAAATTCCAATAATTAACTGAGATTCCAGTTAATCCGGTTAGTTGACATCCGCTCTGCATCAGCTAAAAATAAAAACCGTGAGACATAACGAGAAAGCTGCATAATTAACCGGATAATAAAGCTAACCCATCAGTGCTCGATAGCTAACGTGCGCGAGACGCCAATAAACGAGAACCCCAATAAATAAATCCGGAATAAATCCACAACTAACAAAAATTTTCGCAATTTCGTTCGGGTGTTATCTACGTTAATCTTGTAAAAGACTGATCGAGAAAACCCCGCATTTAACGAATTATGCTGAAATATTTAATTAGTGGAAAAATACTCAAGAAAAAGCACAATCCATGTCAAGGATTAACAGCCAATTAGATTCAGGTATTTAGGAGAGATCAACGGTGCAGAATTAAATTTGATCCATGGCTTAGGTTTGTGATCCTTGTGTTAGGGGCGCAGCCAATCAGGAAGGAGCACGCAACAGGATCCAAAGGTTAACAGAAAAAGGATCCAACGGCTTTAATGAATGGATCCGTGTGGTGAGGGATCTGGCCAATGAGAGGCCGACAACAGCTTCAACCTTCAACGGATACTTTCTTCAAATGGGTCCCACGAGACTTTCAGTAGCCAATAGAATGGCGACAACCACAAGTGTTGAACGACAAGGAAGAGAGAAGAAGTTCTCTTTCCACCAATGGCAAAGAGCCACGTCATCGTCATTATCCTCATATCCCGTAAACCCTAGATCAGTCGGAGAATTCGCAAACCCGCCGGAAAAATAAACCCCATCGCTGGAAAACCGTGAAATCACTATATCTCCGTGATTATGGACCAAAATTCGTGATTTTTATATGCCTGGACTCGTGAGTCGATCCTCTATCATCCTGGACGAACAGAATCTCTTGAAACGATCTCGGACAAAGACCCAGTTGACAAGTTCGCTAACGAAAAACAAGTCCGCTAAGACTCGAACAAGTCCGCTAAGGGTCTGAGAAGTTCGCTAGGACACTCCTGAAGTTCGCTAAGGAACAAGTTCGCTAAGAAGACATCAAGTCCGCTAAGTTTTAAACAAGTTCGCTAAAGCAAACCTCAAGTCCGCTAAGAACCTCAACAAGTCCGCTAAGCACATCTTCAAACCTTCAAACACTTAGAGAAATCTGGAAAATGATGAACATGAAGATCACTTACTTGGTGAACTCGAATCCGCCCAAAAATGTAAGGAGAGCCCGTAATGATGCACGAAATGAGAAGCTAAACCATTCACGAGACTATTGTGGCCACCAACAACCCATAAACAGTAGCAAATCGGATCAAAACAGTTCTCAAATTCTGGAAATCTTCAAGAACACGAAGAACACCAAGAAACATGCACTAGTGTGTGTTTTTCCAGATCTGCCCAAATGCTTGAGATTCAGACGAAATGAATGCTTCCAATGGATCCAGAACGCGTTTTCCACTGAGAATCATACCTCATTTCATCCGAAAACATGAAGAATCGCCCAGAAAATGAAGAATCAAGCTCCAAAATCTTCAAAAACTCCAAAAACGGGAAAAACTCAACAGTTACGTTTTTCAGCTCGGATCTTCAAATTTTCTCACTGATTTGAACAAGTAGAATATGAAATAACATCCAAATGAACTCCATAACACGAATCAATCATCCATATCATCAGAATCCATCCAGAAATGAAGAAAAATATGAAAAAGTCTCAAAAAAGTGGGTTTTCTTATCTTCACTCAATTCAAGCTCAAAATCACAAATTCGAGTGACCAGATTCACGGGGAGATGAATCTGATCGGTACCCGCTCTGATACCATTTGTCAAGACCGATTCTTACATCAAGAATCCTGATCTTGAGCAAGAACGAGGTTCGGATGAGAAAAACCCAAAAAGATGAAGTAGAAGAATGATCAAGGATAATCAAAACATGAGAAAGATGATGAACAATCAAGTCGAATGATTTCATTAATCGAATGATTACAATCAAGAAATCATGACAAACTCTCTCTCTCTCTAGAAATCCATGACTCACTCTTTCTCTCTAGAATGGAAGACTCAACATTTTAAAGGAAATCATCCATCCACCTTGGAGACTCTCTCTCTAAGATTCTCTTTATAATGAATGGGGCACCCTCACTATATATATAGTGAGGGTGACTAACAACAGAAAAACATAACAACATAACAGAATTACAAGTAAATGAAATAAACATAAATATTAATTAAATCAAAGTTGATTTGATTAATGCGAAGCTTGACTCGCTCGAACCGATCTTCCGTTGACTTTTACGTTGACCGTTGACCCGAATGGTTGACTTTTCCAGAAAACGATCTTCGGTCCAATCTGCAAGCCTCGAGCATCACAACCCGCGTCTCTGAATCAATTCACATGGATTCTTCAGTCAAATGCTTCGGCAAACAGATTTGATGGCGTCAGTCACACATATTTTTGTTCCAACAGAAGAGATGCAGGCTAATGTGACTAAAAGTCAAAAGTAGGAAGATATAATTGCTCAGAATGTGTTATTTTAAGCAACAAGAATGTAATTCTGGAAAGAAGTCCCAATTTGTTAACTGAATAAATTATCGTGCTGAAACAAGATTTGGAAAGTTCTCAGAAAAAGTGTTATGTTTGACTACAATTTCAGAGAATTTGATGAAAGAAAAGAATGATTTGTTTGATGAAAGTGAAAAGAAAAAAGCTGAAGCTAAGGAAGCTGCTGAAGACTTTGAAGCTTTATTTTAGAAAACTTATCCATTTCAACAAAAATATGAAAGAGTCAACAATATTACGGTTAAAGCAGCTGATAAGGTGATTTATCTTCAAGATGAAGTTGCAAAGCTTAGAGCTGATAATCTTCTCATTCATGACAAGAATGAAGTATTGACAAAGGATGTTGATATTTTTTAAGAAGAAATGGGAAAAAGTCACGGAAGAACTTTTTGCAGAATGTGATTTGAGATGACAACATAAATAAGATTATAATGAGTTATCTGAAGAATTCATTGGTTCTCAAAAGGAGTTATTTGCTGCTCAACTATAGGTTTCTGCATTAAAGTTGGAGATTCTGGATTTGCAAAGACAAATTAAAAAGTGCAATTTATCCCCAACTTTTCTGAATTTTCTGTACAAGAAGGAAAGAGATGAAGAAAGTGTAAGGGAAGATGATCTTCATAAAGTTCCTGAACTAGTGGATATGTCTGAATTTTCTTCTGTTCCTCTTGATCTGAAAGCAGAAAGAGCTGATTATTCTAAATATGCAAGTCCATTGTCTGAAAAAAGGAAGAAAAATAAATCTAAGTCTAAAAAGAAGCAAAAGAATATCGGTGAAGCTCCAAAGTTTACATCTGATTCATCATTGTTGGAAGATGAAGTTAGTTTTGATAAGATTTTGTCTGGTAGTTCTGTTGGTACATCATCTGAGGCTCAAGCTGCTAAGTCATTGGTTCAAGAGAACAAAATAACATAGATTAAAGTAACTTTTACTCAACGAGCACATCAAACAAGTGCTTCTGGTATTTCTCAAAATAAATCTTCAAAACCATCAGGTTTTAAGCATAAAGGGCTAGGATTTGTACTCAAGGAGACACCAGTACAATCTACAAATCCAAAGAAGAATCAAAGTGCCAAGAAGGTTAAGGATCACAAGAAATCACAACCCCCGAAGAAGCAAAATGCTACTTTATGTTCCAAGACTAATTCTTATTATTTTAGAGGTTCTTCATCTGAATTCAAGAGTTCTTCGTGGAGTAAATCTCCGAGGTATGATTCTTATGATGATTTCTTTGATCATTTTGGTTCAGATAATTGTACATCGCTTAGACATTCAAATAAATTTTCAAAATCATCTAAATTTTTCGAACGAATTTGTTATGCATGTAGTCAACCTAGACATCTTGCTGCTAACTGTCCAACGACTGCATATGCCCACAACAATGCAAAATATGTGGATGAAAATGGTAAATTTTTTGATGAACCATGGTCACCAAAGTTCAAAACAACTCGTAAGTTGTTTGGGTCAAAGACGCCAGTTGAAACATTTTCAGGTTCTGATAACAAATTTTCATCATTGATGATATGGAATCCAAAGGTTGTTTCCAAGACCAACAAACACTATGTGGAAGACATGGGAAACCCGATGCTGTTGAATTGGGTCGATCCCAAAGCAACTAATGTTTTATCTGGTGTCATCAAGTATTTCATGAAGTCCTATCGATAGTTGAAAGATCGTTGATGGTGGAATATCTGTTTTTAACTTAAACTAGATTTCCAAATCTTTTTGCAAAAACTTGTGTTTTCAAAATGCTAAAACGCAGGCATCCGTGTTGTTTGATCAAGTTTCTTTAGTTTTTCACCCCGTCTCATTTTGAGGGGGGGGTTTTTTGGTTGTCAGAAAATTGAAAAATTATAAAAATAGTGTGTTGTTTTTCATATGGTAAAAATGAAAATATACAAAATAGAGTTTGTCATTTTTAGGGGGAGAAAATTATGGAAAAGACAAAAACATTGAAAAAATGAGAAATTGTATCCGACATGATTAGGAACTGATGGTACATTGGCTGACATTGTTGAAAATGCGTGAGCATCGGATCGTCTACTCGATCTAGCTAATCGGACATCGAAACGTAATTAACCGATTGTTATATTGATCAAACGAGAACAATTACAACCGGTAAACACTCAGATACAGACTCAGAGAATACACACTCAGAAACACACACTTAACAGATCTCACACGCTCAGAACTCCTAAACACAAAGACCAAACAACTATATATACCCGATCGGCCGAACTCCCACCGAACCTCAGGTTCGGCCGGTCCGAACTTCAGGTTTGGACCTAGTTCGGCCAACCCTATATTGGCTTGAACTTGGTCTTCGTTCGATACTTCACACGACGCACATTTCAGGTATCAACAAACTCCCCCTCGTCGTGTGCAGTATCTCTTCTCTTTTCTTCTCAACATCATCAAATATGTATCTTCAATCAAGCTCCCCCTCAAGTATAGAATCCGTTTATCCAATGAAATGACTCTTCGAACAAACTCCTCCTCAACTCAATCGTAGCTTGATCTTGAATACTTGATGATATCTAGTATATCTCTGGTCTTTATCAACAGCTTTAGAAGACTTGAAGTTGTGATAGCTTGCACGACAGCATCCTGCATTAACACATAAATAATCTTGGCGCAAAACGTCTCTTTGAGACTCCAAGATATGATTTTGAAAATTGATTTTATATCACGTGTTGATCAGATCGAAACTAAAATTGAAACAAAATTTTTTTGGCTTTTTGAAAATTTATATTAAAACACACCTAAAATCTTTTTGATTAAGTTTTTCAAATTTATGCTAAAACACACCAAAAATCTTTTTGTACTTTTCTTGAAATGAAATGAAATTGCAACACAGAATCAAACGCTATTTTTGGTATGAGAAAGATCACTATATGGGATCATATTGATCATAACGCACTGAACTACACTTCAATTTCAATTAATTGAAGCACACAAGTCATGTCGATTGCCGGTATAATTTGTCCATCTTAAGCTCAGACAGAATCATACTCATAACATCTGGATATATTAAGGTATTGATTAGATTTGCTTTGACCAGTGTACCCCACACTATCAGACATATTCAGACATTTTCTGTTTGTCTTTCTTTTTCTTTTGTGTGATTGCATTTGTGAACTTTCACATTGCATACTATTTTTCATGATACAGTCAACTGTGTTCCATGCAAAAAGAAATAAGAACGTTAAATCGTCTACCTTAAGGTCGATCTTTCGATACGCAGATAAGGCCTCGGATTTAACAAAATAAGAAAAATAAAACAAGTTGAAGTTGTATAACTCAATGTAAGTCCCGAAAACGGTCCAAACGCGATATCCAATCTCGATTGAGAGTGCGGAATCCAAACAATCGAGTGATTCAAGTATAATCGAAAAGTATAAAATAACGATTAGAAAAGTAAAGAACACAATCAACCACAAACCGATTTAGAAGACAAACACGTTGATGTCTCAAGTTGCAATACACGAATTCGAAATTCTCCTTAAGAGAATTTCGTGAACACCTTTTGAGTTTTACTCCACAATCAACAACCTAATAATGAGAGGAGAGCTTCCCTTATATAGTGAGTCTCCAACTTGCTAAACAAGACACCCTAAAAACCCTAATTACACATTAATTTCCGGATTTGACCATCTAGGCCCACTAAACTCCCTCTAAACACTTTCTAATTGAGCCCAAACATGCCTAAAATGGCCCAATGACCTAATATACCCATAACCCAACTCATTTTCACCTATTCTAACACATAGGCCTTCAGAATACTACGCCAAGTGATGATTTAATACACAAGCCACAAATCTTGGTCCTTACAATCTTCCCCTTGGCTTGTGCTATTAAATATCTTCTACTTTCAATCTTCAGACTTCAGTCTTCTCCTTGGCTTGAACATGGGTTGGTGAAGATTCTTTTCTTGAACGATCTTCATTGGGCAGCAACGGTCGAGATCTGGGAGTTTTCTCTCAATCAGCATCAGCTTGGACTTCAAATGACAAACAAGCAATGAGAGGAGGATTCTTAAATACTTGCTCTTTCTTGAGAACTGTTAAGTCCTTGATGAATCATCAGTAATTGTCTTGACTTGCCATTAACTTGCTCTATCTTGACATTCTTGAACTTCTTGTTGTGACTGCTCTGCATCTTTTGTTCATTCAGCTTCCCCTAAACTTGCGAATGGTATCTTTTGAGTCTTTGGAAGCTTTACTTGAACAACCAACAAACTTCCCCTGAGCATAGGGTAAGTCCTTTTCCGGCTGGTTCTTCAACACGAACAGTAACATCACTCATTGACTTTTCTTTTCCATGACATTTCATTTAACCTGTCATGCACAACATGGAACAAACACAAACACTAACCAGCATATGATGACTGGTTATTGGGTTAGAATTATTTTACCAAAAACTTCCCCTGAACCTGAGGACTCTTCACATTATCTCCCCCTGAGATTCTGAAGGGGTGATACCTTCTTGCACAAACCCATAAAAACTTATTAAAACCTTTAAATTAACCTGGCCATGGTTGAAACATAAACAATAAAAACAAACTTAAGATAACCCAAAAGAAAAATAAAAATAAAAATAAAAACAAACATACCAAATTACTAAACGAGAAGGTTTTATTTTGGGATCAAACCGTCTTTGTCTGAACTGAGGAACTCTTTTCAGCATCTGTTACTCGAACATGTCTAGGCGATTGCCAGTATATTGGTCCTTCTTAAACCCATGTTCCTCATTTTCCCGGCTGTTTGTCACTTATTTATCTTTTAGGTGCATTAATTATGAACATCCGACAGTCACACACAAATCCTAGGTAATTAATATGTGCAGTCTATCAAGCTTGATCATTCCCTACCACATATTTTCACATTCCCATATCCATAGTTTTGAATCTTTTCTCGAGACTTGGTTGAGAAGAGAAAGAACAGATCATAAAAGAGATAGGAATAATATACAAAGACTTGTATGACTTCAACTCAGAGGCGTTTATCAGTCAGGTGGTAACCTTTCATCAAGCACATAAGCCTAGTCACAAAGTCAGGGCTAAAGGGTTTTGGACGCTAGAGGGTCTCTTTTGTTGTGCACATTGGCATCTTTTGGGGTGTAAATTATATACAGCGATCTGCAAGCACGTTAATCCAGACTAACCAGGTCTTTGCTTACGCAAAACAGAGGAAAGTCTGATTAACACGTCAACCATTCTACACCAGGTCATTGCTCACGCAAAGCAGAGGCAAGACTTAACTGACGGCTTTGACATCCCCAGATCTTTGCTCACACAAAACAGAGGGGACGCCGTCTTTTTGAGATTTTCGATTCAACACTTTGGAGTCCGGCGTGTGTATCGGGAACAATTTCGCAGTCAAATAGAACAAACACTTAACCTAAGTGTGTGTATCCCGTCAAATGACATACTTTATCTTTAAGTGTTGTGACCCATACCTTTGTTTTTGGAACTGAGCCTACCGAGCACATCACCTTGGATCATGTCTTTCACTTTTGCCTTACGCGTGTCAGTCATTCTGAGAACGGAAATATTTCACTTCCCACCTTCTCAAACGCACAAACAAAAGATTAAAAATTAAAAAGCACAAATTTTTGAGGGGTCAACTATTTCATCTTTTCTATTCTTCCCCTTGCTTTTTGATTTTTAATAACAACACACACCTTTTTTTTTTTTTTTTTTTTTAAACACACACTAACACAATACTAAATATGTACTAAAACCGGCCAAGCTAACCTTCAAAGTTTATCTTTTGAAAATTTTTTTCCAGAAATGGGTTTGTTTAATGCACTACCAGACTTCACACTATATTTGCCAAGAAACAAACAATTAAGACAGTGTTACCTTTACTGCTGATTTTCTCAGATTTACCTCTCACAAGGAGACATACCCTCCATTGAAATCTTCATGTCATGTAGTAGAGAGATGCCTCCTATCCTGTGCCTGGAACAATCACTATCACAAACAAACAAGGTTAATGAAAGTCCTCCTTGACCGTTCCTGCACAAGGTGAAAGATTAGTTAGCCATAAGTACCCAGGCCATTGTGGTTCTGGGTATGCCTGAAGAGTCGGTGAAAGAAATTTCTTTTAAGAACATTTCCTTTGAAACATCAGGGGTTGAGGGTGTGGCTGCCTTGGTTGGACTGAGAATGTCCTTTTTGTTGACATCTCTGGGTTTGTGATTTTCTTTCCCAAAAACCTGTGGTTTTCTCGGTGGATTCTTATTAGAATTTTGAACTCTTATTTCTTGAAATTGTTTGGAATGTTTCTTGTACACTCCCGTAGGCTTGAAAGATAAGTTCACAACTTTTGAAACATTCCACCTGTCATCCTTCCTCCAACCATTTGATTTAGCTGAACCAACTGGATTTGGATGGATGGGTGATTTTGAAACAGTTTTGAAAACAGATTTTAAAACTGTTTTTGGGGATTCAGCAGATTTTGGTCTCCAAGCTGTTTTCACAATTGATGGTTCATGTTTAGGTGACTTGGGCTTTGGGCTCCATTTGGGGACATTTGGCTGTGGTTTGCCCTGCTGCACCTTTTGGTTTGAAGGTACAGTCTTTGCTGCTGCTCTAGCATGTATCTTTGCCTGTGAGGGTGGTGATGTGGACTTTTGCACCTTGGAATTTGAAGGGCCAAACTTGGGTTTTAGGCCAACATGTGTTTGGCCTAATGGGACAGTCTTTTGTTGGACCTTCTTTGGATAGTAAGGCTCATACGGGCGGTGCAGGCAGTTTCTTGCCATGTGTCCTGGTTGACCACACACATGGCAGGACTGTTTCTTTGGATACACGGGAGCCTGTTGTTGGTTCCGCCCAGTGGATATCCAAGTTGGCTTTGAAGCGTTTTTATTGATCCAAAGGGCTTTACCATGGGGCTTTGTGGTCAGAATATACTCCCGTTGTATCGGATGGAATTGGTCATATGCAGAATTAACTTCTGGGTACGGGACAAATTCTCGAGGTTTTGTGTCCCGTACTTTCTGCACATTTGGAGTGGGACAGTTCACACTCCCCTCAGATTGTTTCACATCACCTGTGGGTTTGGGAACATCATTCTGTGGTCCCTTACCCCTTCTTAAAATTCTAACAGTTCTTAGGGGTTTCACAGCTTTAGCATTACATTTACCAAAAGTAAACACACCACAATCAGACGATTTTGCAAACAAAACAGACTCAGAAGTTGTGGACTCAGACTGAACAGACGATTCAGGTTTTCCAAAATTAAAATTTTTGTGAAGATCATTAGAACTGGAACTCTCAGAAGACTCCTTGCTATCCACTACCCCTGCTTCTTTATTGCCTTTATCTGCACAACAAGTAGAACTGTTAGTAAGGTTAGAAACAGGAGCAGAAATTTTAATGGGACAAGCTGCCAGTTTCTTTTCGATCTCAGCTTTAGCATCCAAGTTGGTCTTGGAAACCTCATAATCTGAGATCATATCATGCATTAATGGCATTGGTACTGTATGAGTGGATTTTTCATCTTTGATTTCAGTACCGAGTCCCAAACCAGAGTTGGCTTTCAAATGACGCATACGAGTGTCTGTGTTATAGAAAAGTGAGCTAGCCTTCATCATTTCAGACACAATCTTATCATTTCGCTCAACTTTGGTTTGAGATGTTTCTAATTGCCCTTTAAGTTGCTCAAGTTCAGTTTTTAATGTGGCAATTTCTTCATTAGCAACAGTCAGATAAGTGCTTTTGTTACTTAAGTCTCTTTGAAGGTTTTTTATATCAATCTTAGCAGCCTCAAGTTTCTCACTTAAGTTTTTACTTCTTCCCTTATATTCCCTCAACTCTCTATCAATCAATTCACGATTTAGGGTTTCATTGAAAAACTTAGTTTGCCATTCTTTGGATTCGGTAAGAATGGTTTGACATTTGGAGTTGAAACATACCTCAGAGCTGCTTGCGGAGGATCCTGGAGTGATGTCTGCCATGAATGCATGTTGATATTCCTCAGCTTCTTCCTTTTGTGCTTCCTCTTTAGCTAACAGGGCCACATGGTCAAGTGTAAGACTGAGGTCCTCCACTTGAGTTGTCCAGTCATATCCTGGCGTATGCTGAACCACCAGTGCCTTATCAGTCTTTCCTTCTCTATCCACTTTTGGTTTGGTGCACTCTCTGGCATAGTGCCCGTACTCATTGCAGTTGTAACACCTCAGATTAGCCTTATTGAAGCTCAACTTGATCCCTTTTCCCCCATTCCAATCCTTTTGTCCCTTCTTTGCCATGAACTGTCTAGCACGGAGGGCAGACATTCCCATCTGATACGATATGTCCATATGCTCTAGATCATCAGGATTCACTTGATTCACATCATCAGGTGACAGATCCGTGGGAAGAAGTGAGCCAGCCACGAGTGCCTGATAGCAACTCATAATTCCCACTCCAAGAGCAAAGCTGGGATCTTTGGTTAGTGCATTTACATCCAGCGAGACGATGTTTGATGCTCCAGATGAGCTTGAACCAGTAGCTTGTGCAATGAATCCCATTGGGGTTGAGGGTGGATTGGCTGGAGCGACAGCTGGCTGAGAAATGAAAGCTTGGTTTAATTGGTTCATGAAAGCTCCATTACCAGACTTTCTGGCCCTCTTTTGTTTCTTCTCCTCATATGCTCTAATTGTGGACATAAGCTCATTTAGTGATGCGGTGGACATTTGAACAGTCTTCTCAATTAGCTCAATAGTGCTGTCCCAATTAGGTGGAAGAGAGTTAACGAGCTTTCTGTTGACTTCCACTTGAGTGTATGTTACTCCCGCATCCTTCATTCCAGTGACTATCTTGATAAACCGCTGAAGTAACGTCTCAATATTCTCTCCAGGGGCATAGTTGAACTCATTAAACATCTCCCTCAGACTCTCTTTGCGGGATTCCTTCATGTCATCATTTCCCTCATATGCCGCTATAAGGGCATCCCACAATGTCTTAGCCGAAGTGTATTCCTTGAAAGCTTCAGCAACTTCCGGAGATAGGGCCATGGTTAAGCCAGCTAGAGCCTTTCGATCTCGTTCAACCCTTTCCCAGTCCTCATCTATCCAATCTGGCTTGGGTTTAGGAACCGGAGGTTGACCCTGTGCCCCCGGAGTTGTTGGAACATAGTCTCCCACCTCGATTGATCGCATGATCTTAGCATCATGATAGTTGACATAGTTGACGAATCTGTACTTCCAGCTCATAAAATCTTTGCCAGACATCAGACGTGGCGGTCTGGCAGATGTCCCAATCTTAGAATCCATTTCCAAGGTTGCACTTGAGAGACTTGACATGTCGAAGGCCATTGCTTACGGATCGAAAAGTGGGTTAACAAACGAAAGTCTTGATCGAAAAGTGGTTTACGGCTGAAGGATGGACGGATCGAAAAGTACTTTTCGATCGAGATGGATTGGATCGAAAAGTATTTGCTGATCGAAAAGAGAAATATGGATCGAAAAGTCTCGAAGGGGGACTTTTCGATCAGGGAGCACAACGGATCGAAAAGTCTCAGGGGACTTTCCGATCAATGAAGACTGATCGAGAAGTCTCAAGGGGACTTCTCGATCGAAAGGGTCGGATCGAAAAGTCTCAGAAGGGACTTTTCGATCGATGAAACAGATCGAGAAGTCACAAAGGGGACTTCTCGACTGGGCAGGCTTGGTCGAAAAGTCACTTAGGGGACTTTTCGAGCAAGGGCAGAGGATCGAAAAGCCACAAAGGGGGGCTTTTCGATCAAGATAAGCGGCTGAGGAGGCTTTTCGACCAGAAAATCTGATCGAGAAGTACTTTAATGGATCGAAAAGCTTCCAAAAGCAATCCGAACCCTTCTTTCACGAATTGAAACCTGCACAAAACACCTCCGAAAGTGCTAAAAGCTGAAAATCACCAGAAAACTCAAATCGTTAGTACTCAAAACCTTGAATCTGATATCGCGAGAGCCTCGAAACTTGCGTTTCTTGGCTCTGATACCAATTGTAAGTCCCGAAAACGGTCCAAACGCGATATCCAATCTCGATTGAGAGTGCGGAATCCAAACAATCGAGTGATTCAAGTATAATCGAAAAGTATAAAATAACGATTAGAAAAGTAAAGAACACAATCAACCACAAACCGATTTAGAAGACAAACACGTTGATGTCTCAAGTTGCAATACACGAATTCGAAATTCTCCTTAAGAGAATTTCGTGAACACCTTTTGAGTTTTACTCCACAATCAACAACCTAATAATGAGAGGAGAGCTTCCCTTATATAGTGAGTCTCCAACTTGCTAAACAAGACACCCTAAAAACCCTAATTACACATTAATTTCCGGATTTGACCATCTAGGCCCACTAAACTCCCTCTAAACACTTTCTAATTGAGCCCAAACATGCCTAAAATGGCCCAATGACCTAATATACCCATAACCCAACTCATTTTCACCTATTCTAACACATAGGCCTTCAGAATACTACGCCAAGTGATGATTTAATACACAAGCCACAAATCTTGGTCCTTACACTCAACAACAATCAGGTCGGTACTCCCGTACACGCAGAGAAAGTCCGATGAGTTATACGAAACACCAAAGAAAATAAAGCAGAACGTCAAACGAACAACGATCAGGTCGATCTTTCGATACGCAGAGAAAGTCCGATCGTTTGACAAAATAAAGAAAATCAAACAAGATTAAATCTTTGCAAAATGAACACATGTATACACAGTGACTTCTCATTTTGAATTTCACACTTATTATTCTTTTTGTGTCATGAAATATGCATCAAGATGTTGTCCACTTGGTCAAGCATTAGTATTTAGTGTATATCACATCTGAATACTTTCTGATTTGTCGAGCCTACCAAGCACATCAAACAATGATCTTATGGCCCTTTCATCTACTTTATCCATGAGTCAGATACGTATGCCAATGTACCATCATTTCCCAATGATCAATTTCTCACAATTACCATGCATTTTCTCAATTACTCCCCCTTACTTATAATTCTCCCCCTTAAAATGAAAACTCTATTTTTGGATATTCATTTTACACAAAAATAAAACTCTATTTTTGGCTTTTTGGAGAAAAACTTGTAAACAAATAAAAGTGATCAATCAACACGGATATGTTTCAGATTTTAGAATGCAGAAAATTTGCAGGTTAGAAAAATATGTCATGAAATTTAAGTTAAAACAGAATACTCCTCCATCGACAATTTTTCAATCATCGATAGGTCTTCTAGAAGTACCTGCACACTGGACAACCTGATTAGTTCACAAATAACCCGAAGCGAATCGCTTCTGGTCGACCAGTGTCCTGATTTTGCTTTGAAACCACCTTAGGTTTCCATTGTTGTTGTTTTGGTAATTCAGTTTTCGATGAAACAGTCACTGATGACTGTGATAATGAACCTACATTTTGATCCTTTGAAAATTTTGGAACAAAACGTTTTTGTTTATGAAAGAATGTAGGCTCAACTTCATCAAAAACTCTGCCTTGTTCATTGAAAAACTTAGATGGGGCAGGTTTACCAAAAACTGATTTCTTATTAAATCTTTGTGATGAATCAGCAGGTGAGGGACAATCTTTTGCCATATGCCCTGGGCGACGGCAAATATAACAAATTCTTGTCGTTTTATCCCATCTTGGATGTACCTGCGAAGAACACACATGAATATCTCTAACATGATCAGAATGAGAATCATATACCTGATGACGATGATCATGCACCCATTTAAAAGTTGGGCTTCGAGAGTTAGAACTTGCAGAAGAAATGTTATCTTTCACAAAAACTTCTGAAATCTTCCGAGCATCCACGCAGTGAAGAGGAAACTCTTTATCAGAAAACAATTGATCAGAACCCTTGAGTTTGTAGAATCTCTCAGGTTGAACTTTTTCAGCTTTGAAAACCTCCTTCTTCACTTGCTTCAACTTAAGCTTCTTGAGATTTGGTGATTCAGATGCTGGAACTTCTGCAGCTTGAGACTTTGGAACTTGAAAACCTAGACCAGTACATTTACCTGAAATCTTTTCCTCAGTAGTTGAATTCTGATGTCCATTCTTAGCTAACCTTGTGAATTCGGCTTTCACATCAGGAATTTTCTTTTGTTCATAGAAAATTGTTTCATCAAAATCAGGTTGAGACTGAATCTTGTCACTTGATGTAGCCGATTTCTCATTATCAGCAGACGACGAACCAGATACAAACATTGGTGCTAGAGGAATCTCAGATTTCAAGACCTTTTTCTTGTTCTTCTTGGTTTTCTTTTTCTTTACAACCTTTGCTTCTTCAGAAGTAGAAACTGATATCTTTGAAAAATCAAAATCATCAACCTGTTCCTTCACGTCTTTGACAGCTTCCTTGATATGAGCAGGGGGTGATGCAGTTTTATCAAACATCCTCTCAAAATTTGCATCATTTGCTAAGAAGCTCGTGAAAACTTGTGAATTTGAAACATTGTTGAACAATCTTTTAGCATCAAGAACTTGAATTTTGAGATCAGAAATTTGCTATTGAGCTTCTGCAAATTCTTTTTCTTTAGCAATCAAGCGCTTGGCAACTTTATGAGTTTCAAACTTTTGCAGACGAAGATTGTCAAGACCTTCATGTAGCTCCTTCTTCAGTTTATCCTCATTTTGCTTTTGAATTTCCAGATTTGCAGTTTGAAACTTGTTAACCCTAGTCAACTCCCGCTTATCATCTAATAATTTTTCCATATCAACTTGATATGCTTTGATTTTAGCATCAGATTCTTCAATACTCTTAGTAAGCAAATCAAGCTTAATCTTGGATTTATCAAACAAATTCTGAAAATCATTTGCAGCATCTTCTGCCTCTTCCTTCCATTTTTTCACTTCTTTGACTAACTCACCTTTTTCTTCACAAATTTCAGCTTTCGAAATTTCAACATTCTTCGTTTCTTGCTTCAATACTTCTAAAACTTTATTCAACATTTTGATTTCATTAGTCAAATCCTTATTCTTTAAAACCAAATCCTTTTCACATTCTTTAGAAATCTTCAATTCAGATTTAACCACCTCAAACTCTTCAGTCAATTGTTGAACTTTATTCATCAACAAAGCATTTTCCTTCATCAAACTCTCCAAATTTTCAGCAGATGCATACGAACTTGGTATTGAACTAGTATCTGAACTAGTATCTGAACCATAATCTTCTTGTAAATCATGGGTAACTATAAAGGCTGATGAATCATACCCAAATTGTTGACCCCAATCATATACACCATCATTTTGAGCAACCAAAGCAGTGGTCTTGCCTGTATTACTAGTAGATGGTTGAGTAAAACCAGGCTTTGATGATTGTGAAATATTAGCTTTCTGTTGACATTCTTTGGCAAAATGTCGAAGTTGTTGACATTTAAAGCACTTTAGTTTTGACTTGTCAAATCCCAATTTGTCACCAGAAATATTCCTTCCATGCTTCTTAAAAAATCTTTTAGATCTTTGACACAACATAGCATATTGCCACGAAACATCCAATTCAGTCAATTGATCATCATCAAGAGCATCAAGATCCTCACTGGTTAACTTTGCGTCAGCAACATTTTTGAGAATCAGACCAAAAGATGATGAAATCAATGCAGAAATCATTTTGGCACAATCATCGGTTGATTCTGCTGAAAAAGCATTTTGACTTGAATAATTTGGAATTGTAAAATTGCAACTTCTTGAGGAATTATTATCAGAATTTCCTGAAGCTCCAGCTAGAAAAGCAACACTTGGTGCTGTATTCTGATTTGGCTTAGACTTTGCACTCATGCTTGCACTATTTTCACCATGATACAGCTCAGGATGTTGCAAGGTAGCTGTTGACTTCTTAGAGTTTAACATTTCCATTTCTCGAGCATGAAGTTTTCCAGTAAGCTCGTGAAATGTTAAAGCAGAATAATCCTTGTCATGAGTTAGTAGCAAAACATAATTTTCCCACTTTTCAGGTAATGCTTCCATAATCTTTTCCTTTAAATCCGCATCAGATTTTTCAATTCCAATAATCTTCAATTCACTAATCAAATGTGAAAATCTTGAAACTAGAGCAGTAATGTTTTCATTGTCATAATTTTGAAAATTATCAAATTCTTTGTTCAAAACTTTCTTTCGACTCTTCTTATAATCAGCATTTCCTTCACATCTTGCGGATAGAGCATCCCATAATTGCTTAGATTTCTTGCAAGTACTAAATTGATGAAGCAATTCAGTAGGTAAAGCCATAGTAAGATAACCATAAACTTTCTTTTCAAGCTCATAACTTTTTCTTTCAGCACCATCAAAATCTTGAATTTCTTTAAGATCTCCATCTTCCATTGGTCGTTCATACAACTTTCGAATTGGAATCCATAAATCAATGTCATTCGTGCTAATATACGCAGAAAATCGTTTCTTCCAATTTTGGTAATCTTCAAGCTTTAACAATTTGGGAACTTTCTGACTTGTTCCAATTTCATTGTCAAAATTTAACATGGTTTGCATCGCGCTTTGCATTGCGGCAAAAGCTTGAAATTCCGACATCGTTGAAAATTTGAAAAATTCTGCCCTCCGAACTAGCAACGAACTTTGTCCGAATCTATCCGAACCTAAATATAATGTCCGAACCTCGACCGAACTAGTGACCGAATGCAAAAATTCCGAACCTTGACCGATCTACCACCGAACTCTTGCCGAACACACTTCGAGTCACCTCCGAACCTCAAGTCCGGAGCGGTTACTCCGAGCTTGCCCAGTAACCTCCGAACCTCGAAGTCATTTTTCGAAAACTCGTGAAAACGGACTGATTTTGATGAAACTCGATATAGTGGATCAGAAAAGTCGATAGGAAATGGTTTAGGAACAATTTTGACACAAAACACACGTAAAAAATGATAGAAAACACGTAATAAAACTTGAGAAAACTTCAAAAACGCTCAATAATCCGAGAATAGCAACCACAGATCAGTAGAGTGAACCAGAAAGCTCTGATACCACTTGAAAATGCGTGAGCATCGGATCTTCTACTCGATCTAGCTAATCGGACATCGAAACGTAATTAACCGATTGTTTTATTGATCAAACGAGAACAATTACA
This sequence comes from Deinandra increscens subsp. villosa, assembly GCA_039602395.1. Lineage (NCBI taxonomy): Eukaryota > Viridiplantae > Streptophyta > Magnoliopsida > Asterales > Asteraceae > Deinandra > Deinandra increscens. Next base: position 25,433,805 of record JBCNJP010000023.1, read on the forward strand.
ACCGGTAAACACTCAGATACAGACTCAGAGAATACACACTCAGAAACACACACTTAACAGATCTCGCACGCTCAGAACTCCTAAACACAAAGACCAAACAACTATATATACCCGATTGGCCGAACTCCCACCGAACCTCAGGTTCGGCCGGTCCGAACTTCAGGTTTGGACCTAGTTCGGCCAACCCTATATTGGCTTGAACTTGGTCTTCGTTCGATACTTCACACGACGCACATTTCAGGTATCAACAATTGTCTGACTCATGGATAGAGTAAGTGAAAAAGCCATAAGACCATTATTCGATGTGCTAGGTAGGCTTGGCAAATCAGAAAGTATACAAATGTGATATCACTAAATCTGATGCTTGACCTAGTGGACAACATCTTGATGCGTATTTCAAGATATTGAAAATATATGTGAAAAAGAAAATTGAGAAGTCACTGTGTATACATGTGCTCATTTTGAAAATATTTAAGCTTGTTTGATTTTCTTTATTTTCTCAAGTGATCGGCCTTCCTCTGCGTAACGAAATATCAACCTGATTGGTGTTCACTTGAGGTTCTGCTTTATTTTCTTGGTGTTTCGTATAACTCATTGGACTTTCTCTGCATGTACGAGAGTACCGACCTCATTGTTGTTGATTATACAATTTCAACTTGTTTTTATTTTTTTTATTTTGTTAAATCCGATGCCTTATTTGAGTATCGAAAGATCGACCTTAAGGTAGACGATTTAACGTTCTTGTTTCTTTTTGCATGGAACTCAATTGACTATATCATGAATACAATCACTATGTGTTAAATCACAAGGGAAATCACAAAGTGTGATAAGCAAAACATATCTGAGTATGTCTGATTGTGTGGGTTACACTGGCCAAAGCAAATCTAATCAATACCTTAACATATCCAGATGTTATGAGTATGATTATGCCTCAGTTTAAAGTTGGACAAATTATATCTGCAATTGACATGGCTTATGTGCTACAATAATTAAAATTGAAGCGTAGTTCAACACGTTTTGACCGATATGATCCCAAGTCGTGATCTTTCTCACAAAAGACAAAAATAGTGTCTAATTCTGTATTGCATTTACTTTTTAATATCAGAAAATATAAAAAAGATTTTAGGTGTTTTGATGTAAAGTTTCTAAAAATCAAAAAGATTTTATTTCTAATTTCTTTTGATTGATCAACACGGGATACAAATCAAATTTTAAAATCAAAATATCTTGGAGTCTCGAAGAGACGTTTTGCGCCAATATTATTTATGTTTGGCCAGGTTCTAAAGTGAAGAAGAATGTCACAACTTCAAGTCTTCTGAAGCTGTTGATAAGAAGAAAACACGCGCTGCAATGTCAAGTATTCAAGATCAGACTAACAATCAAGCTGAAGAGGAGTTTGATTGAAGATAAAACACTATGTGGAGAAACAGATACTGCACACGTCGAAAGGGAGTTTGTCAGAGCATAATCTGGTTCGTCGTGTGAAGTATTAGAAATAAGACAAAGGGGCTTGGAAGGTTGCTCACGAACCGGACACGAAGTTACAGTTCGTGACCCCACGAACTGGCAGTTCGTGGGTAGTCCAGTTCGTGGCAGTAAGTCTAGTATAAATCGCTTTTTATGTATAGATTCTTAACTTCTTGTCCAATCTACTGTGTGTTTTTGTGTGTGTAATCTCAGAAGCTTATCAATATAATCTTCATTGTATTTACCTTCTTGTGTCTTGATTTCTTACTCGAATTACATGTTTATCATCATGATCGAGTAGACGATCCACCGCTCATTCACTTTCAGTTCCATTGGAACGATGTACTCAGGAAGACTAGAATTGTTTCTGGGAGTGTTGAAGCTTAGCGTTGTGGGACGAATAGGGGATACAGGAGTCTGATCCCTGCCTGCTGTTATACCCTGAATTTTCGGCTGATAATCCAGGGTACAGGTACAGGCCAGGGACAGGAGTGACCCAGGAATTGAATGACCCAGAATTTAACAGGTAAAGTTCAAGTGACCCTGAATGTACCGGAAACGAGGTAATGTCTCGGGGTGTCTCTATAATCCAGGGAAGTCTATATTTACGTTACTCATTTTGGTTATATATTATGATGACCCATGATGAGTCTAATCCAGGGTCACCCTTATTTTATAAATGACCCAGCATGTGGAAATGACCCTGCATGCTAGGACATCGTTACTACCGTATTTTGTGCCTTTATCTAAGTGACGACAGGTTGACAAAGTCGGTCAAACGGTCGAATAAGGAAAGCTGAAGACTCATTTAGCACGTGGTAAAAGTCAGTTGGCTGGAAACTCGGTCAACTAACGGAAAGAGACGTTGAAGAGGAGATCCCTGAAATATCGGAAGAACAGTTGAAGACCCCTGGAATATCGGACGAGTCATTGGAGCTCTCGGAGTATAAATAGGACCTTTAGTCGTTTATTTTAGATTCATTCGAGCTTTACTCATTGTATTCTCGTACTTTTCATCTGCAAACTCAAGTGTACTCAAACGTTTAAGTGATCAATAAATTGGTAGCGTGTGTTATCGCTACCCGGGGTTTTTGTGCCGGCGGTGCCTTAGAGACATCTAAGGGCTAAGGGCTTTTCCCTAGTAAAAATTCTCGGTGTTCCTGCTTACATTTAAGGTTTCATTTGTGTTATCCAAATAATCAAACAATTACTTGATTTAATTCACGTTTTGCCCAGGATTTTACCTGTTGCCCCTGGAATTCGACTACTGTCCCAGGATTTTTGCAAACTTTCTTCACAAATTGATCTTTGGCACTAAACCTCACAATCAAATTTGGTTCAATTTTTACTAATCTAGCTTTGGTAATTTTTAGCCAAAACAATTTGGCGCCCACCGTGGGGCAATTGGTGTCAATTTTTTGTCAAACTCTTCTCAGATTCGTCTTAAACTTGATTTTCGCCAAAATCCATAAAAAAATGTCAACACATATGAACACCTCGAATGCTTCAGTCCCTGCTCTCAGCATTCCAACAAGTGGAGCCATTCCGCCGAGGGTCAATACCTCAACTGCAACCACACGCAATGATGGATCAACAATCAACCCTGAACGAATTGAGACGGATAACGTCCGTGAAGACCCTGTTCTGATATCCAATGATGATATCCTCTCCTCACTCACTAGAATGGAACGCTACATGGAACGCCAACAAAAGCTGAATCAGGAATTCCTGGCCCAACTAAGCAGTGTGAGATCAGAGATACCTAGGGCTGCACCAGCTCAACCTTCTCCACTTGACCCTAGGATTCTAAATTTCAACACCCCTGGGAATAATTCCAGGGTGCATGAAGACGTAACCCCACTGAATGGGAGATCGACATTCTTTCCTACTCAAACGGCTCATACTGATCAACCCAGGATGTCTACCATTAGAGACACAGTCACTAATCCTGGGACAAACATACCCCAGGATGTCGGTAACACTTCCCAAACTTTCACTCATTATACAAATACTAATAGTTCATTGCAGGATCCAGGGATCAGCCCATCAGTGGAGCGAGACATCCAGAAACTCAAGAGGATGATCTCAAGTGTCCCAGGAGTTGTGCAGCATATCCCTGAAGTTGGTCCAGCAAGCCATAGGGTATCCAGGTTTGCTCCACCAATTTGTGATGTGGAGATACCCAAGAGGTTTCAAACTCCCAGCATGAAACCTTACGATGGCACAACAGACCCTGAAGAACACGTGGCGCAGTATCGTGAAAGAATGGAGGTTATCTACATGCCCCCTGAAATTAAGGAGGCATGCCTATGCAAAGGATTCGGATCTACTTTGACAGGAGCAGCCTTGAAATGGCCCCTGAATGTTCCCCCTTACTCTATTACTTCATTTTCACACTTAATTAATTTGTTTAACAGTCAGTTCTCTTGCAGCCGCAACTTTGAAAAACTAACGAGCGATTTGTATAGGGTGACCCAGAATGCAGGCGAAACCCTAAGGATTTTTTTTAGCAGGTTTAGCAGGGAAGCCTTGGAGATACCAAACATGGACATGGCAACCGCGGTTCAGGCCTTCAAGATGGGACTCAACAAAGATTCACCATTCTATCAAGATCTAGTCATGAATCCGTGTCATAACATGGACGAAGTCCGTCACAGGGCGATACGCTTCATCAGGCTGGAGGAGGACAAACAAATCCTGGGAAAGGGTGAATCCTCCCCAGGATTCAACAGCTCCAACAGGAAATCGGAATCCTCACATCCTAGGTCGCAGCGATATAAGCCATACTCAAGGCCCGACGAACATCGAGTGAACAGTGTGGACCAGGATGAAGAGGAAGAAGAATATCCTTCCATTAATGATTATTGCTTTACTACTGACGTTTCTGGTATTATGTTTGCTATGCAGGACCTTGGAGACAAAGCAAGATGGCCCAAGAAAAATGATAAACCTTCCACCTGGAAGGATAAATCCAAGTGGTGTGCTTACCATGAAGACTTTGGTCATCAGACCGAGGATTGCATGGCTCTGAGAAGGGAAATCAGCTATCTACTTAGCAAAGGCTACTTGAAAGAGCTCCTGGGAAAAAAGAAGGATAAATCCAGGGAACAGAACTCAAAATCCAGGGACAATGGTGCAAGATCCTAGGATTTTGGACGTCCTGATGACCATCTTGAAAGAGCATCCTCTCCGCCCCTGGACGCTAAGGTAATACATTTTATTTCTGGTGGTTCTGACATTTGTGGTACCTCCTATTCTGCAGCTAAGAGGCATGCCAAGGAATCCAAGTCAGAAAGAGAGGGGAGACCCAGGAAGAGCTCTGTCCAACCTGATGTCAAGGAAATTGTATTCGGGGAAGACGATAAACTCGATATCATAGACCCTCATCATGACGGATTGGTGATAACACTTCACATTGCCAACAACATCGTGAAGAGAATCTTAATAGATGGGGGCAGTTCAGTAAATATAATCCAGCTGGAAGCTTTGCAAAAGATGGGAATTCCACATTCAGAGATCGTTTCGAAATCCACGGTACTCGTGGGTTTCAGTGGTGAAACAAAAAATACCTTGGGTGAAATCAAGCTTCCAGTCTACGTTGAAGGGCTTAACTCAGTTTAGCGTTTCTGTGTGATGGATGCACCATCGGGGTACAATGTAATCCTGGGTAGACCCTGGATTCATGACAACAGGGCTGTACCCTCAACTTATCACCAATGTGTGAACTGCCGACACCCTGGGGTGTGATCACAGTCCACAGCGACCAGCAAGAAGCCAAGGAATGCTACACTACATCAATGAAAATATCTTCCAAACAAAGACAAGGATAGCAATTAAAGAAAAAGGCCCGGGAAACCCTGTAAGCGAGGGAGCAAGACGTCAAAGGCGTTGAATTGGACCCTTCAAATCCAGGGAAGAGAGTCTATATTGGAACAAATATCCCAGGGCCGATAGAAGAAAAGTTAATACATCTGCTAAGGACCAGGATGTCGACCTTCTCTTGGTCCCATGACGACATGACAGGTATTTCTAAATCCATTATTACACATAAGCTTGGAATTGATAACTCTTTCAGGCCCATACATCAAAAGAGAAGGAAATTTGCACCGGAAAAGAACGTCATAATCCAAGAGGAGGTCGATAGACTTCTGAAAGCAAGGATGATTAGAGAAGTGAAGTTCCCCAGGTGGCTAGCCAATGTGGTGGTAGTGGGCAAGAAGAATGGTAAATGGAGGGTATGCGTGGATTACACGGACCTGAATCGTGCATGCCCAAAAGATCCATTCCCACTACCTCACATAGATTCCATGGTTGACGCGACAGCACGCCACGAAATGTTGACTTTCATGGACGCTACCTCAGGATTTCAACAAATCCAGATAGAACCCCATGATCAGGAAGATACGGCATTCATAACACCAACAGGTATATATTGTTATATAGTTATGCCCTTTGGACTAAAAAATGCAGGGGCAACGTACCAGAGATTGGTCAATATGATGTTCAAAGAAAAACTGGGGGACATGATGGAGGTGTATATCGACGATATGGTAGTGAAATCCAGGGTCACCAATGACCATGTCCAGGATGTCAAGGATTCCTTTGACATCTTAGACAAATACAACATGAAGTTAAACCCAGAAAAATGCCATTTTGGGGTTGGAGTAGGCAAATTCCTGGGATACATGGTAACTAAGAGAGGCATAGAGGCAAGTCCAGAGCAGATCAGGGCAATAGCCAACTTACAATCACCATCCAGCACCAAAGACGTCCAAAGACTTACAGGTAGAATTGCTGCCCTGAACAGATTTATATCAAAATCCTCGGAAAGATGCAGGGAATTCTACGATATTCTAAAGAAGAACAAGAAATTCAAGTGGAAGGAAGAACACGAGAAGGCATTCCAAGATTTGAAAACATACTTGTCCACGGCACCCTTGCTGATGAAGCCTAATCCAGGGGAGCCCCTGTCCCTGTATTTAGCAATTTCCAGGAATACGGTAAGTGCAGTCCTGACCAAGGATGTAGAAGGTCAGCAACACCCTGTTTATTATGTAAGTAAAAGCCTACTTGATTCTGAATCCAGGTATTCACACCTTGAAAAACTTATATTAGCCCTAGGTATGGCATCTACTATACTTAGACACTATTTTGAAACTCATACAATTCATGTTAGAACTAACTATCCCATAAAGTCTGTTTTGAGAAAACCAGAAATGTCAGGACGAATGGCTAAGTGGTCGGTGAAGCTGAGTGCATATGATCTGATCTACGAGGCCAGAACAGCTATAAAATCCCAGGCTCTAGCCGATTTTGTGGCTGATTTCAGTACTGACATACAACAAGAAGCGGACCATGAATTCCAGCAGCTTCAACAAGAAGAAATTTCAGAGTGCTGGACCTTGTTCACTGATGGAGCATCAAATATCAGGGGGACAGGCCTAGGAATTGTACTGAAATCGCCACAGGGGGACATGATACCCCAGGCTGTAAGATGTGGATTTCAAGCAACTAACAATGAAGCTGAGTATGAAGCCCTAATTGCTGGGTTACACTTAGCATTACACTTGGGAATTCAGCACATCCAGGTATACATTGACTCTCTTCTTTTAGCTAACCATTTTAATGGATCTTATGCAGCTAAAGGAGAGAAGCTAATTAAATACTTGGAAGTGGTAAAAAGAATGTACCAGGATTTTCAAAATTTCAATATTCTACAAGTACCAAGGGAGGAGAATGCTGAAGCAGATGCATTGGCAAACTTAGGTTCAGCATTCAAGGCTCTTGAAGACACTCATATTCCTATAATTCATATACTAACACCAGCCATAGACCAAGGTACAGATACCCAGGATTCCGCTATAGCAGATGAAATCCTAGTATCCAGTACCCAGGATTCTTCAACCCAAGAGGAATCCTGGACCAGACCAATTATTCAGTATTTGCAGGATGGTACTATTCCAGGGAATGAAAAGGATGCCCGTGCATTCAAGATAAGGGTAGCCAGGTACGTGATTATCAAAAATATATTGTATAGAAAATCTTTTGCAGGTGTATATTTGAGATGCTTGGAGAAGGATCAAGCCCAGGAAGTTCTCAAAGATATCCACGAAGGCGATTGTGGAAATCACACAGGGGGCAGGTCCCTAATGTCTAAGATCCTAAGAGCAGGGTACTATTGGCCTACTATGAGGAAAGACTCCCAGGATTTCTCCTAGAAATGTGACGCCTGTCAAAGACACGCCAATGTCCCTCACCAGCCTGCAGAACCATTATATCCTATTCTAGCATCTTGGCCCTTCATGAAGTGGGGAATGGACATTGTTGGTAAATTACCCAAGGCCCCTGGAGGAAAGGTATTCATGTTAGCAATGACTGATTATTTCTCCAAATGGATTGAAGCCGAGGCGTACGTCCAAGTCAGGGAAAAAGAGGTTATATCTTTCATTAAAAGGAACATCCTAATAAGATTTGGAGTGCCATCTGAGATTGTCTATGATAACGGGTCCCAATTTATTGGGAGTAGAACCACAGGATTCTGTGAATCCTGGGGCATAAAGATGATAACATTAACACCAGTACATCCTCAAGCCAATGGTCAGGCTGAATCAACAAGATTATAATAAACAACTTGAAGAAAAGGTTGAAAGAGAAGAAGGGAAGATGGGCAGAAGAATTACCCTTGGCACTATGGGCGGATAGGACCACATCCAAAAATGCCACAGGCCAGACCCCATTTTCCTTGGTCTTTGGTACTGAAGTAGTTATCCCAACCGAAATGGTGGTCCCAACATTCAGGGTCAGTTCTTAGACCCACGATTCGAATGGTCAGTCCCTGGTCGAAGACTTAGATACCCTGGATGAACTAAGAGATCAAGCAGCTTGGAGGATGGCAGCTTATCGACAAAGAATTTCCAAGACATACAACAAACATGTGAGGATCAGAAGGTTTAAAGTGGGAGATCTAGTCCTTAGAAAGGCGTTTCAGAACAAAACAAATACAGGGGATGGAAAGTTGGCTCCTAAATGGGAAGGCCCCTACCTGATTGACTTTGAGGCTGGTAAGGGGGCATATTGGTTAGCTAATATGGAAGGAGACCTACTACCACGACCTTGGAATGCAATACATTTAAAGGCGTATTTCATATAAGGTTTCCTGTCCCAGGATTCGAATACCCAGGTATGTGTTTGATTTTAAGTTAATGCTGGAAATCCAGGTTAGTTCTTCTCACTTAATTTATTCCGTTTATTCCTTTACCTTCGTTATTTATTTATTAACATCAGTTACTTGTTACATTTTATTTTGAAATTGGTATTCAACGCCTTGAATTCGCTAAGATCTATGTTTTGCCCAGAATCCAGGGTATCCCAGGATTCAGGGTACCTCACATGCAGGATATTCAGAAAATCAAAACATATGGAACAAAGCATGCTCGAGACACTCCAATTCGACAACAGTCAGCGTATATCTCCTAAGTTTGAGACTGGCCATCTCACCTCCGTATGGGTAAGGCCTACACCCATTTCTAAGGTTTGAGGGTTGAACATCCTCCATTCGAATATGGGCTATCACGCCTCGCCCGGGACGCACGTGGCAATTTTTGCCCCGCCCGAGACGCACGTGATCCAAGTATGAAACCCTGGGATTGTGGGATCATCCGTGTTAATAGCATTGGTGGCAACCTCCCAATCCAGGGACATATGCGGATCCCTTAAGGTTTAAAACGATTAACGCGTTTTCGAGATGGATTGGTGCTAACGTACCAACTTAAGACTCCGAGGACATGCCCTATCCGGTCAGTACGACTAAGAGGAAATCCCTAGTTCACCAGTACGGCACCGGGCATGACCCCAGAAATAACTCGAGAGACTGCCTAGTGACCCAGGATTATTAATCCAAGGTCATGACGGTTAAAACCTAAGCAAATTAACTACCTAGCTAGTTAATTCTAATCTTTATGTGCATATGACAGGGAACATTCACAAGATTATCAAGGCTACGAAGGTTCCCAAATCCTGGGGGCAACCCAGGAGTTCTAAGGTAAACCCTAGGATAATTCTACACAACAACGAGTGTTCTTTTTGAATATCTTAAACATGAGCATGTAGCTAAAACAGTTATATATATATATAAAGAACCCAACCTGGGCCCGGAAAAGCTCCGGACGTCCCAGGGTGGGAACATATCAAAAGACCCTGGATTCCGCATCCAGGGGTGGGACATTGTCTAAAACAAAATAAACCGGGAAAAATCGTCCGGCATTACATCACATGCATAAAAATAAAATTGTTTTTAAAACATCAACCAAAAGACAAGAAGGCGACCCCTGTTCTTCAAGCTGCATCTTGGGGCACCTCCTTAGCTTCATCAACTGAGACCTCCTCCGCTGCCTCGGACCCCTGGACAGGCTGCTCTCCTTCCTTCGGCTGGTCGATCTCCATGGCGTGGCTAGCGGGATCCTTGGACGGGGTACCCTTACTAGACCCAGGGTCGGCATCAGAGTCACACCCAGCGGGGATGGTTGCGCCTAATTCGCGCAGTTTGTTTGCCCATCCAGTCACATCCCACTTGGGGTTCTGAAACCCGAGATCCTTAGCCTCCTTCGCCATTTTCAACCTGCATTGAAAAAGGGAGATGCGAGCAATGAGCTTGCCTTCATCGCCCTTTGCAGCCAAAGCAGCCTCATAAGTAGTCCGTGCCTCCACTGCCTTCTTCTCGAGATCCTGAACCAGCCCCAGGTTTTTGTTGGCCGCTATCCTGACCGAGTTCAACTCCTTGGTCAGAGCGGCAACCTCTTTCTTGGCAGAAGCCTCAGCATCCTGGGCCCGCTTTTCAGCAGCCCAGACCAGTTCCAGGAATCGCCCAGCAATCAACAGGAAAAGGTAATTTGATTAATATTTAAGACCTTGAATTAGTTCGTTGTATAGAACATTCAGGGGTACCCAGGATTAACTTACTTGGCGAGAAGAAGCCTCGGCATGGGCACGAAGCCCAGCAGCATCCAGATTCTCCAGAGATTGCACAACAGGAGCGGTAGTAGTAAAACTGGCCCTGGTCTTGCGCTTGGTGCCAGAGGTCTTTGAGGAAGGAGCTTTGGGAGCAGTCATAGGTTCGGTCTTCACGGAGGTAACAACTTGCAGGTCCTGTTCAGATTCACCTAGCAGAAGGTCGTCCAGATCAAGGTTTTCCAGGTTGATGGGAGTGGCGGCAGCTAGAAAACAGAAGTGTCAAAAATTAATAGAGTCCAAGGCACAAAAGGCAGGGTACCGGTGTACTTACAGCTTGACATACTATGCGAAGTGGAGGAAGCGGCTTGGTGAAGATCAGCCCCGAATTCTCTATCAGCTTCACTGATGCTCAGGAAGGCCACGAATCTCTCGTGCGTCCCTGGATTAGCTGGACCGATGGAACTCAAGCTGGGAACTGCAAAACAAAAATCCAAGGTTAGTATTTGAATAAGATATAATCCTGATCCCTAATGCAGGTAAAAACCTACCATCTACTCTCCACCTAATTGGAAGGCTCATCCCTCCTGGAATAGTCGACCTCTTCACGAAGAAAAACTTCCCTTTCCATTCCTCATGAAACGAAGCCCGAGGAACCATCTGAACTTCTTTGTTCAAAGCTTTGAACAGGAATCGATTATTACCGTGGGACTTGAGCTCGTAACCCAGGGCCAGCTCAGACAAGCCGACCTGGGAGTCGAACTCGTCTTTCAGACGGTCGATGGTGCCCAGAATTCTCCAAATGATAGGAAGGGTTTGGGCGAAAGCCAGGCCAGTAGCTTTGAAGAAATCGGCCAAGAGACCGGTGAAAGGGAACGAGAGACCCATGGCGAAGGGTGTAAATGGAAAACAGACCCAAGTCTCCGAACAGAAATCTGATCGGAGTCTTACGTCGAAAGGCCTGATCTCAGTGGATTCAGGGAAGAGACCCGACGACAACAATGCAGCGATGTCGCCGTCGGTAAAAGTGCAGGTCTCGAGCGCTCGGCTCTGGAGGTAATGCTGGTCGAGGAAATCCTCAATCCCAGTCTTTCTAGTTAAGGTTTCCGACCGAATCTTCTTTCGAGTCATGGTGGGAGTAAATGGAGAAGAAGACTATGGTGAAAGTTTACCTGAATGAAGAAAATCGGAAGCTGGAAACGTCGGAGGAAAACCCTTGCCCTCGAGAAATTTGTGTGAAGAAAGGAGAGGTTAAGGGTAGTATTTAAAGAAATGGAGAAGTTACAGAGGTGATGGGAGGTCGCTTGGGACGTGGCATCATGGATGCGAAATTAACGGACACGATTGAAGCAAGGGGTGATGTGACCCAAAATTTGAAATTTTCACAGCTATAAAATCTATCCACAACTCGCGAAAATTTGGGGGCAATTGTTATACCCTGAATTTTCGGCTGATAATCCAGGGTACAGGTACAGGCCAGGGACAGGAGTGACCCAGGAATTGAATGACCCAGAATTTAACAGTTAAAGTTCAAGTGACCCTGAATGTACCAGAAACGAGGTAATGTCTCGGGGTGTCTCTATAATCCAGGGAAGTCTATATTTACGTTACTCATTTTGGTTATGTATTATGATGACCCATGATGAGTCTAATCCAGGGTCACCCTTATTTTATAGATGACCCAGCATGTGGAAATGACCCTGCATGCTAGGATATCGTTACTAACGTATTTTGTGCCTTTATCTAAGTGACGACAGGTTGACAAAGTCACTCAAACGGTCGAATAAGGAAAGCTGAAGACTCATTTAGCACGTGGTCAAAGTCAGTTGGCTGGAAACTCGGTCAACTAACGGAAAGAGACGTTGAAGAGGAGATCCCTGAAATATCGGAAAAACAGTTGAAGACCCCTGGAATATCGGACGAGTTATTGGAGCTCTCGGAGTATAAATAGGACCTTTAGTCGTTTATTTTCGATTTATTCGAGCTTTACTCATTGTATTCTCGTACTTTTCATCTGCAAACTCAAGTGTACTCAAACGTTTAAGTGATCAATAAATTGGTAGCGTGTGTTATCGCTACCCGGGGTTTTTGTGCCGGCGGTGCCTTAGAGACATCTAAGGGCTAAGGGCTTTTCCCTAGTAAAAATTCTCGGTGTTCCTGCTTACATTTAAGGTTTCATTTGTGTTATCCAAATTATCAAACAATTACTTGATTTAATTCACGTTTTGCCACGGATTTTACCTGTTGCCCCTGGAATTCGACTACTGTCCCAGGATTTTTGCAAACTTTCTTCACAAATTGATCTTTGGCACTAAACCTCACAATCGAAAAGCTCTCTTGCCTTTCCGATTTCTTCCCTGATCAAGTAATCTCTCTTCTTTTCTTTTGATTTTCTTTTCCCTATCATGACCAAAAGATTCGTTCATCCTGAATCGGATGTACTCTTTTCGGAGTAGAGGACTTTGTAGACTAAAAGTTCCTACTGAACCCCGAGCAGGAGACCTGCATAATTTGGAACAACAATCATAGTTCAAAATTCCGGATTATGCTTTAGAGACCACAAAGAAGAAAGATGATTCTTTAGAGTTAATGAGAAACATAAGTACACTGATCAAGCTCTAAACTTCTTCATCTTCATCTTAAATAATTGCAAAACAAATGATGGAGGAGCAAGAGAAATCATCAAAACAAAAATAACTACTCAGTAGAAAGAAAGAAAAATTTTAAAATTCTTCTTGAAGAATATAGCAACCATATAAGTTCAAGATAAACTCTCTTAGTGGTAGGGCTACTTTAGAATAGGATGTATAAAAATCGTATTTCTGTTTGATCAATGAAAACGATCTTTTTCTCTTTTTATTTATTTTCTTCAAATACTTAGTGGGAGATTGTTAGAACAAATATGTTTTCGCTAAAAATTACAAAGCAAAATTAAGTAACCAAATTCGTTTGTAAGGTATGGTACCATGGATGTTGAATTGTGTAATCAGTTCAGAACAATAGAGATTTAAAGTTTCAATCAAAGAAAATCAAACACAACTGAGAAATTCCCAGGATGCAAGCATCAACACAGAGATTTATACGAGGTAAAATCCCTTAATCCTTGGATGTCTCCAAGGATTTCCGGCATAAAAAACCTCGAGCAACGATAACACGCATTGCTGATATTATTTCACTGAATATTTTTTTACAATTAATTGCCGCTGATTGCAAAGTGTAAGTGTGAGTACAAGTGTTTTCGAGAGCCAAAAAAAAGTGAGTGAAAAACTAGACCTAAGCCGCCTTTGAATACATCTATAATCCTTACTAATTGCCCGAGATTCCTGGGATCTTCTCTCCAACAGAAATTGATCGTTGTTGACTGAATTTTTGACGATTCTTCATCTTTATGCGTCTTCAGCTAACGACTTAGCTCACATAACCGTTGCTTGACCTTTTCCACCTGGCTATAGATCCAGCAAAGTCAAAGTACATTGTTAGTAACAACGCCCGAGCATGCTGGTTTACCGAGCATGCTAGGACCAAGTAATACACACGAGTATCCCCAGGATGCATGACATCCTAGGATGTAAATTCGATGAAACGTACCCAGAATGTAGGGTATAAATTTAGGGTATAACAATTTCTACCAAAATTTGCAATTGTAGATAAGAATTCACAATTGTGAATTTTCAAAATTTTTGGTGAGTCATAGTACTTGGATCAATCTTAGCCACTCATCACATTTTTAACTGCTCCACGTTCTCCATCCACGTCCCATCGGCTCTACAACTTCACCTCTCATAAATAACCCCCTCTCAGGTCAACTTTTCCCACATTGTTTAGAGAGAACTTCTGTCGCTTCCGTTTTTCTTCTCCGATCAGGTAACCGTTCTCCTTTCTCTTTAAATTTTTGCTTTCGATCATGACCAAGCGACATATTCGCCATGAGTCCGAGATCTCTCCCGCTGGGGTAGAGGACTTTTACGATCAGAAGTTCTTGCTTAACCCCGAGGAGGAGACATGCACCTTTAAAAATGGCGATATTGCTGCTATCAAGGCCTCTGGCCTACTTCCCATCACCGTGGAGATCAGGCCTTTCGACCCCAGGTTGAGGTCTGATTTCTCATCCAAAAACTTTGTTTGTTTCCCGTTCACACCCTTCAGCCTTGGTCTGTCTTACCCATTTACCGGCCTTGTCGCTGAGTTCTTCAAGGCCACCGACCTTTCCTATGCACAAATGCTCCACGTGGCCTGGCACATCCTAGGTACCCTTAAACGTCTGAACTGTACCTTCAAACCTCTGACCGGACTTTTTGAGTTGGCCTAGGCCTATGAGCTTAAATCTCATGGGTCAAACCGTTTCCTTCTTAAATGTCTATCCCAGGATCAACAATTGGTCCTGCGTGCAACCCAGCGTGACGAGTGGAAGGGGAGATTATTCTTCATCAAGTGTTCGAGCATCCCGAGGTGTGATGAACTTCCTTAGAGATGGATTGTAAAGGGTAGGATGACCTGTCGTAGATGTTAGGGGTTTTTAATACCAATATTGAAATACTGACCTTGGATGTTTATTTTTGTAGTGCTGAGTTTGCTGGAGGTTGGTCCTGAAGAAGAAGCTACCGAAGACAACCTGGAGAAGTTTTTGGGGATTCCTGAGTCTGAATGCACATTTAGAGTCGACGATCATCCTGCTGCTTCTTACCACACTCCCAGCATGTCGAGTTGTAAGTATATCAGGATTCGTCCCTTTTTATTTCATACCTTTTGTTTAACATCCTTGGATGTGCTTTTCAGCTGTTGCCCCCAACTTTGATGTCGACGACCTTAAGGCTGCCCTGACCTCAGGGATGGAGGGAGATGAGGACCTCCATATACTGGATTTCACGAAGATTGAACCCACCCCTGTATCCATGGCTTCCAGCACAAAGCGGAAGACCCGAGGTTCTGGCGCCGCCGTTAGCAAACACCCCCTGTCTGAGATGCCACTCCAGGATTTGGCACTTCATGCTGAGGCTGCTACTCACCAGGTAATCCTGAGCAGTTCCTATACTGTATACACATCGTTTGGTGGCTAAAAATGACAAGAAGGCAGTGGAGGCGCAGGTTCAGCATAAGGCAGCTCTGGTTAAGGCTATGGAGACGACCAGGAAATTGGCCGTGATCTCGATCCTGCAGACCAAGCTGAAGATGGTCAAGGAGGTAAAGGACTCGGGTCACACCAACCCCATCTGGGGTGTGCAGCTTTGGGTGAAGAAGCTGCGCAGCCTGGGAGGCACTTTTCCCTCAGGATACGACTTCGAGGAAACCCAAGGTATGAAGGTGGTGCCTCCTGTTGGTGCATCCATGTCAGGGACTGAAGTGAAGCAGCCAAGGGTCGAGGATGCTGGGGTGCAGAAGGATGCGGAGGAGGAAGCAGTGAAGGAAGAAGATACGGGGGCTGATAATGCAACAACTATGGACATAGTTCAATAGTCCATGATCCTTTATTTCCTTTATTATTTGTCTATTTTAAAAACAATTTCATTTTTTTTTGTAATGGATGCCGAAGGATGTTTAACGGTCGACACAATGTCCCACCCACGTGCAGCAGGCTTGTGGGTTTTGACTTGCCCCATCCTGGGGTAGGCGGTTGGTTTTAACCCGACCTTAGGATGGCTTTTAATGTTTAGTATTTTGCTCGTGTCGTGAATGCTTATTTACCTGCATAGATAGGAATATAAAATGTATTCAGGTTGCAGGAGACAAGTCATTACCTTCTTCATCCTAGGATATACCCGGGGTGTCGGGGTCTCGGGGTCTCGCAGTATATTCTTACTACTTTTTGTCTTGTGTGCTCACCACTTGTCTTTGTTTCCTGTATGTTTAGGAGTACCATAAGTCATTTAGTGTCTCTTAACTGAAAGGGAATTATCAAATTCCCATTGTGACTAGGATTTGGCATGCTTCATGCCATCCAAGGTCACAATCTTGGGGTGAATCCCAAAAACACTATGGTTAAACCCAAGAATCCTGGGGTTAAACCTGAAAATACTGGGGTCAAGCCCAAAAATAGGTCAAGCCCGAAAATACTAGGGTCAAGCATGAAAATACTGGGTCAAGCCCGGTGCCAATCCACCGAAATAGTGTAAATCCCAGTGCCGTACTGGGGAATTCTAGGGATCCTCGTGTCATACTAACGAACTAGGGAATTGCCTCGTTTGTCTTAAGTTGATATGAAAATATCAAAAACCTTAAGGGATTTGTGTATCTCCATGAATCATGAGGTTGTCGCCCATGCTGTTAACACATGTTGATCCCACAATCCTAGGTTATACTAAGCCATCGTGCACAACTGGCGAGGGTCGTGCGCTATAGGCGATTACCCAAACGTAGGACACATGACAACCTCTCAAACCTTAGAAGGTATGCAAGATACCTTGAACGGAGGAGAGATGGCAAATCTCTAACTTAGGAGAAACACATCCTTAGCTTGTGTATTCAGGGACAAGTACCTTTCTTCACTCAAGTGTCTTCACTATAGATGTCAGCAAGTTTTAAGAATGTAATAAACAGGAACGAAAAGTAAAAAATAGTAAACAGGAAAATAAGTAAGACAAATACCTTGAAAGGTTTAGTGGTTAGGAAACATACCTGGGATGCAGCATCCTGGGAAGCTAAACTTACATGAAATAGGCTTTCAGGTGGATTGCATTCCATGGTCTTGGCAGCAACTCTCCTTTCATATTAACAAGCCAATATGCCCCC
Organism: Deinandra increscens subsp. villosa; assembly: GCA_039602395.1. Classification (NCBI taxonomy): domain Eukaryota; kingdom Viridiplantae; phylum Streptophyta; class Magnoliopsida; order Asterales; family Asteraceae; genus Deinandra; species Deinandra increscens. The sequence continues at coordinate 25,450,944 of JBCNJP010000023.1, forward strand.
TTACCATCCTCAGAATTGATCAAGTTGGACCTTCCAATTTAGGGGCTAGCTTACCATCCCCAGGATTTGTAGTATTCTGAAATTCTTTTCTCAGGACCAAATCTCCTACCTGGAATCTCTGAATCCTCACGTGCTTATTATACGTCTTAGAAATCCTTTGTTGATACGTGACCATCCTCCATGCAGCTTGTTCTCGTAGTTCATCTACCATGTCCAGGTCATTGTTAGCATCCTAGGTCTGATTGCTGACCCTGAATGTTGGGACCACCATTTCTGTTGGGATTACTGCTTCTGTACCAAAGACCAAGGAAAAAGGGGTTTGGCCAGTAGCATTCTTGGATGTCGTTCTGTCTGCCCATAATGCTAGAGGTAGTTCTTCTTCCCATCTTCCCTTCTTCTCCTTCAGTCTTTTGATGAATGATATGACTTCTTTCTCCTTAACTTGAACATATGCCTTTGCTTCTATCCATTTTGAGAAATATTCGGTCATTACGAGCATGAAAACTTTTCCTCCTAGGGCCCTAGACAATTTTCCCACGTTATCCATTCCCCACTTCATGAAGGGCCAAGATGCTGGGATAGGATACAAGGGCTCTACATGCTGATGAGGAATGTTCGCATGCCTTTGACATGCATCACATTTGAGGGCGAAATCCTGGGAATCCTTCCTTAACGTTGGCCAAATGTATCCTGTTCTCAGGATTTTGGACGTTAGAGACCTGCCCCCAGTATGGTTTCCACAATCGCCTTCATGAACATCTTTAAGTACTTCTTGGGCTTCTTCCTTTTCCAAGCATCTTAGGTATGTGCCTGCAATAGATTTTTTATACAATTTTGCTTTTATAGTGACATACCTGCCACCTTAGTTCTGAACGCTCTAGCATCTTTCTCTTCTTCTGGGATGGAGCCGGTCTGTAGATACTGAATTATAGGTTTGGTCCAGGATGTACTCACTTCTAGAGAATCAAAATGTAGATCATCCTGGGTAATGGATATTAGAATTTTGCTCCCAAGATCATTGTCCTCTGAGCTCTCACCCTGGGTGATAGCCGGAATCAGTCATGGATTATAGGGTTGTGTGTGCCCTCTATAGCCTTGAACGTTGAGCCCAAATTTGCCAATGCGTCCGCCTCATAATTCTCTTCTCTAGGTATTTGTTGTATATTGAAATTTTAAAAATCCTGGGCTATAGTCTTCACTATTTCCAGGTACTTGACCAACTTCTCTCCTTTCACTGCATAGGATCCATTAAAATGGTTAGCTAAAAGCAAGGATTCGACATATACCTGGATGTGTTGAATCCCAAGATGTAGAGCTAGTTGCATCCCAACAATCAGGGCTGGGCTTCATATTCTACCTCATTATTAGTTGCTTGGAATCCACACCTAACAGCTTGGGACATCATGTCCCCCTGTGGAGATTTCAGTATGATTCCTAGGCCTGTCCCCCTGACATTAGATGCTCCATCTGTGAATAGTGTCCAACATCCTGAGACTTTTTCCTCTTGTAAATGCTGAAACTTTTTGTCAGCTTTTGTTTGCATATCATCACTGAAATCAGCCACAAAGTCTGCCAAAGCTTGTGACTTTATTGTTGTTCTTGCTTCATAAACTAAGTCATAAGCACTTAGTTTGACTGACCATTTTGCCATCCTACCTGACATTTCTGGCTTTCTCAAACTAGACTTGATAGGATAGTTAGTTCTTACATGTATAGTATGTTTTCCAAAATAATGTCTCAGTTTAGTTGAAGCCATACTTAAAGCTAAAATAAGTTTTTCTAAATGAGAATACCTGGATTCAGCATCAAGCAGACTTTTACTTACATAGTATACTGGGTACTGCTGGCCTTCTGCATACTTGGTTAGTACTGCACTTACCGTGTTTCTTGAGACTAAGAGGTAAAGTGACAACGACTCTCCTGGTTCTGGCTTCATTAGCAATGGTGCTGAGGATAGATATGTTTTCAAATCTTGGAAAGCCTTCTCATGCTCTCGAATCTTTTGTTCTTTCTCAAGATGTCGTAGAATTCCCGGCATCTTTCTGAGGATTTAGAGATAAATCTATTTAGGGCTGCTACTCTACCTATTAGTCTTTGCACGTCCTTGGTTGACGCTGGTGACTTAAAATTTATTATTTCTCGGATCAGCTCAGGACTGGCTTCAATTCCTCTTTTCGTCACCATGTATCCTAGGAACTTGCCAGCTCCCACTCCAAAATGACACTTCTTAGGATTCAACTTCATGTTGTATTTGTCGAGGATGTTAAGGGTTTCTTTCGCATCCCGGATGTGGTTGTTCACTTTCACGGATTTGACCACCATATCATCGATATATACCTCCATGGTGTCCCCCAGTTTCTCTTTATACATCTTGTTCACTAGCCTTTGGTAAGTTGCACCTGCATTCTTTAGTCCAAAAGGCATAACAATATAGCAATAAGTACCTGTAGGGGTGATAATGCAGTGTCTTCCTTGTCATCAGGTTCCATCTGAATTTGCTGAGATCTAGAGGTTGCATCCATGAATATCAACATTTCGTGGCCTGCTGTTACATCCACCATTGAATCTATATGTGGTAATGGAAAAGGATCTTTAGGGCATGCTCGGTTAAGGTCAGTGTAATATACACAGACCCTCCATTTTCCATTCTTCTTTTCCATAACCACAATATTGTCAAGCCATCTTGGGAATTTCACTTCCCTTATCATCCTGTTCTTGAGTAGACGATCCACTTCCTCTTGGATTATCACATTCTTTTCTGGGGCATACTTCCTTCTTTTCTGGTGCACTGGCCTGAAAGAAGAATCAATTCCAAGTTTATGGGTTATAATATTTTTAGATATACCTGTCATATCTTCATGACTCTAGGCAATTGTAGATTTCCTGGACTTGAGGAATTCTATCAGCTCTTTCTCGATAGGCTCAGGAATATTAGTGCTGATCAACACCCTTTTCCCAGGATGCAGGGGGTTAAGTACTATTTCTTTCACGTCTTGTTCCCTTGCTTCCATGGTATCTTAGCCATCTTATGTAATTGCTATCCTAGGCGGCTTTTTGCAGAGATCTTCATTGAGGATGTATAACAATCCTTAGCTTCCTGTTGGTCACTATGGATTGTGACTACCCCCAGGGTGTTGCTAATTTTACACACTGGTGGTAGGTCGATGGTACGACTTTCATATTATGAATCCAAGGTCCGCCCAAGATGATGTTGTACCCGGACGGTGCATCCATGACACAGAAGCGTTGCATTGAGTTTACACCTTCAACAGACACTGGGAGCTTCACCTCTCCCAGGGTGTTCTTGGTCTCTCCGCTGAAATCTACAAGTACCGTAAATGTAATTTGCAGTATATGGAAATCTTGGAGAATTCTACTAGGCAAGCCAATGGTTGTATTGGGACCAAATTCCTGTAACCCTTTTTTTTCTCTCGTGGTATTAAATGTTGAACATGTTGAACTCAACCAAATAATTAAAGTCATCTATCTTTGAAAACGCTATCGCACTTGAATTTGCCCCTTTACTATTGGATTCTAATCCATACGTGAACCCTTTTGAAGCATATTATGAAAATTTTGTCCTGGTAGGACACCGTCACACTCGTGTATTTCAATGACCAGTCTTCCTTAACAACGAAAACTCTTGACGAAACCCTTGACTGGTTTGAACTCATTTTGAATCATAATTCTATTTTTACGATATTACCGACCATATCAATCCCTGGAACTTTACGATCGTGAGATAACTTGGACATATATTCACTAGAAGGATGCCTAGACAACGTTAGATGAACGAATTGGATAAGTCATATGTCGGGAGCACTGGAGCGTATTTATTGGCTGAAAGCTCTTGTGAAGTTACCCTCTGAAGATTCACACTCCCTGATTTTCTTGTGCGGACCAATACTTGTTGCCAGCAACATCGACACGGTTGTACAAACTGCCTACCACACCGCAAGCATATTTGTCACTAATGGGGATAATGTTAGTGAGAATCCTTCCTGACTTTCAAACTAATGACTTCCAGTTTTAACGTAAGCACTATTCCGATTGATCTCCTGAGCCTGAACTATCAATTTTTGTCTGCATAATTCAACCTTTCATGATTTAGCAACCAGCAATTTCTGATTCTCGTGCTTTGTAATCCTTTATGTCCTGGATAAGCTTCTAAGATTTGAACCGAAAGGTGTTACACTTTTGGTTAGTTTTTTTCTACTAGTTAACACCATTGATGATAAGACGACCTTGTGTTTCAAGCGCAATAATAATACCAAGCTTTATATGGAAACTCTATCTGCACCCATCGAGCGTGAACTTCTTGTTATCGATAGCTAACTGTGCGATCAAACTATACTTACCCTTCTTACACATTAAGTACATCAAGTTATCCGTACATTTTGTACATTATTAACGCTCCTATCATAACAACTACCGGAAAATTTATAGTATACGGATCCTCAACACCCATTCAGTAAACTTTCATTGATGAACCCAACTTGAAACTAAACCTTGTGGCCTACTTAAATCTTGATCTTCTTGAAATCTGAAGCTTTATGATACTCGTCCTGCACGTGCCAACCTCTTTGCTAGAATGGAAAACCGTACGCATCTTACTGATATTGTGAATGGAAATAACTACACCTTTTGTTTGTACAACGTATTGATTTTTTTTAATCTCTCGCCCCTTTTACATTCAAGCGTTTGGGAGAAACTTGAAGTCCTCTATTTCCGATAAAAGTAACCAATGTGGTTTGACTAATATCTAGTAATGGCGAGTAGTTGGTACACTTTCAAGGTGCTAGTAGTGTGGTGTGTTAGCTGCGGTACACCCTATATATAAACATTGGCGGCACGTTGAATGTGGGACCAGTACTGGACTAAGGATTGACTTTAGAGTCACACAAGGACCTCATCTCGAGAAACTCCAGCTAACGAGACTAGGTCCATGATAAAACTGCTTAATGCTACTTTCTCAGAGATTACAGATATCCCTTACGTATTCATACCAAAAGAGACATACCCAAAATAATCAAACTTCATGCTTTCAATTGTCCGAGTCTAGAAGAAAACTTTTCTAAAGCAAATTTCCTGCCATGATTTAGACGCGAGTTCTGACTCAGATGAACATCAACGTATTGAAAACCAGAGATTTTCCCTTATGAATGACAAACCACCTGATCGAATGATCAACTCTAATTTTTAGAAGCATGTGAAAAGAAGTAGATCGACTTTCGTTTAAGGGACACTGCTTTTGGGTTGACTGCCTTGTTTTTATGAACTCTCTGGCATTCACTGAGGTGATAGGCCTGATCCTTTTCTATGGAACACCCGATTTGATCTTTTGACCCGCGGTAAACCTGCACTGAACCCTAGCAAAAACGCATAGGTACAGACAACCCAAACCAAAGCCACTTTTGAACATCCTGATGTTTTGTGTTTCGCAAACACCCTTTTATAACACTTTTGTACTTTATCTTACTTTTAAAGACCATTTGAACCGATGTTTTGACAAGAAAGGAAACATGACGCATGAAGCACAAGAACACCAAGGAGATTGGGCGTACTGGTAAGTAAAAATAGTGGAGATTTCCCCTAATGAGATGATTGCTCTATTGAGTCGTTAAACCGTGAACACATTCATCTCAGTATCCAAATGCACGAATTTCCTACCAAATCTTGTCAAGCATGCTAGATATTTCTATGTGAATTTTGTACCCTCTATTACGCCGTTCACATCCTCCCTGCTGGTATCTTCACTAGTGTCATTTTAAGCCCACACTTCATTCTTGGAATGTGTAGTTGCGACTATCATAAGTTTGCAATCCCATCACGTATTCGAATTCATGAACTAAGCCATTGGTGCTTTTCCTTATTTTCTATTCTCATGCTTGATGCCAGGCGTAATCCTGCATATCACTTTTCAATATTCGATACCTCATAGTTACACTTTTATTTTCTTGAATCTTCACTCTAAATTTTTGGATTCCTTAGCAAGGTAATGTGCATGATGATATGTTGTATGATACTGAACTCCAACTTGAATTTGAACCTAATTGTCTATGTGATTTCTTGAATGATTCTTAACAGAATTGAGTAATTCTTTTCTAAAACAAACTGCTACATGTTACCTTTTAAATGGCAATGGGCTCTCGATTGGATTTCTCTTTAGACACCAGTCCTTGTGCCACAAATATCAGTGTGTTACCAGTTAAATTTTAGTATGTGAGTAGCTGTTGAACCGTTTTAACCGTGATAACTAGTTTGTTTGCTTCTGATCTTCTCATGAGTGATGTTTATAAAACATACATGTTTATGCATGCTAAAATTTAAGAATCTAATCCTATGTTTAGGGTATATAAATTGATTAATCATTGAAATGCTGGTTTAAACATAAGTTGAGTAGAATTGCATGATTAGTTATGTGTATGAAACGTGTTAGTAACTAGAAAATGATATGTTGTGAATGTATTAACTTGATTGGGTATGCAAACCATACACCATACAAGGTCCTAAGTCTCCTACCTCGGTGGGAATGACAAGACTGTGTGAAGTTGTCCCGTCAACTTTGCACCGTATGGGGGTGTGTTGGTTAGTTTATGAACCTATATGCTAGAGATATGTCATGTTAGGGTCGTATGCTAGTATATAAGGTGCTGGGACGATTGTATGCGTTGTATGGTAAAAACCTTCATACTAGATTGCATGCTAGTATGCTTTGACCGCATCAACCTTTAAAAGAAATCGTCATAGAAAGTCGTATGCTATCTGAACCGTTATTTCATGAAATATGAATATTAATGTTATTATGAACCATGTGAACTTAATTGGTCATAAATCCATAAAGTACTAAATCAACCAATGGTTTCCCATGTTAACTTGATTATTCTTGTGTGTAATTGTATGCTATTTGCTAGTTGGTGGGAAAATTCAGACGTTTATGTTTTCGTCAGACAATGGGACTATTAAACAATCACCGATTGACTTTACTCACCCCCAATTTTGCTCATACCCAAATCCCTTTCTCTTCAACTCACCTGGATTTTGGTGAATGCGAACGCGTTAAATGAAACGAGTCACGAAATGAGAATCTCACTCCCGCATTTAGTACAATAGCTAGAGACTATTCAAATGTATTATGATTCTTCTTCGTATTGAAATTTTGATTTGGGATACTTATGTATCATGTTACTCTATTCGGCTTTGTCACTCAACACGATTCCCGTAAGACAGTCGTTCTGCTTTTCTCATAGAAACGCTTGATCACATCAACCATCCTCTATACTTTCATTTTGAGTTCCTTTTGAAATTCTTCAAAGATTTGACATCTCCTCAACGTGTTGTACACATTTTGATCATAACATCCATCACCCCTTTTGAAGTAGGAAACCTGAATTCTTCCGATACATTACTGTCTATTCGACTCTTCAAACAATTTCCATTGATTTAAATTTCGGGACGAAATTCTTTCAACAAGGGGATGATGTGACGACTGCGAATTTTTTTTTCTTTCCTCTTTCTTGTGTCCAGCCCATTAACTTTAACCGCGTTACGCAATTTTCGAGGACGAAAATTCTTCAACAAGGGGATAATGTGACAATCCGTCTTTTCAGGTCTTTTCCTGGCATTAACTGAACGTAAACTGTATTAAATGTTGTGTGAACATTTATGTGTTGACTTTGTTGACTTTAGCAATTAGGGTTTTGTGTAATTATCACTATACGAGCATGCACGTAAGTTAAACGATTGATATTCTATGGTTTCACCATTTATGATTTCATGTGATATATTTATATATAAGTTCACACGATTTATTCCTATGATTTTATATGATGACGTGTCGTAAAGTTTTATTTATCGTTATATGATTTTATGTGGATCAATCTATGATTTTATGTGAAACAAAAATAAACAAGTTCGAGTTATTATTTATTATTTTATGTGATTATCTAAGGTTTATATTTGATAGACGTCACACGTTAGACATATGCATGTTTAGTCATCCCCTAAGTTATCGCCGTTATCTCCGTTAGCACCGTTGAAGAGTTTGTTAATGATTTTAAACTTTGAGGGACCCATTATGCAAATTTTGAAACTTGTTTTGGTTAAAAAAAAACATGAGGGACTAGCGCTGTAATAATCGAAACTTAGAATCCTAAATTGTAAGCATGCAAGGGGTATTCTTGTCACTCGTCCAAAGTCAATTTAATGACTTTGATTACAGCTGACGTCCTCATCCCGGCAACAGTAACCGACGTCGAACCTCTTCACGTTCCGCAATTAATCGAGCATTCAAACCAGCCTTTTGATCAACTAAGCCATCTCAACCATCATCATTTGATCACCCCATCACCATCACAGCTCTCCCTCGTTTTCTCTCTAGCAAAACGAAACAGCCACCGCCGAAACCAGTGAGTTTACGGCCGTTCAACCCCTGCCACACCACTGTAGACCACCACTCGACGCCCCTTGGTGATCGTGAACGCAGCAGCAACCGTGAAGCATCACATTTTGTTCCGAAGTTCGAGTTCGAGTTTCGTCCGGGTTCCGATTCGGCATAAAAAAAACGCAACGAATTCCATTTACGACTCGAGGTAATCGTTCCCCTATTTTAGTCGCATCATTTATGTGTATCGAGTTCGTGTTTCACGTTTTTCCGGTGACCGGAATAAAAATCCGATCACCGGAGTTTAAATGAAGAAGATGACAGCGACTGGAAAGGCGTTATATATTTTCTGGTTGGAAATGTAACGTCCTCAGGATCTTGGCCGAAAGGCCAAGGTTTGTGTTTTCGTCCTCTAGGTCGCCGGTTCGATCCTGGCCAGACGCAAAGTTTTTCTTGTTTTTTTTAAAACCCGATTTACTGCCACTGTATGCATACAAATGAATTTAGGTCAGAAGTAAAGCACCAAGAGGGTCGCTGTCTGGGTGGTTTAGGTGCTGTTAAAGGAACCAGAGGTCACAGGTTCGAACCTGGTGACCTCCAGCTTTCCTATTTTATTTTATTTAGTGTTTTGTGAACTTTTTCTTGGCCCAAAACCTATCACTAGTCATTCGAAACGTTGTTTTGGAAACGTAGGTTGCATGGATATCGTTTCTTAATCATAGAAGCGTTATTGTCTATAACAAATGTTTTAAAAACATAAATATAGATAATATATATTATTTGAAGCATTCGAAATGGATTAAATATAAAAAAAAAATAGAGACGTTTGGAAAATATATTTTATATATAGGTATTGGTGTTTATAAACCGAGCATCTTTGTAAACTATATAAAGTGGAAAATGCGTATATAAATGGTACATTTATTGTCACTACGTTATTTATAATTTTTAAACGTTGGATATTTATATAGATATTTATAAATATGAACATATATGTTTTAGTACTTGATTTTATAAAGACAAAATCGTATATTTGGTTATGTGTATATATTGAAATATGTATACATATTTTATTACTCGAATACATGGAAGTGTATTATTGGTTAATAATATACTTTTCGTCGATTTTTTTTTGTGATCGTCATGATTCTGGCAATTGCCTTCATCGACTCATTTTGGATTTATTGAAGCTCCGTTATGTCATAGTTTGACATTATTTGATTTCACTGTTGGTCTAGAATTAGTCGTTTCCGATCGAACACACACTTATGTATAAATGCTCAGTAGGTGTTTGGTAAAGTACACAAGACCTGCTAGTTGCTACTTGCTGATATTATTTATCTGGAATTACTGTGTACCCTAAGGTGAGTTTCACGGCCCCATTTTACTGTTTTTAATCCTGTTGGGGGAGATTAACATGCAAACACTTGAACTGTTAGATAATTATATCACCTGAATGATAGTGGCACACTTATGATAAAGTCCTCACTTTTAGAGTTACTGTCAATGTGACATCAGCGGGAACTTATTTGGTAGATCTACTGGGCCTGACAAGCCCCACCCGGGTCATTCGCGCTGACTCGATTGGATATCGAACGGGTGTAATATACTTCTTAGTCTTAACGAGGCACAATTGAACTTGTCGAGCTTCAGTAACTGGATAGCTAGTTTATCTAGTCAAACGTGCACTGATTTCTTGAAAATAGCCTAGCTAGCTATTGATATATTATCTGGATTCTAAACTGAACTTGAACATGAACTTGAACTGGTGTTGAACAATCAACCTTGAATTTAAACTTGAACTGTCGAGGAACAGTTGATCTCCACTGAACTGGGAATGTTGTTGAACAGTCGATTTACATTAAACTGGAACTGTTTTTGAACTGATAAACCTGTGAACTCACCAACCTTTGTGTTGACACTTTTTAGCATGTTATTTCTCAGGTTGCGGATGTTCGAGTATCACGAGTACGCATGCATGAGCCTTGAAACAATTTTAATGTCTTTGAACAAGCCACGTCACCTTGGGTGACAAAGATTTTACATAAGCACTTTTATTGTATTTACGCTTCCGCATTTGTAAAACTCCAATTATACATTTTAATGAAATATGAAACGCTTTTATTAATAATTGGTCCTTTGGTGTAACTAATGGACGGCGATCCTGGTTTGTCACGCTCCCAGCGACGCGTTATCGCGCGTGGGATTTTTGGGGGTGTGACAGATTGGAATCAGAGCCATTGGTTACAGCGAACTAAGATTCGTCTTAGACTGTAACTGTTTTGCATTAGTTGCACACCTAAACATTTTTCTCATGCATCGTGATACTCACTCTTGCACGCACCTGGTTTACGATAAGCCGTTAACATTATCCAATCCCCTTATACTCACGGCGAGGAGCCAGTTAGTCCCGAGTCATGTACCTCTTGGTTAACTTTCATGGTCGACGGGACGTCGAATCAAATCAGAGAATCGCATCTTCACCCTTGACGAGTCATTTGCTACTCAGGATGATTCTGGATTGAACAACTGGGCGTAGTACCCATATTATGGACGTATGCTGCATAGGGAAGATGGTGTAATACCTCTTCCTGTCCTTAAACCTTTCCCATAACTTAGGAGGTTCTTGTTATATCCAACTTTCTGCGGTGACAACATTGTTTGAATTCGACTGGTTGCTCATGGGGCACTTGTATCCGCCTCTGTTACCCTGATTGTTTTCCCATTTGCCTTGATCTTTTAAGATCCTCCCCTTCTCGTTTCTGTCGCGTAGTGCGTCGAGACTACACAACTTGGGAACAACTCTTATAACCTCAACTGTACCTGATGTGGGCCGACTAAAGTTTTCTCTTTATGTACCGGATTGTGATCAAGTCGGTATGCGTGATAAACCCTACTCAGACCCTATTGAGCTAAATTTCTGGCTAGCTCGCCTCGGGTGGGTCATTCTCATTTAAAGCGAACACTTTATCCTCGAAACTTGTCTTTCTAACAAATCTTGGTCAAGATAACCTTAGGTTAGTGACCACATTCTTGATACCCACATTGTGGATATCTCATATGTACTCCACCATACCTGGTAGCTGAAGTAAGAGAAACTAGGGTGATCATATAAAGTAAATTACAGTTACGGGTGCACACGTAATGTAATTTGCAGTATATGGAAATCCTGGAGAATTCTACTAGGCAAGCCAATGGTTGTATTGGGACCAAATTCCTGTAACCCTTTTTTTTTCTCTCGTGGTATTAAATGCTGAACATGTTGAACTCAACCAAATAATTAAAGTCATCTATCTTTGAAAACGCTATCGCACTTGAATTTGCCCCTTTACTATTGGATTCTAATCCATACGTGAACCCTTTTGAAGCATATTATGAAAATTTGGTCCTGGTAGGACACCGTCACACTCGTGTATTTCAATGACCAGTCTTCCTTAACAACGAAAACTCTCGACGAAACCCTTGACTGGTTTGAACTCATTTTGAATCATAATTCTATTTTTACGATATTACCGACCATATCAATCCCTGGAACTTTACGATCGTGAGATAACTTGGACATATATTCACTAGAAGGATGCCTAGACAACGTTAGATGAACGAATTGGATAAGTCATATGTCGGGAGCACTGGAGCGTATTTATTGGCTGAAAGCTCTTGTGAAGTTACCCTCTGAAGATTCACACTCCCTGATTTTCTTGTGCGGACCAATACTTGTTGCCAGCAACATCGACACGGTTGTACAAACTGCCTACCACACCGCAAGCATATTTGTCACTAATGGGGATAATGTTAGTGAGAATCCTTCCTGACTTTCAAACTAATGACTTCCAGTTTTAACGTAAGCACTATTCCGATTGATCTCCTGAGCCTGAACTATCAATTTTTGTCTGCATAATTCAACCTTTCATGATTTAGCAACCAGCAATTTCTGATTCTCGTGCTTTGTAATCCTTTATGTCCTGGATAAGCTTCTAAGATTTGAACCGAAAGGTGTTACACTTTTGGTTAGTTTTTTTTTCTACTAGTTAACACCATTGATGATAAGACGACCTTGTGTTTCAAGCGCAATAATAATACCAAGCTTTATATGGAAACTCTATCTGCACCCATCGAGCGTGAACTTCTTGTTATCGATAGCTAACTGTGCGATCAAACTATACTTACCCTTCTTATACATTAAGTACATCAAGTTATCCGTACATTTTGTACATTATTAACGCTCCTATCATAACAACTACCGGAAAATTTATAGTATACGGATCCTCAACACCCATTCAGTAAACTTTCATTGATGAACCCAACTTGAAACTAAACCTGGTGGCCTACTTAAATCTTGATCTTCTTGAAATCTGAAGCTTTATGATACTCGTCCTGCACGTGCCAACCTCTTTGCTAGAATGGCAAACCGTACGCATCTTACTGATATTGTGAATGGAAATACCTACACCTTTTGTTTGTACAACGTATTGATTTTTTTAATCTCTCGCCCCTTTTACATTCAAGCGTTTGGGAGAAACTTGAAGTCCTCTATTTCCGATAAAAGTAACCAATGTGGTTTGACTAATATCTAGTAATGGCGGGTAGTTGGTACACTTTCAAGGTGCTAGTAGTGTGGTGGGTTAGCTGCGGTACACCCTATATATAAACATTGGCGGCACGTTGAATGTGGGACCAGTACTGGACTAAGGATTGACTTTAGAGTCACACAAGGACCTCATCTCGAGAAACTCCAGCTAACGAGACTAGGTCCATGATAAAACTGCTTAATGCTACTTTCTCAGAGATTACAGATATCCCTTACGTATTCATACCAAAAGAGACATACCCAAAATAATCAAACTTCATGCTTTCAATTGTCCGAGTCTAGAAGAAAACTTTTCTAAAGCAAATTTCCTGCCATGATTTAGACGCGAGTTCTGACTCAGATGAACATCAACGTATTGAAAACCAGAGATTTTCCCTTATGAATGACAAACCACCTGATCGAATGATCAACTCCAATTTTTAGAAGCATGTGAAAAGAAGTAGATCGACTTTCGTTTAAGGGACACTGCTTTTGGGTTGACTGCCTTGTTTTTATGAACTCTCTAGCATTCACTGAGGTGATAGGCCTGATCCTTTTCTATGGAACACCCGATTTGATCTTTTGACCCGCGGTAAACCTGCACTGAACCCTAGCAAAAACGCATAGGTACAGACAACCCAAACCAAAGCCACTTTTGAACATCCTGATGTTTTGTGTTTCGCAAACACCCTTTTATAACACTTTTGTACTTTATCTTACTTTTAAAGACCATTTGAACCGATGTTTTGACAAGAAAGGAAACATGACGCATGAAGCACAAGAACACCAAGGAGATTGGGCGTACTGGTAAGTAAAAATAGTGGAGATTTCCCCTAATGAGATGATTGCTCTATTGAGTCGTTAAACCGTGAACACATTCATCTCAGTATCCAAATGCACGAATTTCCTACCAAATCTTGTCAAGCATGCTAGATATTTCTATGTGAATTTTGTACCCTCTATTACGCCGTTCACATCCTCCCTGCTGGTATCTTCACTAGTGTCATTTTAAGCCCACACTTCATTCTTGGAATGTGTAGTTGCGACTATCATAAGTTTGCAATCCCATCACGTATTCGAATTCATGAACTAAGCCGTTGGTGCTTTTCCTTATTTTCTATTCTCATGCTTGATGCCAGGCGTAATCCTGCATATCACTTTTCAATATTCGATACCTCATAGTTACACTTTTATTTTCTTGAATCTTCACTCTAAATTTTTGGATTCCTTAGCAAGGTAATGTGCATGATGATATGTTGTATGATACTGAACTCCAACTTGAATTTGAACCTAATTGTCTATGTGATTTCTTGAATGATTCTTAACAGAATTGAGTAATTCTTTTCTAAAACAAACTGCTACATGTTACCTTTTAAATGGCAATGGGCTCTCGATTGGATTTCTCTTTAGACACCAGTCCTTGTGCCACAAATATCAGTGTGTTACCAGTTAAATTTTAGTATGTGAGTAGCTGTTGAACCGTTTTAACCGTGATAACTAGTTTGTTTGCTTCTGATCTTCTCATGAGTGATGTTTATAAAACATACATGTTTATGCATGCTAAAATTTAAGAATCTAATCCTATGTTTAGGGTATATAAATTGATTAATCATTGAAATGCTGGTTTAAACATAAGTTGAGTAGAATTGCATGATTAGTTATGTGTATGAAACGTGTTAGTAACTAGAAAATGATATGTTGTGAATGTATTAACTTGATTGGGTATGCAAACCATACACCATACAAGGTCCTAAGTCTCCTACCTCGGTGGGAATGACAAGACTGTGTGAAGTTGTCCCGTCAACTTTGCACCGTATGGGGGTGTGTTGGTTAGTTTATGAACCTATATGCTAGAGATATGTTATGTTAGGGTCGTATGCTAGTATATAAGGTGCTGGGACGATTGTAAGCGTTGTATGGTAAAAACCTTCATACTAGATTGCATGCTAGTATGCTTTGACCGCATCAACCTTTAAAAGAAATCGTCATAGAAAGTCGTATGCTATCTGAACCGTTATTTCATGAAATATGAATATTAATGTTATTATGAACCATGTGAACTTAATTGGTCATAAATCCATAAAGTACTAAATCAACCAATGGTTTCCCATGTTAACTTGATTATTCTTGTGTGTAATTGTATGCTATTTGCTAGTTGGTGGGAAAATTCAGACGTTTATGTTTTCGTTAGACAATGGGACTATTAAACAATCACGGATTGACTTTACTCACCCCCAATTTTGCTCATACCCAAATCCCTTTCTCTTCAACTCACCTGGATTATTGGTGAATGCGAACGCGTTAAATGAAACGAGTCACGAAATGAGAATCTCATTCCCGCATTTAGTACAATAGCTAGAGACTATTCAAATGTATTATGATTCTTCTTCGTATTGAAATTTTGATTTGGGATACTTATGTATCATGTTACTCTATTCGGCTTTGCCACTCAACACGATTCCCGTAAGACAGTCGTTCTGCTTTTCTCATAGAAACGCTTGATCACATCAACCATCCTCTATACTTTCATTTTGAGTTCCTTTTGAAATTCTTCAAAGATTTGACATCTCCTCAACGTGTTGTACACATTTTGATCATAACATCCATCACCCCTTTTGAAGTAGGAAACCTGAATTCTTCCGATACATTACTGTCTATTCGACTCTTCAAACAATTTCGATTGATATAAATTTCGGGACGAAATTCTTTCAACAAGGGGATGATGTGACGACTGCGAATTTTTTTTTCTTTCCTCTTTCTTGTGTCCAGCCCATTAACTTTAACCGCGTTACGCAATTTTCAAGGACGAAAATTCTTCAACAAGGGGATAATGTGACAATCCGTCTTTTCAGGTCTTTTCCTGGCATTAACTGAACGTAAACTGTATTAAATGTTGTGTGAACATTTATGTGTTGACTTTGTTGACTTTAGCAATTAGGGTTTTGTGTAATTATCACTATACGAGCATGCACGTAAGTTAAACGATTGATATTCTATGGTTTCACCATTTATGATTTCATGTGATATATTTATATATAAGTTCACACGATTTATTCCTATGATTTTATATGATGACGTGTCGTAAAGTTTTATTTATCGTTATATGATTTTATGTGGATCAATCTATGATTTTATGTGAAACAAAAATAAACAAGTTCGAGTTATTATTTATTATTTTATGTGATTATCTAAGGTTTATATTTGATAGACGTCACACGTTAGACATATGCATGTTTAGTCATCCCCTAAGTTATCGCCGTTATCTCCGTTAGCACCGTTGAAGAGTTTGTTAATGATTTTAAACTTTGAGGGACCCATTATGCAAATTCTGAAACTTGTTTTGGTTATAAAAAAAAACATGAGGGACTAGCGCTGTAATAATCGAAACTTAGAATCCTAAATTGTAAGCATGCAAGGGGTATTCTTGTCACTCGTCCAAAGTCAATTTAATGACTTTGATTACAGCTGACGTCCTCATCCCGGAAACAGTAACCGACGTCGAACCTCTTCACGTTCCGCAATTAATCGAGCATTCAAACCAGCCTTTTGATCAACTAAGCCATCTCAACCATCATCATTTGATCACCCCATCACCATCACAGCTCTCCCTCGTTTTCTCTCTAGCAAAACGAAACAGCCACCGCCGAAACCAGTGAGTTTACGGCCGTTCAACCCCTGCCACACCACTGTAGACCACCACTCGACGCCCCTTGGTGATCGTGAACGCAGCAGCAACCGTGAAGCATCACATTTTGTTCCGAAGTTCGAGTTCGAGTTTCGTCCGGGTTCCGATTCGGCATAAAGAAAACGCAACGAATTCCATTTACGACTCGAGGTAATCGTTCCCCTATTTTAGTCGCATCATTTATGTGTATCGAGTTCGCGTTTCACGTTTTTCCGGTGACCGGAATAAAAATCCGATCACCGGAGTTTAAATGAAGAAGATGACAGCGACTGGAAAGGCGTTATATATTTTCTGGTTGGAAATGTAACGTCCTCAGGATCTTGGCCGAATGGCCAAGGTTTGTGTTTTCGTCCTCGAGGTCGCCGGTTCGATCCTGGACAGACGCAAAGTTTTTCTTGTTTTTTTTAAAACCCGATTTACTGCCACTGTATGCATACAAATGAATTTAGGTCAGAAGTAAAGCACCAAGAGGGTCGCTGTCTGGGTGGTTTAGGTGCTGTTAAAGGAACCAGAGGTCACAGGTTCGAACCTGGTGACCTCCAGCTTTCCTATTTTATTTTATTTAGTGTTTTGTGAACTTTTTCTTGGCCCAAAACCTATCACTAGTCATTCGAAACGTTGTTTTGGAAACGTAGGTTGCATGGATATCGTTTCTTAATCATAGAAGCGTTATTGTCTATAACAAATGTTTTAAAAACATAAATATAGATAATATATATTATTTGAAGCATTCGAAATGGATTAAATATAAAAAAAAATAGAGACGTTTGGAAAATATATTTTATATATAAGTATTGGTGTTTATAAAACGAGCATCTTTGTAAACTATATAAAGTGGAAAATGCGTATATAAATGGTACATTTATTGTCACTACGTTATTTATAATTTTTAAACGTTGGATATTTATATAGATATTTATAAATATGAACATTTATGTTTTAGTACTCGATTTTATAAAGACAAAATCGTATACTTGGTTATGTGTATATATTGAAATATGTATACATATTTTATTACTCGAATACATGGAAGTGTATTATTGGTTAATAATATACTTTTCGTCGATTTTTTTTTGTGATCGTCATGATTCTGGCAATTGCCTTCATCGACTCATTTTGGATTTATTGAAGCTCCGTTATGTCATAGTTTGACATTATTTGATTTCACTGTTGGTCTAGAATTAGTCGTTTCCGATCGAACACACACTTATGTATATATGCTCAGTAGGTGTTTGGTAAAGTACACAAGACCTGCTAGTTGCTACTTGCTGATATTATTTATCTGGAATTGCTGTGCACCCTAAGGTGAGTTTCACGGCCCCATTTTACTGTTTTTAATCCTGTTGGGGGAGATTAACATGCAAACACTTGAACTGTTAGATAATTATATCACCTGAATGATAGTGGCACACTTATGATAAAGTCCTCACTTTTAGAGTTACTGTCAATGTGACATCAGCGGGAACTTATTTGGTAGATCTACTGGGCCTGACAAGCCCCACCCGGGTCATTCGCGCTGACTCGATTGGATATCGAACGGGTGTAATATACTTCTTAGTCTTAACGAGGCACAATTGAACTTGTCGAGCTTCAGTAACTGGATAGCTAGTTTATCTAGTCAAACGTGCACTGATTTCTTGAAAATAGCCTAGCTAGCTATTGATATATTATCTGGATTCTAAACTGAACTTGAACATGAACTTGAACTGGTGTTGAACAATCAACCTTGAATTTAAACTTGAACTGTCGAGGAACAGTTGATCTACACTGAACTGGGAATGTTGTTGAACAGTCGATTTACATTAAACTGGAACTATTTTTGAACTGATAAACCTGTGAACTCACCAACCTTTGTGTTGACACTTTTTAGCATGTTATTTCTCAGGTTGCGGATGTTCGAGTATCATGAGTACGCATGCATGAGCCTTGAAACACTTTTAATGTCTTTGAACAAGCCACGTCACCTTCGGTGACAAAGATTTTACATAAGCACTTTTATTGTATTTACGCTTCCGCATTTGTAAAACTCCAATTATACATTTTAATGAAATATGAAACGCTTTTATTAATAATTGGTCCTTTGGTGTAACTAATGGACGGCGATCCTGGTTTGTCACGCTCCCAGCGGCGCGTTATCGCGCGTGGGATTTTTGGGGGTGTGACACTAAAGTGCAAAATTATGATATATATATATATATATATATATATATATATATATATATATATATATATATAAATAAATATATACGTATGTATACGTATATCATCGAGCGTGACCCGATCCTAAGAAACTTTTATAAATATGCCCCATAATGATTTAAAGCTTAAAATGATAGTTTGGTAGAAGTCTGGGGGCTGAAATATAACTAAAAGCCACATGGACCAAAACTGTCATTATGTGAAAGTTACATCGCGGGCCGCGAGGGATCTGTCACGATACGCGACGGGTTGGCGACTAGAATTAGCCACGTATGCGACTTGTTCTTCATGTTTGATCCAAATCAGCCCCTCCAGGTGTCGTTTTCGACCGATTACTCATCACCATACGTGCTAGGACCCTGGGGCGACCTCGACTAGTATAAATAGGGGCCGGATCCGTCGAATATCATCACCAATTTTATTGATTCTTCACCCTAAAACCCCTCCTTTGAACCGAGATCTTCATCTGCTCGATTCGATCTGCTCGTTTAGAGTTTGAAGCTAAATTCTGCAGTTGAGCTACCGTAGGTATGATCTAAAATAACCTATCTCAGTTTTTGCAAATTCGATTTCTAAGTATGATTTTTAAAAATGCATAAAAACTAGGGTTCTTGAGCTTGTTTTGCCAAAATCGGGTGGGAATTAGGGTCTGAATTTTTGTAGGTAGTCCTAAAATAATGTGTTTTAAGAAATCCCTAAGTTTATTTCACAATTGGAAAAGGTTTGGTAAATGTTTTGTTAATGGGTCAAAATTAGGGGTTTCGTAACGTTACTCTGCCCAAATTAACTAAACGACATTGTATTAAGCTTTGATCTTTTAAAGGATATTATAAAAGGTTACAATGGGTAATACCATAAGTTGGTTTGAATTAAAAATGAGCTTTAATAATAAAACAAGAAATTCATGAAATTAGGGTTCCTATAATTATTTAATATAAAATAATCGTCGGGTATGGGGACTTGATTTTTGGTATGGTAACATGTTTTTATATATAATAAATATATATGAAGTTATAATGGATAAATATAAAATTATTGAATATACCAAGTTAATCGGATATGTAGAAGTTCGTGCGAACCGTAAGGGTAAGCGCCTGTACACTGAGGTTTCTGGCAAAGCGGGGGTGTCACATAAATCCCAAGTGGGAATTGGTATACCTCACTGGGCGATTCCGGAGTGAGTGTTACTTATTGGAATGCGCGTCTTCGTATTATCGTTTAAAGAAAATGATAACTGCCTAAAGGGCATTTTGGTCATTTTGACCTTTAAAAAGGGATGAACTTAATAATTGAATATTATTAAGATAATAAAATATAAAAATAAACATAGGAAATGTTTATTGTATTAAACCTTGCGTTAACGCCATACAATACGCGATTAGGTTTAATTGGAAGGCATATCGGAGATTTTGTCTGAATTAACTGCTTAAGAGAATAAGGCGAGTTCTATGAGGCCACTCTTTAAATGTTTTAAATATTTCGGGCTGATATAAATACAAATGCTATGAAAATATTTTAAAATGGTTTATAACCGAAATATTGCCTATTTTAACTGTTAAATGATTGATGATTTGAAATGGTACGTGAAAAGGTTGTGATAAATGTCACGGATGAAATTTCCTAAAATGTTAAACTCCTAAATTGCTTTATAATTGATATATATGAGAAATGTTAAGGAAATGTGTTAAAATACCTTTTACACATACGTGAAATGTTTTAAGGCCTATAACTGTTTGAATGATGATTACATGTTATAAACTGTTTTCGGGAAAATTATAATAAACGGGTAATTGAAAGGATGAAACTTTTATATGAACTTTTGAGAAATGTGAATGTTTAGTCTAAGCTTGCGTATGCGAATAAGTGTATGGTAACGATAATCTTATTGGCCTTGTTATGATTATAAGGTGTAATATATACTGGGATGATCCTATATCATATCCGTTTGTATTAAGATAGTGGATATGCTGCGGTACTTCCTATATACAAACACCTGTAATACAATAGAAAATGTTATAGATTCAGTCCAGTATAGGTTTCACTGAAGTTTGAACGAGACCAATAACATTATATTTATGAAACGCTTATTTCTATACGGGTGATGGACTGGTGTTGAAAAGGTTATGAGTCCAAATACAAGGGTTATTTAAATGGACTTCTGAAAAGGATGAAAATGTTGAAAAGGTTTTAATCTAAGCAGATATTGTCTAGTGAAAAGGGAAAAGGTGGTTGTACAACTAGAAGCGGGGAACAACGGTTCTCCGGGTAGCGACGACCGCTCTATTAAAAAGGTATTCGGGTGGCAACGGTTGCCCGAGGAACTAACGTGGTTCCAATAGACAATGCTTAGTAAATAAATGACTGCTTATAATATTTCGTATAACTCTTTTATGTTTTATACCTAATGATTATTTGCACAAGAGTGGGTCTAGGAGACCCAGAGTAGTTTGAGTACTAAACGATTTAAAGGTTATGTTTTGGTATAACACTGTTACGTTTATACCTGTTAAAAGGTTAAACGGTTAAAAGGTTTAACAGTTAAACGATTAAACAGGTAAATGGTTAAATGGAGAAATGGTTAAATGATTAAATGAATGAATGTTTTGATATAACTCCGTTTTATACCTGATAAATGTTTAAGGGTTATATTTCGGTATAATAGTTATACCGGATAAATGTTTAAAGAATAATGGTTTTAAAGTTATAGTATAATTCTGTTATGTTTTATACTTGATATATGTTTGATAAAAGGGGGCCGTTAGGCCCAAGTGTTGGAATAAACTTTCGAGGCAAAGGTAACACTTTTTGAAAAACGTAGAACTCACCAGCGTAAGCTGACCTTTCCAAAAACATATGTATGTCAGGTGATGATGATGTTTAAGGTAGCAAGGAAAGGACTCCGGTGAGGACAGACTAGGCGGGCAAGCTATCAGGAAAGGACTTGGTAATAAGCTGGCAATAGACATAGATAAGATCTAGTCGTTAGATTACGTTGTATCTTCCTTACTGTTGTACTTGGCTTATAAATAAACGAAAAGTTTTTAATTTCTGCTGCTTAGTTATCTCTGTTATAACATGTGTTCATGAGTAAATCCGATTAGTGACCCCTCCTGGAGCCAAGTCTGGGAGTGGACGTCACATAAACAGATTAATCAAATGTGAAAAAGAAGTGATAAAGAAAGGTGGAACGTTGAGGAGCTATTTCAGGCTGATCCAGTGAATGTGGATCCAAATCCTTAACACAGGCATGCTTGCTTGATGTCAGGAGGTATATAGATCACTTCTAACCTCTCCCTGTACAGTGCTACATGTTCCTCTGGATCCGTTGTACCGTCGTAGAGTTTCATGTTGGGTGTCTGGAATCTTTTAGGGATCTCCACATCACATAATAGGGGTGCGAATCGAGAAAGCCTGTGACTCGAGGGTGCCACCTCTGGAATAGGTTGAACTACCCCGGGCACCCTCGAGATCATCTCCTTTAACTTCTGGAGCTATTTGGCCACTACCGGGCTGACACCTGTGTCCTGCACAGACTCATTAGTAATAACTTTAAGAGTGGAGTTTCTAAGGATGTTACCAACATCCTAGGTAACGTTGACCCCATGATTCACAGTTGAGTCCCTGAAAGTCGACATCCTGGGCATATTGGCCAGGGCTGAAAGCGTGAGTCTCTGCTCCATCGGGATGATGTCCTAAGGAAGAGTGGAATCATTCCTAGGAGTCTTGAAGTTCAGTGTCATGGGATGAATAGGGGACACATGAGTCCAATCTCTGCCTGCTACTTCTAATCTCAACCTAGCCACTTCACCCATCACATCTTGGTTCACCTTTTGGTGTTGTTCCATGTAATGCTGCATTTTTGCGAACATGGTGACGAATTCATCATTAGAGACTAGGACTGGAGGTTCCATGCCGCGTCCTGATACCATAACACCATAGTTGAGTGATTGGTTGGTACTACGATTCACGGTATCTGCTACTGATGTGTTGAACCACGGTGGTGATGGAGGAAGGACAAAGCTGGTCGATGATGAGGTGTTTGAAGGAGTGGACGCATTCGAGGAATTCAGTTGTGTTGACATTTTTTGGTGAATTTTTGTAAAAATCAAGTTTAAGATAAATCTTGCAAGTGTTTGAAAGAAGATTGACCAATTGCCCCAAGGTGGGCGTCAAATTGTTTTGGCTAAAAATTACAAAGCAAAATTAAGTAACCAAATTCATTTGTGAGGTATGGTGCCCTGGATGTTAGAATGAGTAATTAGTTCAGACAATAGAGATTTAAAGTTTCAATCAAAGTAGATCAAACACAACCGAGAAATTCCCTCGAGAAATTCCCGAGGGAAAGGCCCTTAATCTTTGGATGTCTCCAAGGATTGTCGGCATAAAAAACCTCGAGCAACGATAACACACGTTGCTGATATTATCTCACTGAATATTGTTTACAATTGAATGCGGCTGATTGCTAAGTGTAAGTGCGAGTACAAGTGTTTTTGAGAGCCAAAAAAAATGAGTGAAAAACTAGACCTAAGCCGCCTTTAAATACATCAATATTCCTAACTAATTGCTCGAGATTCCTGGGATCTCCTCTCCAACGAAAATTGATCTTTGTTGACCGAATTTTCTGGCGAGTCTTTATCTTTACGCGTATTCAGCTAACGACTTAGCTCACATGACCGTTGCTTGAGCTTTTCCACTTGGCTACAGGTCAAACAAATTCAAAGTACATTGTTACTAATAGCGCCTGAGCATGCTGAGTAACCGAGCATACTGGGATCAAGTAAGACAAATGAGTATTCCCAGGATGCATGACATCTTGGGATGTAAACTCGATGAAAGGTACCCAGAATGTAGGGCATAAATTCAGGGTATAACAAAATCTAAATGTAATAGAAAACAGTCACGTATTAGAAGAAAAGATCAGGAATATCTTCAAAAGAGAAAGACAATAGAATCTATAAGATATAAAGATTCTGTAATTTTACAAATATACTTCAAAAATTCCAAAGTAGATCTGTAAAACCCATCTTGTATAGAAATCCTCATTTCTGTAAAAGACTTCTGATGAGAAGCATTCCTAGTCTTCAATGAATAGTCCTGAAGGAGCTCAAGACTATCAGAAGATAAAGATTACGAGAAGTACAAAATGCCAAGTGTGAAGAACAAGTAAAGAAGAATATCAACTTGATATTAAATGAAAAGGTAGTTGAAGACGGTTGGAAAGAGAAAAATTGAATACCCTCAATTTATCTCTATATACTTTGACACACTCCAAACTCAGCCGACCTCAACCACATTATTCGTTTACAACTTGCTATAATAGCAGGTGCACTTCACCAATAAAAGCAAGACATTCACTCACAATTCACAAGCTTCTCAAATGTGCTTACAACTTACTCTTGTAGAAAAGTTCTTTATGTTGAGAAACTGTAAATTCATGAGCGTCGGATCATCTACTCGATCTAGCTATTTCGGATAAGAAACGAGTAATTAAAGATTGTTTTATTGATCAAGAAGAACAATTACAATCTGAAATACACTCAGAACATACACAGAGAAAACACCATGAAAACACACTCTTAGCTCAAACTCTCTCTCAATCGTTACTGAATTACAATGCAACAAGTGTATATATACCCAGCTACACGAACCCAGACGAACTGCCAGTTCGCTTGACCCTGAACCCATCCGAACTGTCAGTTCGGATGACACTAGTTTGTGTCAATTTGGACTCAGTTCTTGTATCACTAAACTTGTAGCTTCGTCTTGTTCAGATCTTCGCACCGTCTTGTCCAGATATTTCACACGGCGAACCTATTATATACAAACAAACTCCCCCTCGACGTGTGCAGTATCTGTTTATCCAATCAAACGTATCTTCAATCAAACTCCCCCTCAACTTGATGGTTAGCTTGATCTTGAATACTTGACGATGCACAACGTGTTTCCATCTTTATCAACAGCTTCAGAAGACTTGAAGTTGTGACATCCTCTTTTTCACTTAGAACCTATTCAATCATAAATAATCTTGGTCCAAAATGTCTTTTTGAGACTCGAAGATATTGATTTTGAAAATTTGATTTGTATCACGTGTCGATCAGATCGAAAACAAAGCAGAAACAAAATCTTTTTGACTTTTAGAAAGTTTATATCAAAACAAACCTAAAATCTGTTTGATTTTTCAAAGTTATGCTAAAACATACCAAAAATCTTTTTGAATGATCTGAAATGAA
Organism: Deinandra increscens subsp. villosa; assembly: GCA_039602395.1. Taxonomy (NCBI): domain Eukaryota; kingdom Viridiplantae; phylum Streptophyta; class Magnoliopsida; order Asterales; family Asteraceae; genus Deinandra; species Deinandra increscens. The sequence continues at coordinate 25,476,008 of JBCNJP010000023.1, forward strand.
ATGAAATTGCTATACAGAATCAAACTATATTTTTGGTATGAGAAAGATCACTATCTGGATCATATTGGTCATAACGCACTGAACTACACTTCAATTTCAAGTAATTGTAGCTCACAAGCCATGTTGATTGCTAGTATAATTTGTCCATCTTAAACTCAGGCAGAATCATACTCATAACATCTGGAAATGTTAAGATATTGATTAGATTTGCTTTGACCAGTGTACCCCACATTATCTGCCATATTCATACATTTTTCTTTTTCTCGTGTGATTACACTTGTGATTATCACATAGTGATTGTATTCATGATATCGACATCTGTGTTCCATGCAAAAAGAAATAAGAACGTTATATCATCTATCTTAAGGTCGATCTTTCGATACGCAGATAAGGCCACAGATTTAACACAATAAGAAAGATAAAACAAGTTGAAGTTGTATAACCCAACAACAATCAGGTCGGTACTCCCGTGCACGCAGAGAAAATCCGATGAGTGATACGAAACACTAAAGAAAATAAAGCAGAACCTCAAACGAACAACAATCAGGTCGATCTTTCGATACGCAAAGAAAGTCCGATCGTTTGAGAACATAAAGAAAATAAAACAATTTTAAATCTTTGCAAAATGAACACATGTATACATAGTGACTTCTCTTTTTTTTCCACATTTTTTTTTATTTTTGTCATGAAATACGACTCAAGATGTTGTCCACTTGGTCAAGCATAAGTATTTAATGTATATCATATCTGAATACTTTCTGATTTACTGAGCCTACCAAGCATATCAAACAATGATCTTGTGGCTTTTTCATATACTCTATCAATGAGTCAGATACGTAAGCCAATGTACCATCATTTCCCAATAAACAATTTCTCAAAATTTTATATATTTTGCATGTATTCACCTTCACCATATTCATTTTTCATAACATGCATTTTCTCCCCCTAAAATGAAAAACTCTATTTTTGGATTTTTCATTTTATAGAAACAAGACACTATTATTGACTTTTTAAAATTTCCCCCCCCCTAAACTACAAACAAAATGTAAAGAAAGAAAATTGAACAATCGACATGGATACTAGTCTGATTTAAGTTTCAGAAAACTTCAGGTTAGAAAGATAAATCATGAAATTTAAATTAAGCAGAATACTCCTCCATCAGCAACTTTTCAATCACCGATAGGTCTTCTAGAAGTACCTGCTCTCTGGTCAAACATATCAGTTTATAAATGACCCAAAGCGAATCGCTACTAGTCGACCAGTGTCCTGATTTTGCTTTGAAACCACCTTAGGTTTCTATTGTTGGTGTTGTTTTGGTAATTCAGTCTTTGATGAATCAATCACGGGTGACTGTGATGAACAACCTACATTTGAAATCTTTGAAAATTTTGGAATAAATCTTTCTTGCTCTTTGTAAAATTTAGGTTGAAATTCATCAAACACTCTGCCATGTACATCAAGGAACATTGGTTTGACAGTTTTACCAACAACTGGAGCTTTTTCTTTTGAAGTAAAAACAGTAGGAAAAGGACAACCATGGGCCATATGTCCTTTCTGACGACAATTATAGCACAAGCGACTGGCTTTATCCCATCATCTAGGTTCCTACAAAGCTTCACAGAAATGATTATCTCTAAACTGGTCATAAAAAGTATCATAGACCTGATGTCGATGATCATGAACCCATTTGGATGTTTGGCTTTTTGAAGTAGAACCAGAACCTCCAGAAGAAAATTGTGTATTTTGATTCTTCTTGTTCTTTGAAGCAGCATCTTTCACAAAAACTTAAGCAATTTTCTGAGCATCCACGCAATGAAGTGGAAATTCTTTATTAGAAAATATTTGTTCCAAACCATTAAGTTTGTAAAACCTTTCGGGTTGAACCTTTTCAGCCTTGAAAACCTCTTTTTGAACTTTCTTCAAGTTGACCCTTTTCAAATTCTGTGTCTTTAAGTACTAGAAGAACCAACATTAGCCGATTTGTACTCAAAATCCAAACCAACACTTTTACCGGAAGTCTTCTCTTCAAAACTAGATAAATTATGCCCGTTCCTTGCAAGACGAGAAAACTCTGTCTTCATTTGATCAACACCCTTCCTAGCATAGAAAAGTGACTCATCAATGTCAGTATGAAAAATAATCTTCTCAATCGGAATGGCAGATTTTTCTTTTTCAGTAGATGATGAACCAGGCACGAACGTTGAAACTGTAGAACTTTCAGCTTTCTTCTCCTCCTTTATTTCATTCTTTTGTTTTTCTTTTTCTTTTTTTTTACAATCATATCATCATCAGATCTGGAATCAGCAAACTTTTAGTAATCACAATCGTCTACCTTTTCCTGCACATTATTGACAGATTCTTTGATACTACCTGGGGGTGACACTGTCTTATCAAACATTCTTTCAAAATTTTCATCTTTTGCTAAAAACTTGTGAAAGATTATGAATTGGTGACATTGTTTAAAAGACGGTTTGCATCAATTACTTGAATCTTTAAATTAGAAATCTTTTGTTGTGCTTCAGCTAATTCCTTTTCTGTAGCTATCAACTTCTTAGCAACCTTGTTAGTTTCATAATTTCGCATCCGCAGATTATCAAGCTAAGCAAACAACTCTTTCTTCCATTTGTCTTCATTTCTCTTTTGAATTTCAAGATTCACATTGAGAAATTTATTCACCCTTGCTAACTCTCTCTTTTAATCCAAAAGGTTTTTCATGTCAATCTGATATGCCTGAATTTTAGCAAAATGCTCATCAGAAGTCTTGGTGAGCATATCAAGCTTAATCTTTGATTTTTCAAACAAATTATGAAAATCATTAGCAGTATCCTCAGCTTCATCCATCCATTTCTGAACTTCTTTAAGTAACTCAGCATTTTCTGCAGACAATTTGACAAATTTAAGTTCAGATTCCATGTAATCTTGCTTAGATACCTCAAAATCTGATTTCACTAACTTGAGTGCTTTGGTAAGCAAACTTATTTCTTTCAATAATCCAGTATTCTCCTTTAACTAGCTTTCAATTTTAGACTCAGAATTTTCATTCTCAGCAGATTCATAAGAACTTGAGTCTGAGTAATAATCATCTTGTTCATGTGTGACAATCAATGCGGATGTGTCAAAATGTTTACCCCAATCATAACGTCCATCAGCAGTAAGAGTCAACGCTTTCTTAGTTGAATTGTTTGATTGCGATTGAGTACCATTAGTAGTAGCTTTAATATCAGCTTGCTATTCTCTTGCAAAATGTCCAAAATTGGAACATTTGTAACACTTTATCTTAGATTTGTCAAAACCCAATTTTTCCATCTGCATCAACAGCATGTCTTCCATTTTTCTTGTAAAACCGTTGGGACCTCTGAGTTAACATAGCCAATTGCCAGGCCATGTCCATTTCGTTTAATTGATCATCATCAAGTTCATTAAGATCTTCTTTAAGCATCTGAGCATCACTCATATTTTTGATAATCAATCCAAAAGAAGATGAAATTAAAGCAGAGATCAAAGTAGCACAATCATCAATTGTCTTTACAGAGAAAACATTCTGATTTGTTAATCGTTGAATTGTAAAACTTCAACCCTTTGAAGACTCAGTATTATCAGAAACTCCAGACACCGTTCCAATGAATGCAGTACCCGGTGCCGAACTAATGCCAATTGAATTAGCTTTAGTATTCATGCTTGCAGCATTCTGACCATGATACAATTCCATGTTTTGTAATTTAGCCGTTGATTTGTTTGAATTCAACATCTCCATTTCTCGAGCATGAAGTTTACCAGTTAACTCATGAAATGACAATATGGAGAATTCTTTGTTATGTGTAATAAACAAAACATAATTTTCCCATTTTTCTGGTAAAGCTTCCATAATCTTTTATTTCAATTCTTCATCAGTTTTCTCAATTCCAACAATTTTCAATTCACTGATAAGATGTGAAAACCTTAATACAAGAGCCATGATGCTTTCATTATCATAATGCTGAAAGTTATCAAACTCTTTGTTCAACACCTTTCTTCGACTCTTCTTGTATTGATCATTGCCTTCACATCGTGCTGATAACGCATCCCACAATTGTTTAGATTTCTTGCAAGTTCTAAATTGATGTAATAATTCGGTAGGTAAAGTCATGGTAAGATAACCAAAGACTTTTTGTTCAAGCTCATAACTTTTTACTTTCGGCAACATCAAAATCTTTAATTTCCTTATAGTCCCCTTGATCAGTTGGATGCACGTAAAGCTTTTGGATTAGAATCCATAAATCGGTATCAATCGTGCTAATATACGTAGAAGACCGTTGCTTCAAATTTTGATAATCCTCCAACTTTAACAATTTGGGAACTTTCTGACTTGTTCCAATTTTGTTATCAAAGTTGATTGGGGTTTGCAATGCGTTTTGCATAACAACAAAAGCTTGGAAATCTGATATTTCGAAAACTTTCAAATCTGGTATCCAAACTGAACCGAACAGAAGGAGATTAAACAGAACCCAAACGAACCTATCCGAACTGAGGTTTTTCCAAACTGAGAAGACAAGCCGAACTTATCCAAACTGGAATTCAGACGAATTGAAACAAACGAAGTTAAGCGAACTAGAAAGTATCCAAACTGATACGAAGCAGAACCCGAACTCGACCAAACTGAGACTCCATGTAACCTGAACTGAGCCGAACCAAAAACAATCGAACAGAAAATGAACGAAGGTGTCCAAACTAAGACTTTGGATGTCCGAACAGAACAAACCATGAGTTCGGTTGACGATTATTTTCAGATCTCAGAATCTCACACGAACTGGAACGAACAGGACATTTTTCGAATAAAAAATTCACGATTTTAGACAAATTTGAATGAGACTCGTAGCAGTAGATCAGAAAAAATGATGAGAAATGATTTAGAAGTGAAATCTTCACAAAACTCTCGACTGAAATGATCAAAAATTCGCAAATACACTCCAAATATTCAAAAAACGACACTTTTTTGTTTCAAAAACTCCGAAAATAGCAACCACAGATCAGTCGAGTGAACCAGAAAGCTCTGATACCATTTGTAAAGTTGTGAGCGTCAGATCGTCTACTTGATCTAGCTATTTCGGATAAGAAACGAGTAATTAAAGATTGTTTTATTGATCAAGAAGAACAATTACAATCTGAAATACACTCGGAACATACACAGAGAAAACACCTTGAAAACACACACTTAGCTTAGACTCTCTCTTAATCGTTACTGAATTACAATGCAACAAGTCTATATACCAAGCTACACGAACCCAAACGAACTACCAGTTCGTCTGACTCTGAACCCAACCGAACTGTCAGTTTGGATGACACCAGTTCGTGTCAGTTTGGACCCAGTTCGTCTAACAGTAAATTTGTAGCTTCGTCTTGTTCAGATCTTCACACCGTCTTGTCCAGATACTTCACACGGCGAACCTATTATGTACCAACATAAACTATTATACTATAAACTCGTGTAAACCATATTTTACATTTGAATATGCAGGAAAACCTTTTTATGAATTGTGGTCTTCCAATTTGATTTATTTTCTGCAACATACTTATCTTTGTTTAAATCAAACTGTATCCATATTGTTAAAGAGACCCTCACGGGACCTAACAGGTCTTACCAAGGGATTCATTACAGATTCCTGACAGTTGTCATCTTGGTCACAGTGGTAGGAATTATAATTCCTGCTCTAGCCTGCGTCGGAATAAAGTCTTCGACTGGAGTTGTTGCAGGTCTTGGAGTGTTGAAGTCCAAATTCCTAGGATTCAGAGGAGTGATGGGTGTGTTGTTCAGCTTCCATATCTCCGCCCTGAGTCTCTCCATTTTCCCCATCATGGTCTGATTCATGCTCTATTACTGATCCATGTAGCGCTGCATCTTTGTGAACATAGACAGCACCTCATCATTTGATACCATAATCGACGTCTAGGAGCTCATTCCAGATCCAGGAACACCAGAGGTTGTAGAAACCTTTTTGCCAGGGTTCATGCCCTTACTTTGTGATAAGGAGAACAAAGGTGGAGGAGGAGGGAAAGCAAGTGAAGCCGAGGTGGTTGATGGGTTTGAAGCATATGAAGTTTTGGTTGTGAAGCCATATTTTGATAAATTCTTGTAAAAATTAGATTTAGGATAATTTAGCGAGAGATTGAAAAATGATTGACAACACTTGCCCACGGTGGGCGCCAAATTGTTTTGACAAAAAATTACAGACTTGAATTAAGTGATCAAATTAGTTTGTGAGGTGTAGTGCCCAGGATGTGCGTATGTGCGTCCTTGTGAGAAAAATAGTTTAACAGTTTTAGCTAAAGTAAAGTTATCAAAATGCTCGTCACAATCGAGGATTTACCAGGATGAAAGACAGAACCCCATGATTTATACGAGGTAAAAATCCCTAAATCCTTAAATGTCCGTAAGGATTGCCGGCATAAAAAACCTCGGGGCGATTACACACACCACCAACATTATTGCACAAAAAAATGTTGAATACACATGATTATGGCTTGCTAACTGAGTGTGTGAGTACATGTGAGTGATTGAGAGCGTCCAAAAGTCCCCTAGAAATGACATGTCACACCCCGACTGACGGCAAAATTACATCGGGGCGCGAATATTTTCCAGATGCTCACAACGCTAATTAAAGGTTGATGTATTTAGTCATGCCACATTTCATAATATAAAGTCAAACAAAAGGCAAACAAGGTTCAATACATAACATGAGATCATAAATAAAAGTTCAATTAATTTATTTAGGTCTACTAAGTCCCATGCAATCATATGGTGACTGCATCATAATCAAGCGACATTACCTGTAACATGTGAAAAATAAAGGTCAACTACAAGAGTTGGTGAGTAATCATAGGTTTAACAATGTCATAGTTTAAAGCATGCGTTCTACGAGATTAAGTGTAAATCAAGTATAATAACAACATAAAGTTGAGCATATATAGGTGTATGATCCAGACCTGACCATAAGGTTTTCAATCACGAGGCGCCACACGCGAGGCAGGCCAAATGGGCTTGTCAAGCCAATAGATCTATTACCGTTAAACCCGGATTTTACAGTTAATGTCACATGAGGTCGTTTTAGAGGTTGTCCAAAATCATAACACATCAAGCACATAGAGCTATCATGCAAGACTAACACATAATCGTTCATAGAGTACGCACGTAGTTTTAGTGAAAAATCATTCTAGAGTTTGATCATTGGTACATGTTGCACTCCAAAAATAAAAAAATAAAAAAATGGGGCTATGAATACTAACCTGATAGGTGAATTAGTTGAGAGAAAAACTGAAGATAGCGGCGCGAAATCAAACCTGGAGATTACCTTGACGATCGAACGTGATAGTGGAACACCAAAAAACAAACAAATAAATAAATAAGTAAACAAATAGATAAAACATGCAACTCGAAATGGCACGATGGACATGATCGGATTCACGGCTCGTTGGTGATTTAATCAGGTGATAACGTACAAGAAGGGTCGTCTATCCTAAGGGTTCCAAAAACTCATTCTAAAACAAAATAAATAATTATTTATTTTTCATGATGATCAAATCGTTTTTATGAGATCAAAAATATTATCTAAAGGCCCAAACATGATTATCTATATCCTAAACAACATGATGCCATTTAATTGATAATAATCCTAGATCTAACACATTTTTATGATCATAACACAAATCTAACAAAAGAATACATAAATCCCTTTTCATAGAAAATTAGATCTAAGCATTATATTTCAACATATAACCAAATGGACTTCTAAATCTAGGTGAAAATGATGTTTGAAGGTAGATTTGATGGTCTAGGTTAATAGATTTAAGATCTAACAGGATCTAAAAAAATCTAATAGGAAAAACATGGAAGAATTATAGATTTACGCACAAAAATTCTATTTTTTTTCTAATAAAACCCTAGATCTAAAGATAAGATGTCGGGACTAGATTTGAGCACTATGTTCTCATTTGATTCATCACACAAGTGCGGAAAACATGTGTGATGATCAATCTCGGTTGAATCAGCAGCCTTGCTACACCATAGATTTCTAAAACTCAAGAACACACACTAGAAACACCAAGAGCACACACACAAATGATCTCTTGTAGAATAAACCTAGAGTGACTCACAATAGGGTTTTCTCAATTGGTATTTATACTACTAAAGAGCAAGGCACAAATAGAATGTTTGACACAACAATCATTACATAGAATTCTACAATAAATATTCCATCAGACGGACAAGTTCGCTAAGAACATGTTCAAGTTCGCTAGGAATAAGTAAGTATGCCAAGAGTAAACTAGTCCGCTAAGAGAAAACTAGTCCGCTAACAAGTTCGCTAAGAACAAACTAGCCCGCTAACAAGTTCGCTAAGAATAAGAGCAAGTTCACTAAAAATATGAACAAGTCCGATAGGAATAAACAAGTTCGCTAAGACATATATAGAAATTTCAACAATGAAGTACGCTAAGTATAAACAAGTCCGCTAAGTACAAAATACAAAAATTCGCTAAGTAGAAACAAGTTCGCTAAGACAAACTTAGACGTACACTAAGTACAAACTTGAATTATATAAAAAACACTAAGTCTTCATTCCAGCCAGTTTATCAAGAAGTCTTCACTAGAAATGCTCAACGGTGAATGGTTTGTGTTGCCAACAACCAAAAACGGGTTCCAACAATTTCCACCCTTGCTGGAAATGCAAACACTTAAGCTTTATGCTACTTGAGCATAAATCTCCAGTATTCTCTAGCAACGGGCTTATGAAGGTCATAGATTGTAGTAAGTCCAAAATCATACAGCCTCTAAAGATCTTGCCATTCAAACTTCTTCAGGTCATTGTAGTTATTTAGCTCAACCAATCTCTTTGAACGTTCAAGAATGACACTTGATCTATTGTCTTCCACCACCCAGCCATCAGCCTTTCTCAACACTTCCATTTCAAATATACCTCTGTTAATAAGCTTACTACACCACCAATTCAAAAACATTAAATAATAATTGGCATCGTAGCATTTATATGGCCTAAGCTGTGTCCGCATCTTTTGATAGTAGATAAGCTTCAAATAGGATCTTGAAAGAAGTCTGAGCTCGATAGCTGCAAAGAGTCTGATAGCATCAGCACCTTCTCTCTCGATCATCAATTCATGTGTCTTTCCCCTGTAGTACCAACTGATCATTGAAAATTTCTTCTGATTCCCTGAGACTTAACTTACACCTCCACTCCAATATCTTTGAACATTCCGCGATGAGGGGCACGAAGACGTATTTTCTCTTTAAGTATCTGAGCCTTCTTCTCTTCCTCAGGAGTTTTCAGGTTCTTCTTGAACTCATAAGCAACAACAATTAGTGAAGCAGCTTTCATATCCTTTTCATGGTTAGTGAGGTTCACCAGATTTAGGTCCTTTAGTTGTTTAAGTTCCCAAGAGAACATACTGCAGATAGCTCTGAAGTCAGCAAAGAATTGAACGTATCCGTTCCGCCTCTTCACCAAAAATGCGTCAATGGCTTCATCAAATTTCCATCCAAGTATCTTAATCCCATAATTGACATTAGGGTTGGTAGGCATCTTTCTTAAGTTTTTCGCAGTGAACTGCAGCATAGCGTTAGTATTTGGAGCCAATCTTGCCCACTCGTCATATATAGGAGGATTATCTTTCCTTTTAAGGGCCTCAGTTCATTCCAGTTCCTTGATCCTGATTTGCTCCAACTTGGCCAGACGTCCAGTCTTTCGGTAGTCGATCACAAATTTTCGGAGACCCTTAAGTTTCTTCTCATTGTAAGACTTTTTCTCCACATTCTTGAATCTAAGATAGTTTCGGAGATCTTTGAAAGTCATCCTGTTGATAGAGGAGATAACATAGTCTTTAGTTTCAGGTTCAGGAATTTCCTCAGATGGATTTTCAGGAGAAGGAATATATGTTTTGCCGATTTCATGTATTAGATCAGAAAGACAGTCGCGGATAGGAGTAAATTTAACCGTTTTGTTGGTGTTAGCAAAGACATCCATCAGGGGATCAGATTCATCTTTAACATTTTGATCTTTAGGAAGGTGAGAGTTCAACCTTTCCTCATCAGTATAGAGCTTTGGTAGCTTAGTATCGGTTAGTCTCATTAGAAAATCCAACGGGAAGCTGTCACTCATAAGAGATCTCACCATACGAGCTGTTTCAGACATATCAGCATCATCTACATCAGTACCTTCTAAGTTGGTGAAAATGCGGATTGTAGGCTCATCTGTTTTGGCTGACTCCGATCGTTCTGGTAATGTACTTGAGCCCTTTTTGTATATAACAGCAGGAGGGTGTCCGGATTCATACCTTTTAAGGCATTCGCTTTTTTTTTCAACCAGTCTATTTTGCTCACTGATTGTTTCTTCAATGATAGCTCGACGAGATTTATCCTTTTCAGCTTCCTTTCTTTGATGTTTAGCAACAGTTTCCTCAGGAGTTAACTTCCTTTTTCCCTTATCTTTGTTAGAAGATTCTGGTTGCTCTGTGGAAGGTTCTTGTGGAGCTACTACCTTAGCATCAGCATATTCTTCTTCAGAATCAGATGAAAAAAGGACAAATTTAGCTACATAGATTTGATCACGTGGAGCTGGCTCAGAAGTAACAATCGGAGCAGTGTGAGTGGGAAGTTCTTGAGCATCACCCTTTTCAAGGTCAACAACTTCAGCTTCTGTTGGCATGGTACCTGGAACATATGGGGCATTATCCAGAGCGGGATTCTCATCCTTGTAGAAATGAGAAACGATCTTACTACTGCGTGTATCAATCAATCATAGCAATAACGGATGTAAATAAGAGAATTCTTATTGATCACATGAAGATACAAAGAAGACTCTCTAGTTTCTCTCTCTAGAAACACACACAGAAAGGTGTAGAATGATAGAAGTGTTTCAACTGGTTACTTGCACATTCTAACACGAACCTATTTATACTAAGTGACTAAACACCCAGCGTATCAAACTGATACGCCGGACCACATGGTCCGCCGGACCATGTGGTACGCCCATAACCAAATAGTCACTACAACTATCACTTAGACACGCTCACATAGATACAATACACGAGACACTCATAGCATAGGAATATGCTCTAACAAACTCCCCCTTAACGTGTAGTGTATCTATTTTCTAACTAAACTTCAGTCTTCAATCTTCAACATTGCTGCATCCGATCTTTGACTTGAAATCTTGTCAGAAATAGAGCTTGCATGGCTGGATCACTCTTGGATCATCTTTGCACTTCAAGATCCACTTGTGAAAGATACTTCATACTCTCCCTCTCACCATGCTTGAGTCTTGACACACAAACCTGCAATTTCAGAAGACAGAAACGCGGTTTCCTTTTCTTTTGAAAATTAATTAATCTTGGCGCAAAACTTCTCTTCGAGAATCCAAGATATAATTTTGAAATTTTGATTTCGTATCACATATCGATTGGTCGAAAACAAATAAGAAACAAAATCTTTTTGGCTTTTTGAAACTTTACATCAAAACACACCGAAAATCTTTCTGAACTTTTCAGATATGAAACATAAATGCAATACTGAATCAGACACTATTTTTGTCTTTTGCAAGAAAGATCACAACTTGGGATCATATTGGTCATATCATGCTGAACTACACTTCAATTTCAATTACTTTAGCACACAAGTCATGTCGATTACTGGTATAATTTGTCCATCTTAAACTCAGGCACAATCATACTCATAACATCTGGATATGTTATTGATTGATTTAGTTTGCTTTGACCAGTGTACCCCACACTATCAGACATACTCAGATATGATTTTGCTTTTTTTTTTATCACACTTTGTGGTTTCATTTGTGATTTAATCACATAATGATTGTATTCATGATTTAGTCAACTATGTTCCATGCAAAAAGAAATAAGAATGTTAAATCGTCTACCTTAAGGTCGATCTTTCGATACGCAGATAAGGCCTCGGATTTAACAAAATAAGAAAATAAAACAAGTTGAAATTGTATAACTCAACAACAATCAGGTCGGTACTCCCGTACACGCAGAGAAAGTCCGATGAGTTATACGAAACACCAAAGAAAATAAAGCAGAACGTCAAACGAACAACAATCAGGTCGATCTTTCGATACGCAAAGAAAGTCCGATCGTTTGACAAAATAAAGAAAATTAAACAAGTTTAAATCTTTGCAAAATGAACACATGTATACACAGTGACTTCTCATTTTCTTTTTCACATATCTTTACCCTGATATCATGAGACATGCATCAAGATGTTGTCCACTTGGTCAAGCATTAGTATTTAATGTGTTTATCACATCTGAATACTTTCTGATTTAATGCCCAGCCTACCAAGTACATCAAACAATGATCTTATGGCTTTTTCATCTATTTTATCCATGAGTCAGACACGTAAGCCAATGTACCATCATTTCCCAATCATGTTGGATACAATTTCTCATTTTTCAATGTTTTTGTATTTTTCTATTTTTTTTTTCAATGTTTTTGTATTTTCTGTTTTTCTCCCCCTTAAAATGAAAACTCTATTTTTGGATTTTCATTTTAATACCAACAAAACACAAAGACACTATTTTTGGTTTTCAATTTTCTCCCCCTAAACTACATACGAAATGTAAAAGAAAGAAAATTGACCTTTCGACATGGATACCTTTCAAGTTTAGCTTTCAGAAAAATATCAGTTTTGAAATTTGATAGCACATGTAATTTAAGTTAAATCAGCAGAATACTTCTCCATCAGTAACTTTGCAATCACCAACGGGCCTTCTAGAAGTACCTGCACACTGGTCAAACACATCAGTTTATAAATGACCCGAAGCGAATTGCTTCTGGTCGACCAGTATCTTGGTTTCCTTTTGAAACCACTTTAGGTTTCCAGATTTGTTGTTTCGGTAAATCGGTATCTGATGAACTTGTCACAGTTGATTGGGACGAACAACCTACATATGGAACATTTTGAAAACGAGGAATAAATCTTCCTTGAGTTTTGAAAAATGTAGGTTGTGGATATTCATCAAATACTCTGCCATTTTCATCAATGAATCGTTGTTTGGCAGCTTTACCAACAAATGGAACCTTTCCTTTCCTTGAACTAGAAGCAGCAGAAACCGGACAATCTTGTGCCAGATGCCCTTTTTGTCGGCAATTGTAACACAAGCGATTGTGTACATTTCTTCGCTTTGGAACCTGCATAGCTTCACAAACATATTCATCTCCAAAATGATCATAAAAATTATCATATACCTGTAATCGATGATCATGAACCCATTTGGATGTCGGGCTCTTTGGAGTAGAATTGGATCCTCCAGAAGAATATTTAGCACCTTGTTGCTTCTTGGTCTTTGAATCAACATTCGTCACAAAAACTTCAGCAACTTTCCGAGCATCTACGCAATGTAGCGGGAATTCTTTATCAGAAAATATTTGTTCCGAACCCTTGAGTTTGTAAAACCTCTCGGGTTGAACTTTGTTAGCTTTAAAAACTTCTTTCTTCATTTGCTTCAGATTAACTTTCTTCAAATGCTGTTGCTGTTGAACCATTGAAACATTCACATCAACTTGTTTCTTTTGAAATCCCAAACCTGTATATTTTCCAGAAACGTTCTCTTCTGAATCAGATGATTTATGCCCGTTCTTTGCAAGACGAGAAAATTCAGCTTTAACTTTCTTGATATCTTTTGGAGCATTGATAATTGTTTCATCAATGTCAGCTTTTGAAGACGAAGACCCAGTCACAACCTTTTGAGCTTCAGAAACTTCAGTACTTTTGCCTTTTTCCTTTTGCTTTTCTTCAACAGATTTGGAACCAACAAACTCAGAATAAACACCAATCTCAGCCTTGTCTTTCAAATCATGAACTCCTTCTTTGAGACTTCCTGGTGGCGAGACTGTCTTGTTAAACATCTTCTCAAAATTTTCATCTTTGGCCAGAAAACTTGTAAAAGGTTGTGAGTTAGTAACATTGTTCAAAAGATGTTTTGAATCAATGACTTCAATCTTTAATTCAGAAATTCTTTGATGAGCTTCAGCCAACTCTTTTTCTGTTGCAATGAGCTTCTTTGCCACTTTGTTAGTTTCATACTTTTGCAATCTTAACTCATCAAATCCGGCCACCAATTCCTTCTCGAGTTTATCTTCATTTCTTTTCTGAATATCCAAATTTGCATTTTGCAACTTGTTCACTCTAACCAACTCCCTCTTCTCATCAAGTAACTTTTCTATATCAGTCTGATAAGATTGAATCTTAGTAGCTTGATCAACAGAGAGTTGAGTAAGAGTATCAAGTCTGAACTTTGATTTATCAAAAAGATTTTGAAAATCTTTTGCAGTATCCTCAGCTTCATCCTTCCATTTCTTTACTTCTTGAACTAATTCATCCTTTTCTGCAGATAATTTTGTAAATTTCTTTTCAAATTCCTGCTCAACACCTTGAAACTGCAACTCTTTTTCAATTAACTCTGTCTGAAAAACTGAAAGCTTTTCTTTTTGAGATTCGAACTCTTGAATCATACCTTCTAACTTTTCTCTATCAGCAATCAAATCTTCTTTTTCCTTAACTAAACCTTGAATCATTTTATCTTTTTGAGAACAAAACTCACAGACAGATTCATAACCACTATTTCCATTACTACTAACATCTGAATTAGAATCTGTTATCTCTTCTTCGTCATCACTGTGAACAATCTGAGCAACAAAACAAGACTCATCAGGAAAATCAGCAGCCCAATCATAACCTTCATTCGATGTTTGTTCTTTTGATGCAGAAGAAATAGCAGTCAAAGCAATTTGAGGTGAAGTAGTTTTATCAGCTGTCTGAACCACCTTTTCTTTTGCGGGACACTCACGAGCAAAATGACCATATTTGGAACATTTGAAACATTTGATCTGTGACTTATTCAAACCAAGTTTGTCTCCTTGAAAAATAGATGTCGTTCCATATTTCTTAATAAACCTTCTACCTCTTTCAGTTAGCATAGCAAACTGCCACTCCAAATCTAATTTGTTCAACTGATCTTCATCCATATGATCTAAATCCTCTCTATATAGACAAGAGCTACCAATTTGACTAAATATATCGCCAGAAGAAGATGATATGAATCCAGATAACAACGCAACTAAATCTTCAGCTGACTTCCCATTAATCGAACTGGCAGATGATCTATCAGGAGTAGTGAAACTGCACCCCCTTGATGAACTTTCATACTTTCCTGATCCATGATTAGCCACAAATGCTGTTTGAGGTGGATTTGATGTATCATAACCAGATGATTTAGACTTTGCATTGATACTTGCAGAATTTTGTCCATGAGATAACCATAAACTTTTTGTTCAAGTTCATAACTTCTTCGTTCATCGTTATCAAAATCTTGAATCTCTTTATATTCCCCATTGTCAGTTGGACGCACATACAACGTTCGAATCGGAATCCACAAATCAATATCATTTGTGCTGATGTATGCAGAGAAACGTTGCTTCGAATTTTGATAATCTTCCAATTTTAACAACTTGGGAACTTTCTGACTTGTTCCTATTTCATTATCGAAATTGAGCATAGCTTGTACCGTGCTTTGCATAGCCGCAAATGCTTGAAAATCGGACATTTTTCAACGTAAAATGATACTTCAAAACTTCGAACTCAAAAACGAAGGTCTTCCAAGCGGATTTTGGGGGTCAAAACTGCTCGGTATTGGCCGTAGGCCGGTACAAGTCCTAGATCTCGGAAAGACGAACGTTTTGGCTGGTATTGGGTTCCGTAACTCCAAACGGTTTGCAAGTTACGTCAGTTTTGGTGAAAGTCACTTTTCTGTCAGCGGACCAAAACAAAGTCAGCGGACCAGATTCCGGATCAGTGTGAAACTGCGGATCAGATAACTCCCAGCGGACTAGATGGTATTCAGCGGACCAGAAATGAACTAGCGGAACAGAATTGAACTAGCGGACCAGATGCCGGATCAGATGAACTAGCGGACCAGAAATCTTCAGCGGATCAAATTTGGTACGGCGGACCAAATAAACCAGCGGATCACACTGATACGCTGTAACTGCTGCGGATCAGACTGATGAAGACTGCCTAGCGGATCAAATGGCGGACCAGACTGTTTTTCGGGCGGACCAGTCGCAGAAAATGTAAAAATCGACTGATTTTCACAATTTTTGACAATTGAAGCTGAAAACTGGATCAATATGATGCGAAACCACTCCAGGAGCATACAGAAATCATTTTTATCCTTGGAATCACTCAGAATTGGAAGAAATTGAAGAAAAACTTACCAAACCCAAGCTTTCTCTCTCTAAACCTCCGAAAATTGATCAAAAACACAGCAGTAGAGCAACCAAAAGCTCTGATACCACTTGTAGAAACGAGAAACGATCTTACTACTGCGTGTATCAATCAACCATAGCAACAACGGATGTAAATAAGAGAATTCTTATTGATCACATGAAGATACAAAGAAGACTCTCTAGTTTCTCTCTCTAGAAACACACACAGAAAGGTGTAGAATGACAGAAGTGTTTCAACTGGTTACTTGCACATTCTAACACGAACCTATTTATACTAAGTGACTAAACACCCAGCGTATCAAACTGATACGCCGGACCACATGGTCCGCCGGACCATGTGGTACGCCCATAACCAAATAGTCACTACAACTATCACTTAGACACGCTCACATAGATACAATACACGAGACACTCATAGCATAGGAATATGCTCTAACAATCCTCAGTGCCCATAACTTCAGAAAGAGGAACCTATACATATACATTATCTATTTCCATCTTCACCTGAATTGGAGTTGGGAATAGTGGTTACTTGTCTTCGTCCTCACTATCAATCGTATCCAAATCAATGTAGTTCAGAGGATTAGCATCATTCATGAGCACATTCATTCTTTCAGCTAGCTCATTCAGGTCATCTTCATGACCGAAATATATAAAGTGAGGATGCTCCTCATATGCAACTTCACCCGTATCATCCTCGATAGACTCAATCAGAATTCCACAGGAGTCTCTTTTTGAGTAGATCTTCTCTGGGTAGTATTCTCTGAAGTTATCCATTACAAAGTCCAGGAAGGCTGAGTCAACGTACATGTGACGGACTCCTTCATTCAAGGGAATTATAGCAGTGGATGCAGTAGTTAAAGTCTGAATGGAAGGTATTAGAGACATTTGAAGTGCACTTTTTGTTACAGATGCAGATTCCTCTCTTGGAGATCCCTTAATAGCTAGAGTACTAGCTACTTGAGAGAATCTGGGAAGTTTAAGGTTCTCAGGCACATGTGCTAGCTTCTTGATTGAATCCAGGACTTTATCAATAGGTTCAATATGAAGGAGGCTGTTGACGAAAGATTCTTCGTCATCAGAGAAGTTTAGCTCATCTCCTTCAATGAAAGTATCAGCATCGACCTCAAAGTCATTATCATTCATAGGACTTGTAGCTTAAACATTTCCAGCAGAGTCTTTGCTAGCAGAAACAAGAGTGGAAGATATAGGATCAGGAAGATCACCCCTTTCACCTACTTGATCAGTTTGAGTCTGTCCTTCTGGTTGCTCAGACCCTTGATCACTAGTATTGTCATCTGGCTTGTCGCTTGATTGTTTATCTTCATTAGTTCTGGCTAACAAGTCTTTGAGTCTTAGAATTTATGCAGCTTGTTCAGCAATTACATGTGACTGATCAATGATCTTCTGGTTGGCCACTTGCAGAGAACAGTTCAGATGATCGTTCTGACTCTGAAGATTTACAATCTCAGCTTGGAGTTCCATAATCTGTTCAGACTCAGAAACTGTTGTGTTGGTACCAACATCACCAGTACTTTCAATAGTGGCAACAAGTGCTTCAGCCAGACTTTCCAATGGTCTCACATCCATATCGATCCTTTCAACATGTTCAGTAGGAGATGGAGAGACAATTGTTATGGGTAGAGTTGTATCAGGTTGAGTATCAGATGGTCCAATGACTTCAACACCAGATTGTGAACCAGGCTTTCTCCTGACTTTATGTTTTTTCTGTGCAGAAGTTGCTTTATTGAGCTTTGACTATCATAAACTCAGAGGACACGTTTCTATCTTCAGTGGTTCTTGTCAAATTTTCTATACTAGTCTTTGGAGGAAACAGACGAGGACTATCAGGCTCATCAAGATCATAAGTAAGATCGTCTTGATCGAGAGACACTGAAGTCTCATCATCATCTTGTTCATCTTGTAGTTGATTGTAGCTTTCATCAGAAGATGATTGTTGTGTCTGAATAGCAGAGGCCTTAGAAGGTTCTCCAGACCTCTGTCTTTTCCGAGGATGAACTCCTTCGGGTTGTGTAGGACTATAATCAGAGTCCGAGGAGTCAGACACCTCTCATCATTATCATTGTCGTCTCCTTACTCTGTTTCTGATGAGACCACATTCACAGGACTTAAAGTATGTTTAATATGCTTAGAAGCTTCAACACTAGTATACTGGAGATTCCCAAGGTCCTCAGCAGCAGCAGCAGGATCATTAATAGCTGGTGCATTCAAATCCAATTGAGAGTGGACTTGAGAAGATACAGTGGTTTCACCTTGTGCTTCTACGACAACTTCACCCTCTTGAATATTTCCTTCAGCACCAAGAGTAGCAATACGAGCAATAATCTCGGGAAAGAAAGGTACATCATTCCCTTGATACTTACCTTGATGGTACTTTTCTGTAACAACCAGTATTCATTGAGCTTGTAGAGAAAGTTTCTCCTTGCTTAGTCCGAACTCCTGGCGAACTCAGAGTTCGGACTGGTCTAAACAAGCCCGAACCTGGAGTTCGGACCATCCGGATTTAAGCTAGTATATATAGCTTATCTTGTGTAGAACTTAGGACTTGTAGGTTTGAGTCTTACTGTCTATCAAGTGTACTCTGTGGTTCTCAGTGGTCTAATACAAGTATCGTTGTATTTACTCCTCGTGTTATTCTCGTTTTACATTGATTTCATTACGACTAAGTAGACGATCTACCGCTCACGCATTTTCACGGGGGCTTAGGCTTGTGAGACGTCTTGTGCTGCTACCCTTAAAACACGCTACACAGTTATCGATGTGGATGAATTCCTTCTCCGGCACACCTTCCACATGTTTCCCCCTAACAAGGCGGTTTATGTTTTGAAAGTTGACATGCCCCCATACGCCTGTGTCATAAAATGGGGTCGTTTTCCGATGCCTTTGCCAAGAAGCACGCTATAGAACCAGTCGGCTTTGCAACTGACATATCTAGAGCAAACATATTCCCTTTCCGTTTTGCACGAAATGATCTGATCTTCAGGAACCTTGAACCCAGGCTTTAGAATATAACACTCTCGGACATCGAACAACATTGGCATCTTCTTGTCACATATTTGCGAGACACTCAGCAGGTTGAATTTCAGATTGGATACTAGATTAACCTTATCAAATGAAATTTCTCCATTGGTCATGAGACCGTTTCCGATTATTCTACCACCCCAAATATCACCTCCAAAGGCAATAGGACCACCATGCGATATTTGTTTGACATCATACATAAGGTCCTTGTTCCCCGTCATGTGCTTGGAACAACCACTATCTAAGTACCATGTATTGACATCACTCTGGGCCAGTCCCTGCACATGCGAAAGGAAAGTGATTAGTTAAGAGATGGACCCTAGCCAGATTGACCTAGGGCCTTCTTTTGGGTGCCTTTTTCGTTGGAGGAGCAGTTGTGTAGGATCGTTATTAGTTAGAGTTAAACTAAAACAAGAACCCTCTACTTGCAAATATAACCCTGCGAAATTAAAGTTATATTACACCTTACTTAAGCTTATATTAGTTCTCTTGTATTAATAATGTGAGTGCTTGATTTGCATAAATATAGTAACAACGAAGTAAGAAATACTCGACACTATTTTCATTAACTCAAAGCTACACTATTACAAGTTGTTCGAGAACAATTGTGAACTATCAGCTAACTACTGCTATATATAGTGCTGATGAGATCAATGATAGTCATTGATCTCATGCGATCTAATCTAAACCGTAAAATATAAAGTCAAATACAAACTACCAAAAGCATAAACTTCGACATTTGGAATATCTTGCGTATTAACAGCAACATACTACTTTAGGAGAGTGGCTTGAATCAGATATAAAATCATATGAGAAGCTTTTGCAGGATTGGACTTGCTAAAAAGACATCTCAAGAAAAGTCCGGTTGAACTGATTATCTAGTGGATAATCGAGTTCACCCGGAATATTCGCTAAGAGACAAAACTGCTTCTTTCCGCTTGAACTGCCAGTTCCGCTTGAAGTGAGAATTCCGCTTCAACTTCAACTTCAGCCGGAACATAACAAAATTGGCATTCAGCAGGAAATCTTCCAAGCGCAATATTCCATACAATCTCCCCCTAAGCTGATGCTGTCAAATTATTCTTCAACACAAAGTTTAGCTTCAAAAACTGACTTGTACCCAAAAACTTTCTTCTCCTTGACCCACTTGTCGAAGAACTTAACCCCTGCATTCACATCCTTTGAGAGAACACTCATGTTTGTCATGGTGACCTTGACATGTTTTAGAGCTTCCTAATCTTGTTCATTCCACTGGTCTTGAACATTGATTGCTTCATGGGTTGTGAAACTGCTATTTGCCCTGTGTACATAAAGGAGCTTTTCTTCTTCTTCCCAAATTACTAACTTGATCTGACTGGTGACTCTTCTTCAGCATCATCATCAACCTGAGTTTCAGAAAGCAATCCATGCTCGAGCACCTTTGGTTCTATGCTCATTCTTAGCAGGAGCTCTGTTTTGGTTGGACTCATTATGTTTCTCAGTTTGTCATAGATGTCAATTAGTTGGGAGATGTCAAGCATTCTGGTGGCAAGATGAGCATTCACTACTCTTGATGTGCCATTGAGGAATTGGAATTTGAAGTCAAAGTTGTCTTCATTAACTATCCACCCAACGATTTTGTTTTGCCTGGGTGGGCCTCTTTTCCTTGGCTTTTGTTCTCTCTTTCTTTTGTGATGCAGCAGTCTTCTCTTTATTATCTTATTTTCCTCATTGGACTCATCTGTTGATTCTATTTTAGTTGGAGCTTTACCCTTTGAGGAATGAGAAGAAGGACCAGGTTGAACTTCAGTAGGTTTGGTGATGGTGATTGTTGGTTCTTTGATGGTAAGTGGAGGTAGGGAGGTTTGAGTTTGTGGTCTACTGGCTTCTGATGTGGGACTTGATGGTGGAGTAGGTGGGAAAATGTCTGAAAAGTCCATGGTAGGTGGAGGCTTCTTCTTGAGAGGGACAATTGGTGTAAAATTGTCTTTTCTATATTTGGGGTTGGCAAGCTTGGTGGCTACTTTCTTGGAAATCGAAGGTGGTTTGTAGGGTATGATGGCAAGTGACTATAGAAGTGATGGAACTGTTGTAGGTATGGAATTTGGGTTGTAAGTGAAAGAAGGTGGAGGAGGGATATATGCATCATCAGTGAGTTCAGGTTTAACATTTATATTAGTTGATGTACCTGAGGTAAGCTCTGAAGGTGCAGGCATCACAAGCTTTGGATTCACAGCAGCTATATCTCCCTTCAGCTCATGAAATATAGAATCAATCAAGCTGCAAAGTTCCCTGACTTGCATCTGAGCTACCTCTTCTTCTGTCTTCAAATTTCTAACCACAAGAGCCCTTTTTACCTTCTTCAGCCGTAGGTAATTCTCATCATTTCTTATCAGCTTGGTAGGCATTTGAGAGGCAATAGAAATCAGCCTCTGCCTATCAACTTCAGTCAATGCATCCAAGTTGTAATCCTTTAATCTGCAGTTGAAAGATCTTGTCTTAGCTTCTTCAAGCAAGTTCTCAAAAACTCCATTTTGTAAATACATATCAATTTCCTCTTGAAGCTATTTGGCTAACCTCTCATCTTCTGCTACCCTTTTGGCATTTTCTACCATTTTCAGCATAGCTTCAGCTTCAGGAGTTTGAACCACCTGTTGAATAGTTCTAGGAGTTTCAGTTTGAACATGTTCTTCAGCTTGAATTGGTTCTGTACTCCTCAAAGCTATTAAAGTTGCAGCTATGTCTTCAGCTTTTTCACTTCCCTGTTCTTCCGGTTGAAACACAGATGGCTGATCGGACCCATCAATGCCAAAGATTGAATTGCTAGGGCCATAGACTTCCACCTGGGTTACTGTTTGAGTTTCTGGTTGAACGACCAGTTGAGCTTCCACTAGAACTTCCGGTTGAAGTTTCGGTTGAACTTCCAGTTGAACAGAACTTAGGACTTCATTCACCACCTGAGGTTGGTTGACTTTAGGTTCCTTATCAGCTAACTCCAACACCTCTGTGCCTTCTTCTTCACCAATCAAGTTTTCATCACCTCCTTCAGTCATAGTAGCAACTGCAACAGTTGCAGTGCTTTCTTCAATATCAACAGTTGCCTTGCTAGTGGAAGCAATGTTTCTATTCACTTGATCACTGGCTCTTTCAGCCGGAAATATGACATCTTTCAGAAGTGTTGTGATCAAGTTTATGTGCTCAGGGAGAGCACCAACAATAAGCATTTATGATTGTACTAGCTCAGTGAGGTTGGGGTCTTCAAAAGGAGAAATGGCAATCAGTTGACTGCACTTCATGTTTACCCAACTTTCTTCAACTGTGAAGGGGTTAACACCAATCTTTTCACAAGTTGTGGCTCTAACTTCAGTCGGTATCCTTTGATTTTCTTCAATTTCAGTCATAATAGGCCTTGAGGGCATCTTCTCCCCCAATTTGACAGTATCAGCTTCATTAGCATTTTCAGCTTCATTAGCTTCTCTGAGAGGGTATGAAGGGCCTGCTTCAGTGTCAGTAGGAGCAGCTTTCACCAAATGAGCAATAGTTGCATTCAGTTTATCAACCTGTGCTTGGAGAGTAAGGTGCAGTTCCGTCAATTCTGGTAGTGTATAACTGTCCTCAACTGGCCTTTTACCAGTATCCTTGGACAAAACCAAGTTATCAATCCGAGATTGATCAACTGTGGTACCCATGGCTTCTTGGCACCTGGGATTCTCTTCATCTGTTTCAGCAACCCTTGGTTCCAATGAAGGACTCATGGGTGCTGATTCAGAGAAGATTGCCGCAGTTTGGGTCTTACTTATGTTACTACTAGCACCAAGATCCAGTGGGGATACTTGGGCAGCAGCAGCCCTAGCTGCATGAATCTCTTCTGATCTCCTGAGATTCACCTCCGGTGAGGAGTGGGGGTTCAATGCAACAGTGTCCTGGTTCATCAGTATGTTCTCAGGTAATGAGGTTGGTGAGTTAATAACACACTTCATTTGAACCAAGAATGGGTGCATTGTCACTCCTAGGTGATAGGGGATGTAGGGTTGAAAAATGTTCAGATAGGGATTGTACATCTGCTTCTAATGACTCCTCCTCAAATGAAGGTTCATCCCTAAGAGAAAGTCCCAGTTTAACCAGTTTCCGTTTAGGCTTTTTGCCTTGAACGGGGTTAAAAGCTTCAGGTTGGTTGGTAATACTAGGTGGAGGAGACCTAGTAACCACAGTTCTCTGTCTTTTAAATTTGACAGGTGGTGATTCGGATGAGGAGGTGGCAGTGGTAGTTTTAGTGGAAGCTTTCCTCTTTTTGGATTTGTAAATTTGGAGAGTAGAGGAAGCTGGGACAGATGTGGGATCAGGAGCTACAAGGTTGATAGCCCTATCATCTGGAGCATGAGACTCAGTTGCTGCTACAGTTTCCGTTTGAACCTCAGCATGAGCAGGTTCATCAGGAAACTGCCTTGGAATTGGTAAGGGGTAGTCAGTGTCCCTTCCAAGAAATGCAGTCTTATTTAAAGCTAAATTTGAAAAAGTTTCTCTGTTAGGTGTTTTGGTTCCAAAACTTTACCACTCAAGACAATTTGAGGGTATTCTCCTTGAGAATACATGTTAAAAACCTTGGGTATAAATAGACATAGTCTGGTGAGAGGTTTGATTTGAGACCCTTAAAAATTAATTTAGAAAAGTTGAAATTTTGACCTTTGACCACAACATAAAATGCTGAGGCTTGTTTAGCAGCAAGTTCATCGGAACTGCCTTTCTTGGGAGTCAGGCAAACCAGAAGGGTGTGGGCTAGAAATCTCCACTTGTAAGGCAATTGCCCCTTCTTGATGGTTTTGCTTCCCATTGAACTGTTGTATCCAATATCTCTAAACAACTTTAGATACACCGATGAGTCTACAAACACATACCCATCTTCGTCCCTTAGTTTCAACACCTTTCGAATTTGAGCTTCAGTGATTTCCACTATCGTGCCCTGAACTGTAGACAAAATTGATTCACTACCATCTTCGGCTTCGGCAACCATAGCATGTGACCAGAACTCTTCCATTATTTCTTCAAAGATTACGGCTTCAACTATCAGTGCATAGTGAAGATGACAGTTCTTGAGAAAGTTTATCATACCATTGTAGATGTCGGTCTTGCTAGGTTCTTCGAGATAAGCCACCAGGTTATGTTCCATGGGGAACTTTGAGACACTGGCAGGCTTCTTGCTAGTATTCCTCGCTTTAGGAGCCATTGTTGATTGTAGATTTGAGCAGGGTTGACGGTTTCTAGGAAGTTATGGAGAGGGTTTGGGAGAAATTGGGAGTAATTTCTGAGTGGGGTTGAGAAAAAGTGGGGAATATGACGATAATTTAGAGCTTTTACCCTTTTTCGTCGATGACGTGGAGGAGAGAGACTGTAAACTGTCGGTTCAGTAACTGATGTGACTGGTGCTTTATGGGTTATACGGTACAACTTCGTGAAGCATGTCATTATCCAAAAGTAAAGTTACTGAAACCTCGGATATTAAACAGTTAAAAAGTTAATGGGTAATTAAATGAATATCCGCATAAAAAGTTGTGCCTTCCGGGTAATGAAATGAAAAGTAACTTTGACTTGTTGACCCGGAAGTTCAAGCGGAACCCATTTTCTCCTTTATTTTAAAAACCAAATTTCTTCCGTTTGAACTTCAAGCGGATGATTTTTCCGCTTGGAAGAATTGTTTTCAAAATAATTTTCCACATGAATTTTAAAGCATTTTTCCGGTTGAACTTCACCCGGGGAGTTTCAAAGGTTTTGTTCTCGCAGATTGAACCGGAACTTTGACCATAAATCCAACACACATGATTTTTGAAAATTTGTGTTAATTATTCATAGTTTTAGCAACAGTTACTGACTATGAACTGAAATGTTTTCTAACTAACACAAGAAATTTTCATTTTCTTTTTCTTTTTGTATCAAGAGACGGGCTTTTAAGCACGTGTCTCTCTTTTGTTAAAAATTGTGAAAAGTTTGTTAGTCAAAGTTCATCATGCCAATGGCTGCCTCATCAAAGGCTTTGGTAAACAGATCAGCCAATTGATGATCAGTATGAACTTTGAACAACTTAATTAAGTTCTTTTCTACACAATCTCTAATAAAGTGATACCTGATATCAATATGCTTTGTTTTGGAGTGCTTGACTGGATTGTAGATGATGGATATGGCATTGTTGTTATCTGCAAAGATGGGAGTTTCCATGAAGGTGATTCCATAATCAAGCATCTGATTTTGAATCCAAAGGACTTGACTACAACAACTTAAGGCAGCAATATACTCAGCTTCAACTGTTGATGTAGAAACACAGGTTTGTTTCTTACATTGCCAAGATACAAGCCTTTCACCCAAGAATTGACATCCTCCTGATGTTGATTTCTTGTCAATGTCACAACCTCCATAGTCACTATCAGTGAATGCCTTGAAGGAGAAATCATAATTTTTAGGATACCATAACCCCAGCTTGGGTTCACCCTTCAACTACTTGAAAATTCTTTTGACTGCCAACATGTGTGATTCTTTTGGTGAGGACTGATATCTTGCACATAAGCAAACACTGAACATGATGTGAGGTCTACTTGCTGTGAGATACATCAGTGATCCTATCATGGCTCTATACATATGTACATCCACTGGCTTGCCACTTAAGTCACTTGTTAACTTGTGGGAAGTGGAGATAGGAGTTTTAGCACTTGAGCATGTCAGCATATCAAATCTCTTCAGCATATCTTGAATATACTTTGGCTGATTTAGAAAAATCCCAGCTGCAGTTTGCTTCACTTGTAAGCCCAAGAAGAAGGTTAGTTCTCCCATGGAGCTCATTTCAAATTTAGACTACATCAAAGTTTCAAACTCATTGCACAAAGTAGTGTTAGATGAACCAAAAATAATGTCATCTACATAAATTTGTACCATCATCATATCCTTACCAAAACATTTGACAAAGAGAGTTTTGTTAATTGCACCTCTCCTGTAGCCATTCTCTAGAAGATAGTTAGAAAGAGTTTCATACCAGGTTCTAGGAGCTTGTTTGAGGCCATACAGGGCTTTGATTAGCTTGCATACCCTGTTTGGATGGTGAGGATCCTCAAAACCAGGAGGTTGTTTGACATAAACTTCTTGTTCCAGCAGGCCATACAAGAAGGAACTTTTGACATCCATTTGAAACACTTGGAAGTCTTTGAAGGCAGCATAAGCTAGAAAGATTCTGATTGCCTAATCTAGCCACAGGTGCAAACACTTCATCATAATCTATGCCTTCTTCCTGTGCATAGCCTTGCACAACTAGTCTTGCTTTGTTTTTTACCACAATACCCCTGTCATCTTTCTTGTTTCTAAATACCCACTTTGTTCCAATTGGTTCTGCTCCATCAGGCATATCTACCAATTCCCAAACTTTTTGCTTGTTGATTTGAAATAATTCTTCCTGCATTGCCTCTACCTAGCTGCTATCTTCCAAAGCTTCTGCATCCTTCTTGGTTACTTCTTGAGACAAGAATGCAGCATGCAAACAAATGTTTGCATCAGCAGATTTACTTCTTGTCAACACAGGTGCTTTCACATCTCCAATAACATTCTTCAAAGGATGATCCTTGTTGACTCTTCTATCTATGTCCATGGGAAATTCATGGCTTCATCCATTTGAGGGTATGTTGATCCTTGGAAGTATGTGCTCAAGCTTAACATTTCAAATTGTGACACAGGATCTGAAACTCCAACTGATTCATGAGAATTGGTGTCTGAATTGTAGGTCAGATGCTTTAAATTAAGCTCATTTGATGTGCTATCATTTAAATTTTCAGCTTCATTTGACCTTGATTTAGTATTCTCTTCAGTTTCTGCAATTAGGTTTTCCGGTTGAACTTGAACCGGTGAAATTAGTTCCGCTTGAACTTTAACCGGAACTATTTCTTCTTCAATTTGAATTATTTCAGTTTGTTTCTTTTCATTGCCTGGCAAGATAGGTCGAATGCTCATTGAAGAGAAAAATATTGGCTTCTTGTTTGCAGTTTGGTTTCTCTTCCAACGCTCATCATTAGACCTATAAGAGTTCTGTTCCTGCACTAGAGAGCTCACAGGCTTATCAACAGTAATGTTGAAAGCAGTGGTTAGTGCATCAATATCAAATAACCAACTGGGCTGAGACTCAAAATTGTTGAGAGATTTTTCATTGAAAGACACATTTATAGTTTCCTCAACAATTTTGGTTCTCTTGTTGTATACTCTGTATGCTTTTGACACACCAGAATACCCAACAAAATAACCTTCATCTGCCTTTTCTGAAAATTTAGGCAATAGCTCATTAGTTATTAGAATTGTAACAAGACACCCAAAAGAAATAAATGTTTAGCTTTCTTTTTATCCAAAGCTCATAAGGTGTTTTATTCTTATCTTTGACAATTAAAATCATGTTTTGGACATAACAGGCAGTGTTCACTACCTCTGCCCAAAATATCACAGGGAGCTTGGAGTTTGCTAACATTGACCTAGTAGCTTCAATCAATGTCCTATTTCTCCTTTCAGCAACACCGTTTTGCTGTGGAGTTCTAGGAGCACTAAATTGTCTCACAATTCCCTTTTCCTCAGAAAATGAATTCAGAACATGATTTTTGAACTATGTGCCATTGTCACACCTAATTGTTTTGACTTTAAGGTTGGATTGATTTTCTAAATTTATCACGAGTGTTTTCAACAGCTCAGCAGTTTCATCTTTTGTTTTAAGAAAGAAAACCTAAGTGTATCTAGAAAAATCATCAATTATTACAAAACAATATGACTTTTTCCCCAAACTCATTACTCTAGTTGGACTAAAAAGATCCATGTACAAAAGCTCTAAAGGTTTTGAAATAGAAGACTCAACTTTTGGCTTGAAGGAGGTTCTGTGTTGCTTGCCCTTGAGACAAGTAACACAGTTTTTAGAACATGCAAAATGCTTGTTAGGAAGACCCTTAACCAAGCTAAGATTTACAATTCTGTTCATGTTCTTGTAGTTCACATGATACCTCCTGTGCCACAGATCAGACACATCAACTAGGGCTTTGGATATGAAGCAGGCAGTGCCACATGAGGGAGCAGCAACTGACATATCCAAAATGTATAATCCTTCTGTCCTGGGTGCCTTAAGCATAATTAGTTCATCAGGAATTTTGACACCAGGTTTGAGGACTATAGCCTCTTTCTCATTAAACATTAAATTCAAATTCTTGTCACACATTTGTGAGACACTAAGTAAATTGAAATTCAATGTAGCAACAAAATTGACCTTATCAAATTTTACCAGTCCATTGCTCACATCTCCTTGTGCTGAGATATGGCCTTTAGTGCTTCCAAAGGCAACTGGCCTCCATTTATTCTTTTTGTATTTTCCAGAATGTGCTTATTCCCTGTCATGTGGCAAGTGCATCCACTGTCAACAACCCATAGGCTATTATGGCCTTTATTTTGCACCTGCACATATCAGAATTGATTAATTTCTATAGGGGACCCAAGCCTGAGTTGTCTTGGGTCTGCCATAAGCATCATTATACTTGTACTCCTTGAGTACTAAAGTATTTAGAACTGGAGCTTCATTAAGTAGATCATCATTGTCAAAACTGAAGTTCTCATATTGAGTACTTGTTTGACTAAATCCTTCACCTTTGGTGTTTTTACTTTCAGCAATTTTTCTTTCCATGTACTCCTTAAATTTTCTTTGCTTGTTGGTTATTTTCTTAGATTTTCCATTACCTTGATTAACCAACTTAGTTCTTTTAGGGGATTTGGAAAATCTTTGAGGAAAGTGTTTGTTTTGGCTTGAACTCTCCCCCTGAAGTACAACAGTGTAATTTCCATTTGAACTAGTAGCAAATTCAATTTCAGGTTGGTTAGACTTTTTGCTTCTTGAAAAGTTTTCTCTAGAGGTGGTCTTTCCTCTAGAGTGATTTCTTCTTCCTTGAGCTTCAAAATGCTCAAACCCATCAGCAAAGTGTACATGTGGTCTCTGCTTTGGAGCAGTAGCTGATCTGGGTTGAATTTTGTTTTCCGGTTGAACTTGAATTCGAGCGGAAAAGTGTTCTGCTTGAACTTCAGCCGGAAAACCATTTTGCCTTAGAACAGAAAAGCTTCCGTTTTTATCATTACCAATTAAGACCCTGTTGGATTCAGATCCAAAATGCTTCATTGTGTGGCCTTTCACAGGTGAAATTCTTCCTGTGAGTTTCTTTTGAAAATTAGCCTTTTGTTGCATAACAGGTTTTGGTTTCAAAAATGGTTTGGTTTTACTCAATGGGTTGAACTAACACACAGCAGCTAGGTGACCTTGTTCAGCACAACACATGCATTCAACAATCTTTGTTTCAAATTTCCTGGGAGACTCAAGTTTGGTCACTTGGTTGAAATTTAGTTGACCAAACCTTTGAGTTTGACTTCCCTTTGGTTGCTCAGGTTGCTTTCCACCAACTTTTGAATCTTTGGGTTCATAAATAGTTGGTGGTGGCACAACAATTGAAGGTTTCAAAATGTTTGATTGGTCAGCTGATGCAGAGGTGCTTGCAATAGTGACTTCAGTTTTCTTTGACTCAAAAGTGTTTTCAGAACTTGACTGTGATGAGATGTCATCAACTGTGAGACTAACTTTACCTTCTGATTTTAAAGCTTCAATTGGTTTGATTACAGGTGTGTATTCAATTGGTGGTTCAACACAGTTATACCCAACACCTGCTTTACCATACATCCCTCCCATCCACAGCTTCTCAGCCTTTCTATTTGCTGTTTGAAATTTGTCACAAGTAAACTAAGCATCTTTTAGCTTGATCTCAAGAACATCTACCTCAGCCTTAGCATCTTTGATATCATTTATTGATTTCTCAAGCTTTGACAGCAAGTCATCAAGCTGTGTTTCAAGCACTGAGTTGGTTTGTTTTAACTGTTCATACTCTTTGCTTAAGTTGTGATTTCGATACTTTGCCACTTGTTCAATGAAAGCAGGGCTACATAGGTTTTCTAAAACTTTCTCAGGGATAGAGTTTACCTGATCTGAGATGGAGTCTTGTTTGGCCATCAAAGCATAGTCGATAGGCTCAAACTCAGCAACGAAATCTTCCCATTCAACACATGATGTTTGATTGGCAACAGCGGCAACCACATTTTGGTGATTTTGACTCCTGGTTGGCTTTGGTGGGGTAGGTTGATGACCTGAGTAGTTACCAAAATTATTGTTGTTGGAATTGTTTCCACCTTTATTCTTTCCTTGGACATGACCCTGGTTTTGTCCTTCTCTTCTTGGCTGTGGGCATTCTCTTGCAAAATGACCAAGCTGGTGACAGTTGTAGCACTTTACCTTGCTCTTGTCTAGGCCTATGTGAGCACCCTTAGCTCCTTTGTAGGTTCTACCAGTTCTTTTATAAAACCTTTGAGCTCTGACAGATACCATAGCAAGTTGGATCAAGATATACATTTCTTCCAAATCATCAGCACATATGCACTCAAAATCCTCACGAATGAAGCCTTGGTAAGAGTCAGTTGCTACATGAGCATTATGAGAGTTGTCAAACGAGTTTGAAAAGCTCTCTTGACACCTTGGTGTCTCAGGGAAACTGACAATAGGTGACTGGTATGATGATGAATTTGAAGATCTTTGATTGTTAAAATCGGTAGTTACTAGTGCAGTTGAAAACAGCTGAGTTGACTCAGAAGATGAGTTTTGTTTAAGGTTGAGTTCCATTTCATAGGCACTGAGCATGCCATGAAGTTCACTAAGTCTCATCTTTTTCAAATTTTTACATTCCCTGATGCTAACAGTGTAAACTGTCCACATAGAGGGCAGGGAACGTAGAAATTTTCTGTTTACATCTACCTGGTCTAGTTTTACATCTACCTTTTGCGGCTCATAAAGTAAGGAAACAAATCTTAAGTACTGGTTTGTCATTGATTCGCCGGATTTGAAAGTATAGCTCATATTAATGTTTTAAAACATCTTTCTTGTTTTCTTTTACTTCACTGGTTCCTTCATACATTCCACTTAAGGCATTCCACAGGTCAAATGCAGTTTTGTATCCTTTAAACCCACTTAAAATGGAATTAGGAAGTGCAGCCTGTAGAGTCTAATATGCCTTATAGTCAAATTCGAGAGCAGCATAATCAGAATCAACATATTTTTCTAAAGGTTTAGGTATTTTAACTTCTGCATCATCAGCAAATGAAACCATGGGTGAGTAAGGTCCTTCAGTATAAGATTTCCAAATACGACGGTCTAAGATCCTAACAAAACCTTCCATCCTGAGTTTCTAGGTACCAAAGTCATCAGGAGTGAACATTGACGGTTTGTTGGCACTACCGTTTGGAGAACTTAAACTAAAATCAGTCATTTTTGAAAAACTTTAGAAAGATAAAACAGCAAAGCTTGTAGAATAAGCAAGTAGAGTATCAACTTTGAAGCACTGAAAGTCTTCAAAGTGAGAGCCAAAGCTCTGATACCACTTGTAGGATCGTTATTAGTTAGAGTTAAACTAAAACAAGAACCCTCTACTTGCAAATATAACCCTACGAAATTAAAGTTATATTTCACCTTACTTAAGCTAATATTAGTTCTCTTGTATTAATGTGAGTGCTTGATTTGCATAAATATAGTAACAACGAAGTAAGAAATACTCGGCACTATTTGCATTAACTCAAAGCTACACTATTACAAGTTGTTCGAGAACTATTGTGAACTATGAGCTAGCTACTGTTATATATAGTGCTGATGAGATCAATGACAGTCATTGATCTCATGCAATCTAATCTAGACCGTAAAATATAAAGTCAAATAAAACTACCAAAAGCATAAACTTCGACATTTGGAATATCTTGCGTGTTGACAGCAACATACTACTTTCGGAGAGCGGCTTGAATCATTTATAGAAGCATACGAGAAGCTTTTGCAGGATTGGACTTGCTGAAAAGACATCTCAGGAAAAGTCCGGTTGAACGGATTATCTGGTGGATAATCGAGTTCACCCGGAATATTCGCTAAGAGACAAAACTACTTCTTTTCGCTTGAACTGCCAGTTCCGCTTGAAGTGAGAATTCCGCTTCAACTTCAACTTCAGCCGGAACATAATAAAATTGGCATTCACCCGGAAATCTTCCAAGCGCAATATTCCTTACAAGTTGGTGCAGAAATAACAGCATAAAGAGTCGGTGAAGCAACAACAGTTGGTCGTGGAGCCAGGACAGGTTGTTAAACCATGACAGGCCTCAGAATGAAGGCAGGCCTTGGTCGAGGCGTTCAAAATCTCACTGGAACAGGATTTGGTGCAGCCATTCTCACTAGTTGTCGAACTTGTGGCCTGAAAGTATTAATTTTCCTCCACAAACCCCGTGGAGCATACGGAGCCTGATTAGGAATATAAGGCTGATTTGGGTAAGTTGCTGGAACATGGTGTCTAACCTTTGATCCATGTAATCTTCACCATAATTTTCATAATACATTAGGGTCAGTTGGTTTCTATGTGGTGCAAGTTGTTGTTGCTGGTAGAAATGTGCAGGAGGCACTAGAGCATTGTTGTAAGCAGAATAACCCGTGTTGTACACACACACCCTTGAATCAAGGTGTGGATTCCCGCAAACAAAACATCCCAATGTCTCAACCGTTCCACTTACAGTAACCACAGCAGATTGTTCAGCAACTTGTGGAGCCGCAGGTTGTAGCTCATTTGATGTTGCACTTTCAGCCTTTTCCGGTTCAGTAGTTGTCTTCTTCTTTCTTCTCCTTGTTTGTTTCTTTTTCTTGGGTGTGTTCTCAGTTTCTGGAGCATTTGAGGTAACAGCAATTGGCTCGACCATGGGAGACTGGTTTTCAACACTCGGTTGAGCTGATAAGACCAGTTCACTTTGATTTCTGTTTTTCTTAGGATCACTTGTCTTAACCAGAACCACAGTGGACTTTGTAGCCTCATTGGGAGCGGTGCTGGCGGATGCTTCACTTTGCTTGATAAATAAGTATGCAGAAGTTGCTTGAGCAGGCATCGTTCGAGCATTCAGTTGTGCAACAGGAATAGTGATCACCTTACCATCGGTGATTGTAAGACCAACTTGTGTGTGTATAACTTTTTGACCATGTTTTAAGGCCATTTCGGCAAAAGCACGACTAAACTCATCATCATTGATAACCTGCTCAACCTCGAGTTTCTCATCAGCAACCTTCTTCTTAGGCTTACGCCTTCGAACGGTCTTAGTTCTCTTTGAAACATCGTTTGTTTTAAAAACATCATAAGTTCCATTTAACAAGAATGATTGACCATCAATTGCATTTTGGGTGCATATATTGAGAAACTCGGTTTCAGCAGCCTTTTGCACACATGACTCAGAAATGCTAGTATCAACAGAATTTAAAGAAATTGCATCAAAATCTCTAAATGTAAGTGTTTCATTAATCGGTGAAAGATCAGATCCAGTTTCGACGTTATCCAGTTGGTCTTCCATCGATTATCCAGTTCCGGTGTTAGTACCTGGTTTGATTGTCATGTGAAGTATCGAGTATAAGACAAAGTAATGCATGTTTGCTGCTGGCCGAACCCTTGGCGAACTCCTAGTTCGGACAGGTCCGAACTTGTCTGAACCTGAGGTTTGGACCATTACAGTTTCAGCTAGTATATATAGTTTGTCTTGTGTATTGGTTGAGTGGTTCTGGAACATATCTTGTATGTGTACTCTGTGGTTCTCTATGGTCTAATAAAAGTCAATTTGTATTTACTCTCTTGTGATTAATCGTTTTACATTGATTTCATTACGAATAAGTAGACGATCTACCGCTCACGCATTTTAAGTGGTATCAGAGCATTTGGTTTGCTCTACTGGTCGGAAATCATTGTTTTTTTTGGAGTTTTGAGTCAAAATTTCATGATTTTACGAAATTGAGTATCATTTTTGGATTCGTTTGATCTTCTCGAGTGTGCTTTACGTGAAAAATCTTCTCCTAGACTGTTTCTCTTGAGTATATCTGAGTTCTTGTCAAAAATCTCGTTCAAAATCTCTCAAAATCGCGAAAATGGTGTTGAAAGTGTTCGGGTTCATTTTAGGTTCGGAAAACTTCAAAATAACCGCTACGAACTCTAGGTTCGAACACCGTTCGGCTATTTTCTAGTTCGGTGAGAGTTCGGGTCACATTCGGATATAGTTCGGCCTGGTTCGTACACTGTTCAGAACTAGTTCGGTCTGAGTCTTGGTTTATCATCTGAAAGTGAGGTTCAGACAGAGTTCGGTCACATCTTTGTTCGGCTAAGGTTCGGTTTAAGTTCGGCAGAAGTTCAGACGGGGTTCGAAACAGGTTCGGGTAAACAGTGACAGAATTTTCAAAATGTCTGACTTTCATGCATTCACGGCTATTCAAAATTCGGTTCAAGCAACGATGCAAACTATAATGAATTACGATAATGAAATCGGAACAAGTCAGAAAGTTCCCAAATTGCTCAAATTGGAAGATTATCAGAGTTGGGTTAAAAGATTTGAAGCTTACGTTGATACAAATGACATTGATATGTGGTTGGCGTTTCCTGATCAATATGTCTATCGTAAGGATGAAACTGGTGATCCCATTCTTCAAAGAAAGATGTCATCTGACCAAAAGAAAGCTTATCAAGCTGAGAAGAAAGCCTATGGTACTTTAACGATGGCTTCGCCTAAAGAATTACTGCAACAATTTTCTAGTAATTACACATCGAAGAGTTTGTGGGATGCATTGGAAAAGAGATGTGAAAGCAATGACCAATATAAGAAAAGTCGACAAAAGGTTTTGAAGAAGGAATTTGATAGCTTCAAGCATTACCAAAATGAATCAATTCCAAGTTTGTCTGCAAGATTCGCTCACTTGATGAGTGAAATGCGTTTGGTGATGATGATCACTCATGAAAAAGACTATCCAGGATTATCTTTTAATGATTTGATTCAAAGAATTCAAGCGAGGGATATGGAATTGATGGTGAACAAATCACTTCCTGCACAAATTCAGAATCCTGCTATGTATTTTGGTGATAATGATTCTACCATGAATGTCGGGAAATCTAATATTCTTAGTTCTACACCTCCTACAGCATTCATTGCAGGTAAATCTGAATCTGCAAGTTTTTCTGCTGGTTGTAATGTTTCTGTACCTAGTTCTTCGACTCAAAATGCTTTGTTTGCCCAAACCACCGATAATTATAATGCTTTAGTGTTTGCGTTGGTATCTTCATATTTCGCGGTTATTATTGGTGCTGTTAATAATGCTGAATTGACAAATGAAGATTACGATCAGGTAGATTATGATCATTTGGAAGAGATGGATTTGAACTGGCAATATGCTATGTTAGTTCGAGAACGAAGAAATTTTTCAATAGAACTGGCAAGAAAAGATTGAATCAAGATGGAAAAATTGGATTGGACAAGTCAAAAGTTAAGTGTTATAAGTGTTATGTTTATGGACATTTTG
Source organism: Deinandra increscens subsp. villosa (assembly GCA_039602395.1). NCBI lineage: Eukaryota > Viridiplantae > Streptophyta > Magnoliopsida > Asterales > Asteraceae > Deinandra > Deinandra increscens. Next base: position 25,511,745 of record JBCNJP010000023.1, read on the forward strand.
CACGAGAATGTCCAAGTTCAATTGACAACAAGCTGAAATCTGGTCAACATGCTCATGTGGTTTTTCATTCACCAAATGAAGCTTCCAAGGTTGAAGAAAAATTTGTTTCTGTTGATGAAAAACTGTCAGAGGTGTTTTGGCATCCAAACGAATTTGCTTGGAATGCAGATTCTACAGCACAAATGAAACATGCTCCTTTTACTGTTTCCTTAACTGCTCATCATGATGATGATGATAGCATTCTGACTGATTCTGATTCAAATTCGATAATATCAATGATCAAATAAATTAAAAACGAAGAATCAAGATGTCTTGAATGTATAAAGTTGAGTAAGAAGATTGCAAGTTTGGAGAAAAATTCTCAATTGTCAACTGAAGAGATTGTTGTGCTCAAGAAAGAATTGGATGAATTTCAAAAGAAATATTATGCATTGGTACATGTTCATGAAGATGTTTTGCAAGAAAAAACTAAATTGGCTGAAGGATGTGAGAAAGCCAAAGCTGAAGCATTAGACGCTGCTCAAGATTTTGAGACTTTGTTTAAAAAGAGTTATTCGGTCCAACAAAAGTATGAAAAGGCTAATGCTCTTGTGATTGAGTCGGCGGCTACAATTGAGAAAATTCATAACAAGATTTCTATGCTTCAAGATGAAAATGTTCTTTATCGGGATAAAAATGAAGTCTTGACTAAAGATGTTGAAATTTACAAGAAGAAAAGAGAAGGTGTTCTTGAAGAATTGTTTGCTGAATGTGAGATCCGGAAGTTACAAACTTATGAATATGATTATCTTAATGCAAAATTCATCAAGTCACAAAAGGAGGTATTTGATGTTCAACAACAAATATCTGAATTGAAGTTGAAAATTTTGGAGTTGCAACGACAAGTTAAGAATTGCAATTTGTCACTGACATTGCTAAATTTCTTATACAAGCAGGATAGGAGTGAGGATAGTTCTAAGAAGGATGATATTCACTTGATCCTAAAGTCGACTTGCATGATCATTCAAAATTTGCCACTTCATCCAAAAAGAAGAAGTCAAAGTCTAAGAAGAATAAGGAAAAGTCTTTGGGTGAAGCTCCGAAGTTTAGCTCAAAGTGTATGTTTCTAGAAAATGAACAAGTTTTTGATAAAAGTGGTGCAAGTACTTCATCTGCAACTGAAGAAGACAAAGATTTGGTTGAAAAGAATAAACTGAAGAACACACGACACACACAATCGATTAGAGACACATGGAAGAACTCGTCGGAATAAGATGAGCACAGTGGTGGTGATAGGTTGCGGTACCAAGAGGTGTCAATCGGTGGAGATGTGGTGGTGAAGGGCGGAAAACAGTGGTGGAGGTTGTGGGGTTAGAGAGAGGCACCAAGAGAGAGATGAGAATGGGGACAAAAAGTAGGGTTTTTGAGGAATCTTGACGAAGTCAACACAAGCAACAAATTTTCATAAGCACCCCTTTCTTTTATATATTATTTAAAAAGAAACCAAAACTTAACCAAAGTTGAAAACATTAACTTCCCTAAGACAGAGATTCATTTTCTCAACCTTTTTAGACCGAGACTGATTGAAATGTTGTAAATCAAAACAAACCAAGGAAAAAAAATAATTTTTTTTTTAAAAAAAAAGCCCTAAACCATAATTAAAATAACTTGAAAGAAATTGGGGATCAAATCGTCTCGTGAACTAAGGAACCCTTTTTAGCTTCCATAACTCGAACATGTCCAGGTGATTGCTGGTATTTTGATCCTCTTTAAACCCATATCCCTCGTTTCCAGGCTGTTTGTCACTTATTTATCTTTTAGGTACATTAATTACGAACATGAGACAGTCACACACAATCGTAGGTAATTAATACGTGCAGTCTATCAAGCTTGATCATTCCCTACCACATATTTTCACATTCCCATATCTAGAGTTTTGAACCTTTTCTTGAGACTTGGTTGAGAAGAGAAAGAACAGATCATAAGAGATAGGGATAATATAGAAAGACTTATATGAATTCAGCTCAGAGGCATTTTTAGTCAGGTTATAGCCTTTCATCAAACACATAAGCCTACTCACACAGTCAGGGCTAAAGGGTTTTGGACACTTGAGGGTCTCTTTTATTGTGCACATTGGCATCTTTTGGGTGTAAATTATATACAGTGATCTACAAGCACATTAGTACAGACTAACCAGGTCTTTGCTCACACAAAACAGAGGAAAGTCTGACTAACACGTCAATACACTCTACACCAGGTCTTTGCTCACGCAAAACAAGGGCGATATTCACTAGAGGCTTTGACATCCTCAGGTCTTTACTCACACAAAACAGAGGGGACGCCGGCTTTTTGAGATTTTCGATTCAACACTTTGGAGTCCGGCGTGTGTATCAGGAACAATTTAATAGTCAAATAGAACATGCAACTTAACCTAAGTGTATGTTTCCCGTTAAATGTCATCCTTTATCTTTAAGTGTCCTGACACATACCTTTGTTTTTGGAACTGAGCCTACCAAGCACATCAAACTGGAGCATGTCTTTCATTTCAGCCTTATGCGTGTTAGTCACCTGAAGACATAATTATTTCATTTCCCAATAAAATTTAAAAAGGGCCAAAGAGACCTTTTGAGATGGTGTTAATTCTTCCCATGCTTTTAAAATTTATTAACAGACAACACACAATTATTTTTTTATATTCTTTTTTTTCTAATTTTTTAAATATTTTTATTATTATTTAAATAAGACCAAAAAAACACAAAAAGTAAAAACACAGTCAGTCTAGTCCTCAGTGGTTATCATTTTCAACCCCTGAACACACATGTCAAACATCCCACGATCTAAAGGTTTGGTAAATAGATTAGAACCATTTTCATCTGAAGTTACCTGCTCAAGATGGATTAGCTTCTTGTCAAAACAATCATGAATAAAGTGTACATTTATGTCGATGTGTTTAGTCTTAGAAAGTTGTACCGGATTTTTCCCAATTTTGTATAGCAGTAGAGTTGTCACAATAGATCAGTGTGTCCACAAAGTTCATGCCGTAGTCCGCCAGCTGGTGTTCAATCCACAAAACTTGAGAACAGCATGCAGATGCTGCAACATATTCTATGAATTTTGAGACATTGTGCTGTTTTTTGCATTGCCACGAGATCAGCCTATCTCCCATATATTAACAGCCTGCAGACATGGACCTCCTGTCCAGTTCACAACCTCCATAATCGATGCCAGAAAAAGCAAACAGATTAAATTCTAAATCTTTAGGATACCAAAGACCAAGCCGAGGCTACCCTTTAGATATCGAAAGATACGTTTCACAGCAAGAGATACATTTTAGGCTGAGATTGATACCAACCACATGTATGAACAGCAAACATGATGTCGGGCCGACTAGCAGTCAAGTACATCAGTGAGCCAATCATAGAGTGATACATGTTCTCACTTACAGGTTCACCATCTGGACCAGGAGCTAACAGCATTCGTTAAACCATAGGCGTGGCCATAGGCTTGCAATCTGACATTTTGAACTTTTCCAAAATCTCATCAACATATTTAGCTTGATGAATGAGAATGCCATTATCATCTTGCTTGACTTGAATGGAAAGAAAATACTGCATCTTGCCCATTGCGCTAATTTCAAATTTTTGTTTCATGACAACTTCAAACTCTTTACACAAATATTCATTTGTAGATCAAAAAATGATGTCGTCTACATACACTTGCACCATGATGATATCATCACCGACCACTTTTCGAAAAAATGTCTGATCCACCACACAATGCATATACTCATGTTGAACAAGATGATTTGTCAAAGTGTTGTACCAAGACCAAGGGGCCTGATGAAGGCCATAAAGTTCTTTGTCTAAATGATAGACATGATCTGGGTATTCTTCATCAATAAAGCCAAGAGGTTCAGACACGTGAACCTCCTCATCCATCTCAGCATACAAAAATGTCGTATTCACATCCAATTGGTATACAATGAAGTTCATCTAAGTTACATAAGCCAGGAAAATTCGAATTGCCTCCAAACGAGCAACTGGAACATACACCTCATCATAATCAATTTCTTCGATCTGCTTGTATCCCTGCACAATCAATTATGCCTTATTCCAAACAATGACTCCGCTATCATCCTTCTTGTTTTTGTAGAGCCATTAGGTCGAGATGGCCCTTTGATCCACTGGTTTTTCAACTACTCCCATACCTTTAATCTGGTAAATTGGTTGAGTTCTTCATGCATTGCTTCAATCTAACTGGGGTCCTTTAGGGTCATATCGACATTTAGAGGTTCAATTTGAGAGACAAAGCAAGCAAACATGCATTGCTTTATAACTCCAGACATGCTTCTAGTTTGAACTTGGGCATCAAGTGGACCAATAATATTTTCAGCTTGACGATCCTTGTGAACAAGGGATTCTGGAAAAGCAGGAACTGATGTCTCAGGGTCCAGATTGGAAATGTTGTCCAGAGTAGACGTTGCTTCATGTGTTTCTTCATCAGGATCCACCTCAGAGGGATATGTAACGTCATGATCATTATTTGTGACCACGGGGTCAGACTCGAGAGCTGAATCTGTCTGAGGGTCTGGATCTTGCACTAGAGGAGTCTTTAAAATTACATGATTGCTCACGGAGCAGCAACACCATCATTGAATAATTCTTCTTCAATCACAGGATTTAGTTAGAAAGGTATAAAAAATTGATTTTAATCAAATACTTGTGCAGGTCCAACTCCGATATCAGTGGGATTTCATTCAAGCCAGTCCACATTTGTTGATTCCACTACCTTCTTTGTTGTCTTATTAATAACCCGATAAGCTAAGCTAGCTGAATAACCTACAAAATAACACTCATCCGCTTTAGCTGCAATTTTTTTGGGAATTTCATCATGAATCAACATAGTGCAGGGACACCCAAAAGCACGAAGGTGTCCAATTTTGGGTTTTTCTTTGAACAAAATCTCATTGGGTGTCTTTTGCAGACGCTTATTAATCAGCACCCTACTTTGCACATAGCATGCTGTATTGATAGCCTCTACCCAGAACATAGTTGGCAACTTTGAATCACACAACATGGTACGTGCAGCTTCAATTAACGTCCTGTTTCGACGTTTAGCAACTCCATTTTGTTGAGGAGTATAGGGTGCACTAATTTGATGTTCAATTCCCTTTACTAAACAAAACGCATCAATTGTGTTATTCTTAAATTTTGTTCCGTTATGATCACTTCACCTTCAAACTGGTCTTATTTTCAACCACGTTGATGAAAGCCTTCAATATATCTACAGTTTCACTTTTCTTATGCAAAAAGAACACCTAAGTAAAACGTGAGTTATCATCAGTAGTATCAAGACAAAAAGCACAACGATTTAAACTAAACATACTCACTGGACCAAAAAGGTCCATATGGATAAGTTGAAGCACTGAGGATATGGAATTAAAAAGCTTTGGTTTATGTGGCCTTTAGTACTGCTTCCCCTTAGCACAAGCCACACATTTTTCTCTCATTGTGAAGTCCTTGATAGGCAGATCTTTAACATCCTATCCTCTTGCAAGACGATTGAGATGCTTCACATTCGTATGACCTAAGCGTCGATGCCAAAGCTGAGTTTGATTTTCAGCAGTCTTAGAAAGCAAGCATGCTACTTCTGTGGTAGGTGGCTTGTTCATGTTCAGCACTTAGGAATTGCCATGTCTGGGAGTGCGCATAAGCACCCAGTCAATAGGAATGGAGTATCCAGGCTTCAAAGTTAAACATTCTTTATTGTTGAACATCATAGGATATTCTCTATCATAAATTTATGATACACTCAATAGGCTGTGACTGATTTACTCTACATAGTTGACATCATTGAAACTAAGGCAACGGTTTTAATGGTACCCTTCTTGCTGATTTGTCCTCCAACACCTCTTGCAAAGGAAACATATCCTACATCGAAATCTTGAACATTTTGCAACACATACATGTCCCATGTCATATGCCTGGAACAATCGCTGTCAACATACCAGAAGTTGTTAATAGTCCTTCTTGGTTGTTCCTGCATGAAAAGGAAATTAATTATAGATTGGTACCCATGCCATAACATGTCTAGGTTTCTTCATGTTAGTACTACATGAATCAGTGTTTGGTTTTTCCTAGACATGTTTTAGTTTGTAGACTTTCAGCACTGTCCAGGTGGGATTCTTTATTTTAGGCCTATTTTTAGGAACAGATGGTGTGTTCGACTTAGATGTTTCAACAAAAGTGTTATTCGTTTGTTTAGTTCATTTGTTGTAAACACCTAGTTGTTTATGATTTCAATTCACCACCTTGGGAACATTCCAATGACCATCTTGACTCACCTTACCCCTTTTCAAATAATTTTTTGCAAGATTAGAATTTTCTTGAAAACCCTATTTAGATTTGAATTGTTTCAAGTTGGTGGCTTCTGTTGATGGGGTCTCATCATCACAGCTAGTTTAGGTGACAATTGAGCAACTGGAACATTTTCCTGTAAATTTAAACTTTTAGACTGTTATTGTTTCTTAGGATAGTATGGGTGATATGGTCTATGCAAACAATTGCGGGCCAAATGTCCAGGCTTGCCACAATTGTGACATGATTGTTTATTTGGATAAGCAGGAGGCTGGGAAAATTGTCGCCCAGTGGATTGCCATTTTGGTTTAGCAGCATGTTTGTGAATCCAATGTGTTTTTACTCACGCTTTATTGGCAGGTGTTGGTCATAAGCATTGTTAACTTCAGGATAAGGGACAAAGTCTTGGGGTTTAGACTCCCTTTCCTTTTTCACATTCACAACATTATCAGATTTACCAAACACAAACATTCTAGGGGTTGGGGAACCAGCAACTTGTGGTCCCTTTCCCCTTTTCACAGATTTCACACAATCATCAGTTTTACCCATTAAAAATACACCAAAAGACGTTTGTTCACCAAAAATATTATACCCAAAATTTTTTGTCACTGCCTTTGAAACATCCAAGGAAAACTTAGGAAATTCAACACTATCAGTTTTAGACTCATTCAAAAGACCAGAATTATGACTATTATGATAAGCTATGCATTCACTGTCCTACTTTGAAACATCCTCAATGATTACTTTATCTGCACATGAAACAACTTTATTAGTGTGCGTAGGAGGAGTAGAAACTTTTATAGGACACGTGGAAAGTTTACTTTCAATAGACATGCTTTCCTTTTTACCATAAGTTGTAGTTTTTTTTCAACAATAGATAATTTTTCCTTATGCTCAGCAGTAAGAGGCACAGAGATCATGTCACACATTAAAGGGGGAGGAACAGTGTGAGTGGATGGTTCAATGTTTCGTCAGAGTAAAGACGTAACCCTGATTGAGCTTTCACATGCCCAATTCTTTCATTAGAGTTATAAAAATGCTGATTAGCTTCTATCATTTTTGAATGAATTGTCTGATGTTTGTCTAAGGTAGATAGGGCAGTGCTAAGCTTAGTTATAAGTTCGAGAACTTCCTTTTCCAAAGCTTCTACCTTAGTTCCAGATAATCTAAGAAGACATTTGTGATCACTTAGTTGTGCTTCAATATATTTAAGATCCTGTTTGACAGCCTCATATTTTTCTTTAAAAATCCTAGTACGATCCTTATATACTCTAACTTCTTTTGAGTTTTCTCATGGCTCAAACATTCATAAGTAAATTTAGATTCCCAATCTTTAATTAAAAGTTGACATGTGAAATTGGAGCATACCTGACTATTGTTTGCAGACACAGAAGTACATGGCTGTATATTAGTCATGAAAGCATGTTGTGTGTGGTCTTTTGATTCAGTCTCAGCTTCTTCTTCAGCAAGTAGTGCAATGTGAGCGTGAATTAGACACAGTTCATCAATTGATCAGACCAGTGATAACCAGCAGATTGCTACACCATAAGTGCCTTGTTGTTGTCGACACTCTCTTTCTTCTCAGCAGCTCCTTTCACTTCTCTTTCAACCTTTGGTATGGTGCATTCCCGAGCATAGTATCCATACTTATTTTAATTGTAACACCGCATATTAGCCTTATTGAAGGTAATCTTTACTCCTTTTCTAGCATTCCAATCCTTCTAACTAGTCTTCGCCATAAATAACTTAGCACGCAATGCAGACATACCCATTTGATAAGAAATATTGTTAATACATGGTTACTGATCGTCATGTGAAGTATCAAGTACAAGACATGTAATGCAAGTTTGATACTGTCCGAACCCTTGGTATTGGGCTATACCCCCAAAAGGCCATTCGTAAGGGCCTCAAAAATAGAAGGGCTACGAAGAAGCACTTCCCAAGGCGACGGGCTACGTGGAAGCCCTTGCCCTCGATGACGGGCCAAGGATGCCACCTTAGGTATCGCCATGGCGGAAGGGATAAAAGCAAACTCGGCAATGGGAATAAGCGAACAAGTGTAGGGGATCTAGCCGACAAGAAGGACAGGCAAGTACAAGGTAGTACGAGGGGACAGGTGATGTGAATGGCATCTCCGCCAGTCCAGCCTGTTTCTCGGAGCTCGAAGCTCCTGCGACTCCATCAGGCATTTAATGCAAGGAAAGGAGACGTAAGAGGGGGAAATGACCACTTCGCCCTCGGAGACCACTATATAAACAACACTTACACAACCGGGTAAGGGGAGCCAAACTCTCTCGAACACTTTCCTTACTCAGTTGATTCCTCTCCTTAAGCAAATACTTACTCTCACGCCGGAGTGTTGTCACGAAGACCCCTTTCGGGGCCCTTCATGTCAAGGCTAACGGTGCTCCTATTTTGCAGGAACCTTCACAAGACCCTTCCACGTGTAGCTAACCTCCAACAATCCTACCCTGGGATTCTGGGACGCAACATTGGCGCCATACGTGGGACCGGCAAATACATGGGTCTAGACTTAACTAAAAACAATGGAAGAAGGAGAAGACGTTCGTGTTCCACTTGGGTTTGAAACACCCTGTGTAAAGACGAAGGCCGCTGCAAGTGTGGCCGGAGAACTCTTCTCCTCAGTGGTCAATGTGAAGAAGGCAGGAGGGGAAAATTCCACGAATCAAGAAGGAAACACCATTACCCCAGAATTTGTAAAAAGCAACAGAAAAGCTCTAATGGCCCAACTCTTGGAGTTGGAGAAGTCGGAGAAAAACCCATTAATCCCAAAGGTGCTGTTTGATAAGGAAGATTATGTAGAAGGGCAGTACACCGATACAGACTCTGATGATGAGGTAGAGGTCCTCAAGACAAAAGAGGTTGAAAAACCAGAAAAGGAAGAGGTGGGAGATCTCCTCATAAAGATGTTATCTATGCTAGATAAACAACCACAATCAAGTAGCCCAAAGACGGGGCCCAGCAAAGATGGCAAGAAGCAAAGCAAGGGGAAGGATCCTATGTCACTCCCCTACAAGCCTTCAGAGGTGGGGGACATTTCTAAGTTCACAGATAGGATCTCTGAAGCCCCTCTGCAGCCAAAGTTAAGATTGCCGCCCTCAGTATCTGCCTATGACGGGACTCAAGATCAAGAAGACCATCTCCATGCCATAAGGGCTGCAGGGGCGGCAGGGGCTTGGAGTATCCCGACATGGTGTCATATGTTTGTTTCCACCCTGGCCGGAAACGCAAGGTTGTGGTTTGACTCCCTTCCCCCAAAAAGCATTGACAGTTATGAGGAGCTCAGAGGGAAGTTCCTCAGGTATTACAGTCAGCAGAAGAAAACCACTAGAAACCCAAACGAGATCCTCCACATAAGAAGAAAGGATGAAGAAACCCTGGAAGGATTCATGAGTAGATACATCTAGGAAAGCATGTACATTAGAGATGTCCCAGAGGTCATAAAGATAAGCGGCTTCATTCATGGGTTAGAAACTCCCAGTTGTGCGAAAAATTGGGAGAAGAGTTCCCAAGCTCCTTCGACGACCTAATAGACAGGGTTCGCGCCTACATAAGGGGAAAAGATACCGGGCAAAAGGCCAAGGAGTGGGGGCTAGGAAAGATAACTCAAGCAGTTATAGCAAAGGAAGGGACAGAAATGAAGCCCGTTTTCGGGCGGTTCCCATTCAAGAAGGAACTCATCAGAAAAGAAGCCCTCCTACTCGCCATACCCATCAAAAGGAAGTCGCTCATATGAGTCATCGTCAGGTACGCCACCCCATTTCGAAAAATTCACTCCGTTACTTAAATCCCCCAGTGAAATATTTTCCACTGAGAAGGACAGGCTGCCTTTTGGTAAGCCCCGTCCTAACAGACACGGGAGTAAGGCCCGTCCTGGGGAGTACTGTGATTATCATCGAGGAAACGGGCACGCAACCGATGACTGCATACAACTAATAAAGGAAATAGAAACTGCCATTAAAACAGGCAAACTATCACATTTGGTGAAAGAAATCAAAAACCAAGAAAAACCTAGAGGCAAGGAAGGGCCTCAAAGGGAAGAGCCCCAGTATATATACATGGTCAGAAGAAAAATCGGCGAGGAAGAAGCTCCTCAGTGAGTAGTCAGGCACAGATTGTATGACAACGAGAAATGGCTTGAAAGGTCTATCACTTTCGCAGCTTTAGGGCCGGATCCATGTTGATGGGGGAAGTGGGACGGAGATTATGTAAGAGCATTGTTTTTTCAGAATGAGGCCAGAAATCAGGGCGGGGGTCCGAGAAGATTACACACCCTTAATAGGGTTCTCAGGGGAAATGGTCAGGCCCCTAGGGAAGATAACATTGCCCTTCACCATCGGGGAAGGCTTCACAAAGAGAACAATCGACCTGACATGGTCTATAGTAAGAGCCCCGTCAAAATATAACGCAATCATAGGAAGGCCCGCCATCAGGGCCCTCAGGGCTCTCACATTAACAACGCATGGTCTCATGAAGTTCCCAACCCCAGGTGAAATAGCAACTGTCGGCTCAGCATCAGAAATAGTGGCAAGTGTTGATATCCTGCCAGAACTGGTGCCAAAAAACGGGATAGAAGAATGGATGGTGTGCGACAGGTACCCCGAACAAACCATAAAGGTGGGCTCGCAGCTTTCCGAAAAATGGAAAACTGCTCTTAAGGAGCTGCTGATCGCAAACAATGACATATTCGCATGGCAATGTGGGGACATGGAAGGAATCCCGTTGAAATATATTGAGCATCACTTAAGCATACCACCCGGAACGAAGCCCGTTAGGCAGAAAAAGCGAAGTCTATGTGAAGAGCACGCCAAGGTAGCTGCTGAAGAAGTTAAGCAGCTACTTGCAGCTAATATAATAAGAAGAATCAGGTACCCGGAGTGGATAGCAAATCCTGTCATGGTTAAAAAACCCGATGGCTCCCTGAGAATGTGCATAGACTTCTCAGGGCTCAATGAGACTTGTCCAAAAGATTGCTATCGCCTTTCTGAAGTAGATGCAAAGATTGATGCCCTGGCCTCCTTCCCAATAAAATGCTTCTTGGATGCTTACAAGGGCTACCATCTAATCCGAATGGCCAGGGAAGATGAAGATAAGACTGCTTTCCATGCTCCAGATGGTACGTATTGTTATACAAAAATGCCCTTCGGGCTGAAAAATGCAGGGGCTACGTACCAAAGGCTCATGGATTGGCTCTTCCAAGAACAAATCGGAAGGAACCTAGAGGTCTATGTTGACGACCTAGTAATAAAAAGTCAAAGAGAAGGTGATATGATAGAAGATATCAAAGAAACTTTCAACACCCTCAGGGAAGTGAATATGAAGCTAAATCCAAGTAAATGCTCATTCGGGGTTGAGGAAGGCAAGTTTTTGGGAGTATTGTAAAGAAGGACGGGATACAGGCCCGTCCCGAAAAAGTGGCCGCCATTGAAAACATGAGGTCCCCAAGGACTCTGAAGGAAGTGCAAAGTTTGAACGGTCAGCTTGTAGAGGCTAGATTATGAGGCTTGTAATATTAAATAAGTTGGGCTGGGATTAGAGGGTTTAATTAGGATCATAGGCTAGTTTGATTATTGTATTTAGGCTAGTTTATGATTGGGCTTGGGTTTACTATTGGGTTTATGATCCACAAGGGGCCCAATAGTAAACCCAATGGGGTGCCTATATAAACCCCACTTGACCTCCTCATTAGAGGGCTTGAGTTTACGATTCTGAGGGGAGAGCCAAGGTGTTTACAATTTGTGTTTTGTACCCGACAAGTTTACTTGTGTGCAAGATCAAGCTTTTATCGATTATTCATCGTTGTCTTGTGTTCTCTTCTTCTCTATTCTTGAATCAATCACCTACGAGGTTTCCGCACTCGTTTGTGACTAGAATATCGTGATTAGTTGTTGATCTCGGACCTACAATTGGTATCAGAGCCAAGAATCTTAATTTCGAGGTTCTCACGATATAGATTCAAGTGTTTTGCTGGGTTTGTGTTCGTTTTCTGTTGAAGATTTGAAGATTTTGGGTGTTTACGACTGTGGTTTCTGGGCTGCTGTTGAAGATTACCTGTTTACGACATCAAGACAGCGTTTTTGAGTGTTTACGACCTGAAGAAAAGGAGATTACGATTGTACTTTTTGATGTACTTGTGTTTACGATTTTGCAGAGTCGTAAAGGGTGTTTACGATTTTGTTTGGATCGGATATAGGTGTTTACGATCCGGTGGTCGTAATCAGGAATCAGAATCTTAGTTTACGACTGCTTAAGGCGGTTAAGTGTGTTTACGATTTGAGGCTTGATCGGAAACATAGATTACGATCGTAATCAGTTACCTTGGATCGTAATCAAGTTGTTTGGATCGTAATCGGGTTCTTTTGATCGTAATCAAGTATTTTGTCTATCGTAATCTCAGTTTTGAACGTTTGGACTTTAGTTTTAGGTTCCCTAAGCTTTCGTAATGGATTCGATTGAAGAAAAGAATATATTTGAGGACGAAGATGCTGAGATATGCCCCAATCCTACCTGTGCTTGATTAATTCCTGAACTTAGGCAAATGTGTAAAAATCTTCAGTCAGAATTGTTTGAGACAAAGTGCGAGAGGAGTTTCTTTAAGGGTAGATGGCAAAAGAATGAAGAAAAAGTTAAAGCCCAGAAATTAGATATAGCAAAATATAAGAACCTTGCAACTGAGAACGCCTATTTGTATGACAACGCTAAGTTAGAGATAGCTGAGCTAAGTAAGCAGATGGATGACCTGAAGCATAAGAACAATGAGATGCAGGTTAAGCTTGATATGAATCAAATGAGGAGCAAAAGAATGCTTGATGCTGGAAAGGAATTGTCACATGCTGTTGTGACTGGTCAAGTTGGGAAACACACACCTGGATTTGGATCAGAAAAGACTGATAAGGCCTTGGCTGCAAACAACATTATTCCTCCACCAGTTCCCAGAGACATTATAGGAATACTTCTTAGTGAGGATCAAGTTGAACGAACCAAGTCAGATTATAAAGAAGCTGCTCCTCCTATTGATAGTGTCTTGGTTGGAACTACACCATTGACTCAAGAGGAAATAGACAACGAGGCAAACATGACATATGGTGAAGGGAGAATAGAGGACGTATCAAGAGATGATGCTGAGTGCCAGGAGTATAACAGATGTCATAATTCCAAGTCTGATGATGTTGGGGTAGAGTTGAAACCATACCCTAAAATTGAAACCCCATGCTTGAAAGTAATTGACGAAGTCAAAAGGGAAAAGGTGATCTTGACGACACGGCCTGGGGGGAAGATCTTTATGACATCTGGATCTATGTTTGTCCAAGAACCAGATGTTGGGTATGACTTACCATCCTTCTCCTCCAAGTTCAAGGGAATAACTGATGGAGTGATCGGTGAAGCTAAAGTTGAGAAGCCAAAGATCACCATCAAGCATCCGAGTGTGAAGTCAACAACTATGGTGAAGAATGATAAGATGAAAAGTGTGGCTGTGTCTCCCATTTCTTCAGTTGCTTCATGCAGTTGTAAGTGCAGTTGCAAGAATGATGTTTCTTCATCAGGAAATCCATAGAGCACAAAGACGATGAGGACAGGTTCTACTCAGGCTTCAAGGAACCTGCAGAAAGTCAAATCTGAAGCAGCAGTCAAAGCAAAGAAGCAGACACAAGGCAAACCAGCTCAATATCAGCCACCAAAGACGAATGGGTACACGTCTGACTTCTATCTAAAGAAGCAGACTTGCTTTAATTGTGGCATTGCTGGTCATATTGCTAGAAACTGTCTTTATCGCCCCTATGAACCCTATTTTCCAAAAAGTCAAAGGGTTTCATCTCAGGAGTCTGTAAAGTCTAAGCCGATGATGGTGCAGAAACCTAAGGCAATGAAGACTGTTACTCCTAAGGTTAAACCCTCTGATCAACATTGGGGTGCTGCCAAAGCTGAAAGAAAATCTTCAAATCAAATCAACAGCTTTCCAAGTTACCAAAATTTTCAGAAAAAGGTGATGAAACCATTTTCAAAACAACCAAGGTCTGAAAAACCCAAAGTTACCCCTCCCAAGGTAACTAAAACTGTTTTAAAAAATGAATCTAAAACGAAGAAGGTTGAAATACCTAAAGTCACAACTCCAAAGGTGACTAAAACAAAAACTGTTTTGAAAAATGAAACTAAAATGAAGAAGGTTGAAATACCTAAAGTCACAGCACCAAAAGTGACTAAAACAAATATTAAGTCATCTGGAACTTGGAAACCAAAAATCAAGGCAGCTCCATCACAACTCCCTGATTTTTCAAAGGGGATGTTCTTACAAGAAGTATCATTTATTGATTTCTCAGGTGTACCCAGAAAAACAATGGCCTGGGTACCAATGGCTAACTAATCTCTCACTCTGTGCAGGAACAGTCAAGGAGGATTATCACTAACGGTTTTATTGCTAATTTGTTTGTTGATAAGTGATTGTTCCAGGCACAGTTTAGGAGACGTATCTTCATGTCATGTCAAGTAATCTATACAATGGAGGGTGCGTCTCTTTGAGAGGTAAAATATCAAAATCAGCATGAAAGGTACTGTTCTTAACTTGGTTGTTTGAATGATGAGGCAACAAAGGGTCTTTTGAGTCAAACCCACTTCATTAAAGTTTTAATTGAGTAGTTGATTGATTATGTGTTTGACCTCAAATGAAATAACGCGTGCATGTCATGAAACCCAATTTTCTAAAATTTTCAAAATCAATACTTTGAAAGTTAGCTTGGCCTGATGTCTTCAAAATTTTGTGTTTTGTTCTTTTAAGTGTGTTTGTGTGTTTTATCTTTATTGATCCAAAAAAAAAAAAAATTGATGTTCACAAAATTGTGACATTAAAAATCAAAAAGCAAGGGGAAGAAATGTAAAGATGAAGAAAAAGTTGACCCCTCAAAACTCGTGTGCTTTTCAATTTTTAATTGTTTGTGTGTTGTTTTTGAGAAGTTTAGGGGAAGTAAAATGAATGACCGGGTTGGAGATGGCTGACACGCGTAAGGCGGAAGTGAAAGGCAAGCTCCACGTGATATGCTCGGTAGGCTCGACCTAAACTTATGACCTCCAATGAAAATGCAGTGATCTTAAAAGATATATATGTTTAGTTTCCCATCCTAGGTTGCATGGTTTAAAAGACTGAGTCCCAGCAAAAACGGGTTGAGAGTGGTAATTATACCTAGTATTCACTCTCTCACACGCCATGTCTCTGTTGTCATGACTACACCACATAATAAAAAAAAATAATAATAAAAAAAAAATAAATAATGAAAAAGAAAAGAAAATGAAAAATAATCACTCAGTTGGTCTTCTTTGTGTGCTTAGCGGCCGACCTGATCACCAACTGATGGTTAATGAAAATAAGTGGTAGTCATAGCGGTGTTGCATGGTTCCTCAAGTTGGGGGTTTGTGATTTCTCAATAAACTCTGAGGTTGGGTAGGTTTTGCTGTGTACGCTTGGGTGTGGGGACAATTAAACATGACGGTAATAATGTACTATATTAAGCATGACGCATTTGGTTGGGATTAAACGGGTTTGAGTTTAAAGCGGACAAACATACCGGCAATCACCTGGACTAGTTAAGTAACTGAAGCTGAAAAGGGTTCCTCAGTCAGATTCATATGGTTTGATCCCTTGTAAACTTTCTCATGTTTGATATTGGTAAGTATTTGTTTGTTTTTATCTTTCGTGTGTGAGTCGTTAAGTTCTTTTTGGTGTGTTTTTGTCTTGGCCAGGTTGATTTGAGAAGTCAAAATATGTTTTTCAAGGGTTTTAATGCATGACAATATGCCCCCGACAGATCTTGCCAAATTTTTAGGGGAAGGAGTATGGGATAATAAGTATTATCCGAAGGGAACTCGAGGATGATACTTATTATCCGAAAAGACTTCCATAATACATAGTATCCGAAGGGCACTCGAGGATAATATGTATTATCTCAGGGGAAGTCCTTAGCTGAAGGGAAGTAATCAGCTAAGGGGAAGTCTTTAGAGGTCTTTGGGTTCAGGGGAAGTTTTATAGAAAACCCGTAATCTATATTAGGGTTTTTGGTTAAAATTATGTTAATTTGAATCAACTGAACAGATGATAATTACCTCCTAACCCAAAGACCAATCATCACATGTCTGGTAGTGTATATTTTTTCAACTGTGTGTAAGACAGGTTGATGATAGAAAGATGTTGCTGCTGCTCAAGTTAAAGAACCAACCGGACAAGACTTCCATCTGAAAAGCAACTGTTCAGGGGAAGTTGTTGGTATCTTTACAAGTATCCAAAAGCTTCAAAAGTTTTTCAAAGAAAATGCTCACAAGTTTAGGGGAAGCTGAAGATTTCAAGTCAATCTTTGAAAAAGAAAGTGATGCAGAGAGCAGTCAGAGATCATGAAGATCCAAGTTCAACAATCAAGTTCTTCACAGTTAGGGGTTTTCAAAATTTAACCTCTAATTGTTTTGGAGATTCAAGACAGTTACTGAAGATACAGCAAGAACCAGTTCTTTCAAGAAGCAAGTCAATGAGAGTCCTCCATTTCATTGCTTGTTCATTTCAAGAAGTTCAAGCTGATGCTGATCAAGAGGAAGTCCCGAGTGCCCGTCATGAAACCCATTGAAGATTTCCGCGGAAAGAATCTTCATCAGCATCTATGCCAGCCAGTCAAGAAGAAGTTTTTCAAAGATCGAAGACATTTAATATCACAAGCCTAGGGGAAGATTGTAGAGGCTAGATTATGAGGCTTGTAATATTAAATAAGTTGGGCTGGGATTAGAGGGTTTAATTAGGATCATAGGCTAGTTTGATTATTGTATTTAGGCTAGTTTATGATTGGGCTTGGGTTTACTATTGGGTTTATGATCCACAAGGGGCCCAATAGTAAACCCAATGGGATGCCTATATAAACCCCACTTGACCTCCTCATTAGAGGGCTTGAGTTTACGATTCTGAGGGGAGAGCCAAGGTGTTTACGATTTGTGTTTTGTACCCGACAAGTTTACTTGTGTGCAAGATCAAGATTTTATCGATTATCCATCGTTGTCTTGTGTTCTCTTCTTCTCTATTCTTGAATCAATCACCTACGAGGTTTCCGCACTCGTTTGTGACTAGAATATTGTGATTAGTTGTTGATCTCGGACCTACACAGCTTGTGGCCCTGGGAAGGTTTATATGAAGGCTAGCAGACAAGTCAAGGCCCTTGGTCAAAACTTTGAGAAAATGTATCAAGAAACACCAGTTTGTGTGGACTAATGAGGCCGAAGAAGCTTTCCAGCACCTCAAAACCTTTTTGTGGAACCTCCCAGATCTAGCCATTCCACAAGAAAAAGAAACCCTCACAGCGTACTTAGCCATTTCAGAACAAGCAGTCAGCTCGGTGTTATTGGTTGAAAGAAAAGAAGGACAAGTATGTCAAAAACCTTGAAGGGGACCGAAGAGAGATATCCGACAATGGAAAAATTGGCTCTGTCCCTGGTACACACTTCGAGAAGGCTCCGAAGGTACTTTTAGGCCCATCCTATACAGGTACTCACCGATAAGCCAATTTACACTGTGTTAAAAAAGCCTGAAGTGTCAGGAAGACTCGCAAAATGGGCAATCGAGTTGGGAAATTATGAAATTGTATACAAGGGAAGGTCCTCCAGAAAGGGGTAGGTCCTAGCAGATTTCTTGGTGGAAATTCCTCCTGAAGAGGAAATAAAAGACAGTCTCCCACCAACAGTTAAAAGAGGCTCAGCCCCACCATCCACTTGGAAGCTCTTCAATGACGAGGCTTCCAACGAAGAAGGTTGTGGGGCAGGCCTGATATTGACAAGTCCAAAAGGGAAGGAAATAACTTGTGCCCTCAAGTTTGACTTCACCACAACAAACAATGAGGCTGAATACGAAGCCCTTCTGGCAGGTCTCAAGATGGCTAAGCAGTTAAAAGTGAAAAACCTTGAAGCCCATGTTGATTCAATGCTAGTGGCAAGCCAGGTCAATCAAACATACGAGGCTAAGGGAGATACAATGAAGCAATATCTTGACAAGATAAACAGTCTGGTGAAGGAATTCAGCTACTGCAAGGTCATTCATGTCCCAAGAAGCAAAAACAAGAAAGTAGACGCTCTCACCAAAATAGCCGCAGTAGCATTCATTCATATGGGGAAAGACATAAAAGTGGAAAGGCTCTCAGCTCCTTCAGTAGGAGAAAACATGATAATGGCGATCGAAGAAGGGGCTGGGATGTCATGGATGACGCCCATCTTTGAATTTCTATCTGATGGAAAGCTGCCAGACGGGTCTGAGGAAGCAAGAAAGATAAGAGCCAAAGCTCTTCAGTACACCATCATGAATGACAGGCTGTATAGAAAATCTTACTTGGGCCCTTCCTTGAGGTGCATGAACGAATCAGAAGCTTCTCAAATCATAAGGGAGATCCACGAAGGAATCTGTGGCTTGCACGCGGTGCCAAAAACGGTAGTGGCTAAGGCCCAGCGAGCCGGCTTTTATTGGCCTGGGATGTACAAAAGCGCCATCGAAGAAATCAAAAAGTGCGACAATTGTCAAATACATGCTCCGATCCCAAGGCATCCAAGGCACGACTTAGTTCCAGTAAGTTCTTCCTGGCCCTTCCAAAAGTGGGGAATCGATATCGTAGGTCCATTCCCCATGGCCCAAGGAAGAGTAAGGTTCGTCGTGGTCGCTGTCGATTACTTCACAAAATGGGTGGAGGCCAAACCTCTGACCACCTTCACAAGCAGGCAGATCCTGAGATTCGGAATTCCTCAAACCCTTATAAGCGACAATGGAACTCAGTTCACAGACAAAAAGTTCCGAAAATGGTGCCTCGAGTTAAAAATATGTCAGATATTCACTTCAGTGGCTCACCCCCAAAGTAATGGACAGGTGGAGCGGGTAAACAGGAGCTTAGTCGAGGGCATAAAAACCAGGTTGGGTCGAAAAAAGAAGATTGGCTAGATGAACTACCTCACGTGCTATGGGCCCACAGAACCAACCCAAAAACTAGCACAGGTGAAAGCCCATTCAGCCTAACCTATGGGACTGAAGCAGTCATACCCGCTGAAGTGGTTTGTCCGACAGACAGAATGGCTCTAGATGACGAAAGCAATGAGGAAGACCTTCGGCTGAACCTTAATCTGACTGAAGAAAGAAGAGAGATAGCGGCTATCAGAGAAGCCGCTCACAAAAAAGAAATGCAAAGCATGTATAACCAAAAGGTCAAGGGTGTGACTCTGAATGTTGGCGACCTGGTGCTCAGGGCCAACGAGGCCAGCAGGCAAGAAGAGATGGGCAAGCTCGGCCCAAGATGGGAAGGCCCTTACAGGGTCATATGGGCCAATGGCAAAGGATCACACAGGCTGGCCATGATTGACGGGCCAGAAATCCCAAGTACTTGGAATATCCAACAGCTTAGAAAGTATTACTTGTAAAGTAGCTTGTCTTAAAAAAAATTTGTGCCAGGCCAGTATATGTGGCAGATTTTGTAAAATATTGCAAGTATCTAATATATATGGCTTGATGAAACAAGCCAAATTTTCATGAAAAATTTGAGTATTGCACATTCTAGCATAGTTTGAAAAGCTTAAAACAAGCAAAATACAAACAAATTACCATTTGAAAAAGTACTAAGTAAAATGAGGAACAGGCTTCACAAGAGCCAAGTCCATTATTACCAAAGAGTCTTAAATGGGCGCCCTTAATAGAAAAGGTAGAAGCCCCTGGAAGACCTCACAAGGGTCGCTTGGGCACCTTCTGAAAAAGGAAGGCATAAAAAATGGCATAAAAATTCTCATGTCATAGGGAAAACATACCAGCCCATAAGGGATGGATGTCAAAAAAGCACTAATATATATATATATATATATATATATATATATATATATATATATATATAATATACCTAAGTATTGTAAAGCTGTAAGGAGGACGCTCCTGAAGACAGTAAATAGCAAACGGGTAAAAAGTGCTAAGTAACTACCATAGCATAATAAGCCCTTAACAGGGCACAAAAGGCAAAGGCCGCAAGGCCATTGCAAACATAGCAAACCATTGTACACCCCAACAGAGGGGCAAGGTGGAACATGTTTTCAAGCAAAGATTACAGACATAAAAAGATAATTGTTTTCAAAAGCAAGCACGCCTAAGGGCCTGGGGTTGGAGGGTCTTCAAGGTCCAGGAAGTCGCGAATAGCTTCCATGGTCCACTGGGGGTTGGTGGCTATGGTCTCCAACGCACTGAAGGAAGCACCAACAAGCCCAGCTCCTGCTTCCTGCACCTTCTGGTCGGCTGAAGGGTCGTAGTATGGAGTATCCTCAAGGGCAGTCCCTTCAGCAGAAAACACATAACCAGCGGCAAGGCCAAGCTGGTACCCGGCAGAAGTGCATGCATCAACAACCTTCTGAAACAAATGGCCAAAATGGGAAGAGGTGTGGACGCGTTTAACAGCCTTAGCAAGCCCCTCAGTAAGGAGCCAGCGCTTGTCATCCTCCAGCTCCGTCACACGACCTTCCATGGCCACTCGATTTTCATTAGCAGCTCGAAGGGCCGCCATCTCTTTGTTAACCTTCTCCACATGAGCATTGGCAGCTGCTTGGCCAGCCCGGGCCAGCTGAACCTCTTCCTGAATAGCCTTAACATGAGCCTGCAAAAAGAAAGAGAGCATCAATAGAGAAGGCAAAGCAAAAAAAATAATAGACAAGTATGAAGGTAAGGAACGGGAAAAATAGAGCGAAGTATACTGTAGAAACGAGAAACGATCTTACTACTGCGTGTATCAATCAATCATAGTAACAACGGATGTAAATAAGAGAAATCTTATTGATCACTTGAAGATACAATGAAGTTCTCTCTAGTTTCTCTCTCTAGAAACACACACGGAAAGGTGTAGAATGACTGAACTGGTTCCACTAACATTCTAACACACACCTATTTATAGTAAGTGACTAAACGCCCAGCGTATCAAACTGATACGCCGGACCACATGGTCCGGCGGACCATGTGGTACGCTCATAACCAAATAGTCACTACAATTCATTCTAAGACTCAGTCACATAGATACAATACACGAGACACTCATGGCATAGGAATATGCTCTAACAAACTCCCCCTTAACGTGTAGTGTATCTATTTTCTAACTTAACTTCAGTCTTCAATCTTCAACATTGCTGCATCCGATCTTTGACATGAAATCTTGTCAGAAATAGAGCTTGCATGGCTGGATCACTCTTGGATCATCTTTGCACTTCAAGATCCACTTGTGAAAGATACTTCATACTCCCCCTCTCATCATGCTTGAGTCTTGACACACAAACCTGCAATTTCAGAAGACAGAAACGCGGTTTCCTTTCCTTTTGAAAATTAATTTAATCTTGGCGCAAAACTTCTCTTTTGAGAATCCAAGATAGATTTTGAAATTTCGATTTCGTATCACATGTCGATCGGTCGAAAACAAATAAGAAACAAAATCTTTTTGGCTTTTTGAAACTTTACATCAAAACACACCGAAAATCTTTTTGAACTTTTCAGATATGAAACATAAATGCAATACTGAATCAGACACTATTTTTGTCTTTTGCAAGAAAGATCACAACTTGGGATCATATTGGTCATATCATGCTGAACTACACTTCAATTTCAATTACTTTAGCACACAAGTCATGTCAATTACTGGTATAATTTGTCCATCTTAAACTCAGGCACAATCATACTCATAACATCTGGATATGTTATTGAATTGATTAGGTTTGCTTTGACCAGTGTACCCCACACTATCAGACATACTCAGATATGTTTTTGCTTTTTATATCACACTTTGTGATTTCATTTGTGATTTAATCACATAATGATTGTATTCATGAATCAGTCAACTGTGTTCCATGCAAAAAGAAATAAGAACGTTAAATCGTCTACCTTAAGGTCGATCTTTCGATACGCAGATAAGGCCTCGGATTTAACAAAATAAGAAAATAAAACAAGTTGAAATTGTATAACCCAACAACAATCAGGTCGGTACTTCCGTACACGCAGAGAAAGTCCGATGAGTTATACGAAACACCAAAGAAAATAAAGCAGAACGTCAAACGAACAACAATCAGGTCGATCTTTCGATACGCAAAGAAAGTCCGATCGTTTGACAAAATAAAGAAAATCAAACAAGTTTAAATCTTTGCAAAATGAACACATGTATACACAGTGACTTCTCATTTTCTTTTTCACATATCTTTTCTTGATATCATGAGACATGCATCAAGATGTTGTCCACTTGGTCAAGCATTATTATTTAATGTGCTTATCACATCTAAATACTTTCTGATTTAATGCCGAGCCTACCAAGCACATCGAACAATGATCTTATGGCTTTTTCATCTAATTTATCCACGAGTCAGACACGTAAGCCAATGTACCATCATTTCCCAATCATGTTGGATACAATTTCTCATTTTTCAATGTTTTTGTATTTTTCTGTTTTTCTCCCCCTTAAAATGAAAACTCTATTTTTGGATTTTCATTTTAATACCAACAAAAACACAAAGACGCTATTTTTGGTTTTCAATTTTCTCCCCCTAAACTACATACGAAATGTAAAAGAAAGAAAATTGACCTTTCGACATGGATACCTTTCAAGTTTAGCTTTCAGAAAAATTTCAGTTTTGAATTGTGATCACATGAAATTTAACTCAAATCAGCAGAATACTCCTCCATCAGCAACTTTTCAATCACCGATAGGTCTTCTAGAAGTACCTGAACACTGGTCAAACACATCAGTTTTTAAATGACCCGAAGCGAATAGCTTCTGGTCGACCAGTATCTTGATTTCCTTTTGAAACCACTTTAGGTTTCCAGATTTGTTGTTTTGGTAAATCGGTATCTGATGAACCTGTCACAGTTGATTGGGACGAACAACCTACATATGGAACATTTTGAAAACGTGGAATAAATCTTCCTTGAGTTTTGAAAAATGTAGGTTGTGGGTATTCATCAAATACTCTGCCATTTTCATCAATGAATCGTTGTTTGGCAGCTTTACCAACAAATGGAACCTTTCCTTTCCTTGAACTAGAAGCAGCAGAAACCCGACAATCTTGTGCCAGATGCCCTTTTTGTCGGCAATTGTAACATAAGCGATTGTGTACATTTCTTCGTTTTGGAACCTGCATAGCTTCACAAACATATTCATCTCCAAAGTGATCATAAAAATTATCATATACCTGAAATCGATGATCATGAACCCATTTGGATGTCGGACTCTGTGGAGTAGAATTGAATCCTCCAGAAGAATATTTAGCACCTTGTTGCTTCTTGGTCTTTGAATCAACATTCGTCACAAAAACTTCAGCAACTTTCCGAGCATCTACACAATGTAGCGGGAATTCATTATCAGAAAATATTTGTTCCGAACCCTTGAGTTTGTAGAACCTCTCGGGTTGAACTTTGTCAGCTTTAAAAACTTCTTTCTTTACTTGCTTCAGATTAATTTTCTTCAAATGCTGTTGCTGTTGAACCTTTGAAACATTCACATCAACCTGTTTCTTTTGAAATCCCAAACCTGTATATTTTCCAGATACTTTCTCTTCTGAATCAGATGATTTATGCCTGTTTTTTGCAAGACGAGAAAATTCAGCTTTAACTTTCTTGATATCTTTTGGAGCATTGATAATCGTTTCATCAATGTCAGCTTTTGAAGACGAAGACCCAGACACAACCTTTTAAGCTTCAGAAGCTTCAATACTTTTGCCTTTTTCCTTTTGCTTTTCTTCAGCAGATTTGGAACCAACAAACTCAGAATAATCACCAATCTCAGCCTTTTCTTTCAAATCATGAACGCCTTCTTTAAGACTTCCTGGTGGTGACACAGTTTTGTTGAACATCTTCTCAAAATTATCATCCTTGGCCAGAAAACTTGTAAAAGATTGTGAGTTAGTAACATTGTTCAAAAGACGTTTTGAATCAATGACTTCAATCTTTAATTCAGAAATTCTTTGAAGAGCTTCAGCCAACTCCTTTTCTGATGCAATTAGCTTCTTTGCCACTTTATTAGTTTCATACTTTTGCAATCTCAACTCATCTAGAGCGGCCAACAATTCCTTCTCAAGTTTATCTTCATTTATTTTCTGAATATCCAAATTTGCATTTTGCAATTTATTTACTCTTGCCAGTTCTCGCTTCTCATCTAACAACTTCTCCATATCAAGCTGATATGCTTCAATTTTAGCAACCGAATCATCAGAAGCCTTGGTAAGTAAATCAAGTTTAATCTTGGACTTTTCAAACAAATTATTAAAATCATTGGCAGCATCCTCAGCTTCTGCCTTCCATTTCGCAACTTCCTTGACTAAGTCAGCCTTTTCTTCAGATAATTTTGTAAATTTCTTTTCAAATTCCTGCTCAACACCTTGAAACTGCAACTCTTTTTCAATTAACTCTGTCTGAAAAACTGAAAACTTTTCTTTTTGAGATTCTAACTCTTGAATCATACCTTCCAACTTTTCTCTATCAGCAACCCAATCTTCTTTTTCTTTAACTAAACCTTGAATCAGTTTATCTTTTTGAGAACAAAACTCACAGACAGATTCATAACCACTATTTCCATAACTACTAACATCTGAATCAGAATCTGTTATCTCTTCTTCGTCATCACTGTGAACAATCTGTGCAACAAAACAAGACTCATCAGGAAAATCAGCAGCCCAATCATATCCTTCATTCGATGTTTGTTCTTTTGACGCAGAAGAAATAGCAGTCAAAGCAATTTGAGGTGAAGCAGTTTTATCAGCTGTCTGAACCACCTTTTCTTTTGCGGGACACTCACGAGCAAAATGACCATATTTGGAACATTTGAAACATTTGATCTGTGACTTATTCAAACCAAGTTTGTCTCCTTGAAAAATAGATGTCGTTCCATGTTTCTTAATAAACCTTCTACCTCTTTCAGTTAGCATAGCAAACTGCCACTCCAAATCTAATTTGTTCAACTGATCTTCATCCATATGATCCAAATCCTCTCTATATAGACAAGAGTTACCAATTTGACTAAATATATCGCCAGAAGAAGATGATATGAATCCAGATAACAACGCAACTAAATCTTCAGCTAACTTCCCATTAATCGAACTAGCAGATGATCTATCAGGAGTAGTGAAACTGCACCCCCTTGATGAACTTTCATACTTTCCTGATCCATGATTAGCCACAAATACTGTGTGAGGTGGATTTGATGTGTCATAACCAGATGATTTAGATTTTGCATTGATACTTGCAGAATTTTGTCCATGATATAACTCAGGATTTTGTAATTGAGCAGTGGACTTGTTTGAATTCATCATTTCCATTTCTCGAGCATGAAGCTTTCCAGTCAAATCATGAAATGATAATGT
The DNA here is from genome assembly GCA_039602395.1 of Deinandra increscens subsp. villosa. Lineage (NCBI taxonomy): Eukaryota > Viridiplantae > Streptophyta > Magnoliopsida > Asterales > Asteraceae > Deinandra > Deinandra increscens. The sequence continues at coordinate 25,537,460 of JBCNJP010000023.1, forward strand.
GGAATAATCTTTGTCATGGGTAAGCAACAACACATAATTTTCCCATTTCTCTGGTAACGCTTCCATCAATTTCTCTTTCAATTCTTCTTCGGTCTTTTCAATCTTGACTACTTTCATCTCACTAATTAGATGTGAAAATCTTGAAACAAGAGCAGAAATATTTTCTTTGTCGTATTGTTGAAAATTTTCAAATTCTTTGTTCAATACTTTCCTTCGACTCTTCTTATACTGATCATTGCCTTCACATCGAGCAGATAAAGCATCCCATAACTGTTTAGCCTTCTTGCAAGTACTGAATTGATGTAACAACTCAGTAGGTAAAGCCATGGTAAGATAACCATAAACTTTTTGTTCAAGTTCATAACTTCTTCTTTCATCCTTATCAAAATCTTGAATCTCTTTATATTCCCCATTGTCAGTTGGACGCACATACAGCGTTCGAATCGGAATCCACAAATCAATATCATTTGTGCTGATGTATGCAGAAAAACGTTGCTTCCAATTTTGATAATCTTCCAATTTTAACAACTTGGGAACTTTCTGACTTGTTCCTATTTCATTATCAAAATTGAGCATAGCTTGTACCGTGCTTTGCATAGCCGCAAACGCTTGAAAATCGGACATTTTCCCCCGTAAAATGATACTTCAAAAATTTCGAACTCAAAAACGAAGGTCTTCCAAGCGGATTTTGGGGGTCAAAACTGCTCGGTACTGGCCGTAGGCGGGTACAAGTCCTAGATCTCGGAAAGACGAACGTTTTGGCTGGTATTGGGTTCCGTAACTCCAAACGGTTTGCAAGTTACGTCAATTTTAGTGAAGATATGTTTTCTGCCAGCGGATCAACAATTCCAGCGGATCAAACTCCGGATCAATGTTAAACTGCGGACCAGATAAATCCCAGCGGATTAGATGATATTCAGCGGATCAGAAATGAACTAGCGGATCAGAATTGAACTAGCGGACCAGATTCCGGATCAGATGAACTAGCGGACCAGAAATCTTCAGCGGATCAAATTTGGTACGGCGGACCAAATAAACCAGCGGATCACACTGATACGCTGTAACTGCTGCGGATCAGACTGATGAAGATTGCCTAGCGGATCAAACGGCGGACCAGCTGATCTATCAGCGGACCAGACGCAGAAAACGCAAAATCCGACTGTTTTTCACAAATTTTGACAATTGAAGCTGAAAACTGGATCAATATGATGCGAAAACCCTCCAGGAGCATCCAGAAATCATTTTTATCCTCGGAATCACTCAGAATTGGAAGAAATTGAAGAAAAACTTACCAAACCCAAGCTTTCTCTCTCTAAAACTCCGAAAATTGATCAAAAACACAGCAGTAGAGCAACCAAAAGCTCTGATACCACTTGTAGAAACGAGAAACGATCTTACTACTGCGTGTATCAATCAATCATAGTAACAACGGATGTAAATAAGAGAAGTCTTATTGATCACTTGAAGATACAATGAAGTTCTCTCTAGTTTCTCTCTCTAGAAACACACACGGAAAGGTGTAGAATGACTGAACTGGTTCCACTAACATTCTAACACACACCTATTTATAGTAAGTGACTAAACGCCCAGCGTATCAAACTGATACGCCGGACCACATGGTCCGGCGGACCATGTGGTACGCTCATAACCAAATAGTCACTACAATTCATTATAAGACTCACTCACATAGATACAATACACGAGACACTCATGGCATAGGAATATGCTCTAACATATACCTCCAGATGAAGACACTCTTGCTCCTTCTGAGCAGCAACTTCTTTCTGGGCTTTCAACTGGTTCTCCAAACCACCCATCTCCTTCAACTTGTCATGAGCCAAGCTCATCTCCTTCCTAACGTCAGCAACCTCTTTCTTCAGCTCATCCACACCAGCCTTATCACTTTCCAACTATTCCAAATCTCGAAGAAGATTGTGTTTATCCATCAGAACCTGCTCCAGCTCAGCGGCGATCTTACCATGCTTGGACCTCCACCTCTTCGCTTGACAGTCAAGCCAGTTAAGTCGCTTCAACACCTCAGTAGCAACCTTGAAGCACTGAACAGTTTGAATGGCCAGAAGATCCCCCAAAGCCGGGGTCTCAATCTTACTGGCAGCAGCACGTTCGGCCGGAGGAAGCGACCTCCTCATAAATTCCTTGCAAGGCTTCACCCCATCAATAATGGTCCCCTCAGTAACATTCCAGTCAGGCCAATAAGGCTGGGACCTGGACTCATCCATAACAGGAACAAACCCGTCAGAATCATAGTTCAGTGCAGGAGATAGGGGAGGGTCATCAGCAAAAATCGCCTTGGCAGCTGGCGAGAGGGCATCAGAAAAGTTAAGGTCAGTACCTTGGGCAGAACCAATAACCGAAGGGCCAAATAGGCAAATCAAATTTGGCAAACAAGGGAGGGGTCGATTCAGTAATCTCAAGAGGAAAGTGGGGCGTACCAGAGAAAGAAGCACCAGCAGCTTCAGAAAACGGCACCTTAAAGGAAGGGCCTTCAGCAGAAGCAGTAGTAAGCACAGGGACCTCAACAGTAGCAGTAGCTTCACTCGGGGGGGATCAATACGCTGGAAGGGGCAGCAGAAACATTCACAGACGTCGAAACACCAGCATCCAAATCAACCGCCTCCTTAGCGGAAGACCCAGTTATTGGGGGGGGGGGGGGGGCAGAACTGGAAGGCTTGGAACCACTCCTAAGGTTTAACCTCAAAGTGAGACGCTTCAGAAGCAAGGGATTGAGGGGCGGCATGGCGCGCTTCTTGGTCTCCTTTGAAGTGGCATCCTCAGCAACCTTGGACGAGGAAGAAGGAGATGAAGTGCTGATGGTGTCAGAAGCTTGGGAAGCTGCCACGGGCTCCGAGAAATGAACCCTGGGAGCCACATCCCCGGCTGGTACAGCCGTATACTCCAAACCCTTCCCAGTGCTGCCCAAAATCTTGAGAAGATTCATTTCTGCAAAAACCAAGGATGGCAATAAGAGGCAAAATAATAACACAAACACATTCGCACATAAAAGTAAAAAAAAAAAGCTACCTTTGCCCTTCTTCAGGACAACAAAGCGGTGGCCATCAGGAAGCCTCTTCCTGCTCAAACCAACCATTACAAGTAGACCTTCAGCAAAAGTTTTGCAAGAAGTGGGATGATCGGAAAGGCGTTTGAGCAGCTCGGCATCATAGCCGGTTTTGGGAGGCGGATCATTGATGGACACGTCATCAGGAAGAAGGGGAAGCACTCCAGGGAGAAAATCAGAAGAAACAAAAAAGTAACTGTCTTTCCAGTTGTGAAGGCATTTAAGTATAGAATCAGTACAAGACGGGTACTTGGGGGCGCGACGCTTCTCAAAAGTTAACCAGCTGCCATCACGCCGAAATTTATAGAACCGTCGGAAAAGGGGCACCGACGGATCTACGACGACAGCCTTACATGCCACCTCAAAGTGAATGATTTTGAGGAAAGCAAGAGGGTGGACCTGTGAAAAATGGCATTGATAGTATCGGAGGACGGATACAAGAAAAGGGGATAACGGGTATCAAACATTACACTGCCTAAAAGTGGCAGCGTAGATGGTTACCCGATCGGCAACGACGGTGGCCCGCTCCTCCGGCAAAGGCAGCCTGGGGTTTAGGCGATCAGGAATGCCGAAATCAGCAATGAAGGTGCTGAGTTCATCAGCCGTCATTACGGAAGGGACAGATAAAAGATCCACTCGAGCCATGTAAAAAGCAGAAGAAAAAAAAGAGAAAAAGAAGCTAACCTGCAAATCGAGAGAGCGATAATGAAGAAAAACTCAATCAGCGGCAATTTAGATAAAGGACAAGAAATAACAATCAAGTGCAATCTCGAATTTAAGAGGAAAACAGCGCATGCCGAAAATAATGGCAGAAACCGCCACGTGACAGACACGACGCGCGATAAATTCCTAGCCACAAAACATGGGTCCAGCTGTAACTGCCCAGGGGTAAAACTGTAAAACCCGCAGGCAGTGATAGGACAGCTACTTACTGAAGCATTTTTAGTAAAAGCTGGGCCGAATCAGGGCAAAGCAAATTCAGCCCAACCCTTTTTTCACTCGGGATCTCAAAAGAATTGGACTTGGGGGGACTTATTGGGCTATACCCCCAAAAGGCCATTCGTAAGGGCCTCAAAAATAGAAGGGCTACGAAGAAGCACTTCCCGAGGCGACGGGCTACGTGGAAGCCCTTGCCCTCGATGACGGGCCAAGGATGCCACCTTAGGTATCGCCATGGCGGAAGGGATAAAAGCAAACTCGGCAATGGGAATAAGCGAACGAGTGTAGGGGATCTAGCCGACAAGAAGGACATGCAAGTACAAGGTAGTACGAGGGGACAGGTGATGTGAATGGCATCTCCGCCAGTCCAGCTTGTTTCTCGGCGCTCGAAGCTCTTGCGACTCCATCAGGCATTTAATGTAAGGAAAGGAGACGTAAGAGGGGAAATGACCACTTCGCCCTCGGAGACCACTATATAAACAACACTTTCCTTACTCAGTTGATTCCTCTCCTTAAGCAAATACTTACTCTCACGCCGGAGTGTTGTCACAAAGACCCCCTTCGGGGCCCTTCGTGTCAAGGCTAACGGTGCTCCTGTTTTGCAGGAACCTTCACAATACCCTTCAACGTGTAGCTAACCTCCAACAATCCTACCCTGGGATTCTGGGACGCAACACTTGGCGAACTCCAAGTTCGGACAGGTCCGAACCTGATCCGAACCTAAGGTTCGGCCAAGCGGGTTTGGCTCTAGTATATATAGTTTTGTCTTGTGTTGTAATTGGTAGAACTTGTATGTTTGAGTCTTACTTCCTATCAGTGTACTCTGTGGTTCTCTGTGGTTAAATACAAATCCTTTGTATTTACATCTCGTGTCATCCTCGTTTAATATTGATTTTATTATGACTAAGTAGACGATCCACCGCTCACACATTTTCAAGTGGTATCAGAGCTTTTGGTTTGCTCTACTGGTCGGAAATATTTGTTTTTCGAAAGTTTGGGGTCACAATTTCAAAGTTTGTGAAAATGTCATTCATTATTTAGTTCATTTGATCATCTCAAGTATTTGTTTCGGTGAAACTCTTATTCTAAAACATTTCTATGGGTTTTACCTGAGTTCCTGTCAAAAAAATCTCGCTCAAATTCTCTCAAATTCGCTAAAATGGTGTAAAAAGTATTTGGGTTCGTTTGAGGTTCGGACTACACTGAAAATAACTGCTCCGAACTCTAGGTTTGGACAACGTTCGGTCCTTATTTGGTTCGGAGAGAGTTCGGGTCACATTCGGAACAAGTTCGGACAAAGTTTGGAGGACGTTCGGCACACGTTCGGTACAAGTTCGATTGAATCATCCGAAGGTGAGGTTCGGACATAGTTCGGTCAATTTCTTTTCGGCTAAGGTTCGGCAAAGGTTCGGGAGAGGTTCGGAGGTGGTTCGGTGAACAGTGGCAGAATTTTCAAAATGTCTGATTTTCAAGCGTTTGCTGCAATTCAGAGTTCGATGCAAGCTACAATGCAAACTATGTTTAACTATGATAATGAAATTGGAACAAGTCAGAAAGTTCCCAAATTATTAAGATTGGAAGATTATCATAGTTGGGCTACACGATTTGAAGCACATGTTAACACAAATGATATTGATATGTGGTTATCATATCATGAACCATATGTTTATCCCAAAGATGTGTCTGGTGAACCAATTCTTCAAATAAAATTCAATAATGACCAAAAGAAAGCATATCAAGCTAAAAAAAAGGCGTATGGTACTTTGACAATGGCATTGCCGAAATAATTATTACATCAATATTCTGCTAACTTTACATCATACAGCTTATGGAATGCTTTGAAGAAAAGATGTGAGGGCAATGACCAATACAAGAAAAGTCGTCAAAAAGTTTTGAGAAAAGAGTTTGATAGTTTCAAACATTATCAGGATGAATAATTCTGTATCTAATTGCAAGATTTGCACATTTAATTAGTGAAATGAGTCTGGTGAATCTTACAAAGGAAGATGCTGAGTTGAAAGAAAAGATTTTAGAAGCACTACCAGAAAAGTGGGAAAATTATGTGATGATGATTACTCATGATAAGAATATTCTGGTCTGAGTTACAATGATTTGATTCAAATGATACAAGCACGGGATATGGAGTTGATGGTAAATAAATCACTTCCTGCACAAATCCAGAATCCAGTGGTGTATCATGGTGAAAATGTATCTATAATCAATACTGGGAAATCTAATATTCTTAGTTCCGCACCCCTACAGCATTTCTTGCAGGTAAATTTGAAATTCCTAGTTTTCCTGTTGGTTGTACTGTTTATGTTCCTAGTTATTCAAATCAGAATGCTTTGTCTGCTCAAACTACCGATGATTATAATGCTTTAATGTCTGCATTGGTATCTTCATATTTTGGTGTTATTACTGGTTCGGTAAGTAACGCAGAATTGACCAATGAAGATTATGATCAAATCGATTATGGTTATTTGAAAGAAATGGATTTGAACTAGCAATATGCTATGTTAGTTCGAAGAACAAAGAAATTTTTTAACAGAACTGGGAAGCAGAGATTGAATCAAGATGGTAAGATCGGATTGGACAAATCAAAGGCCAAGTGTTATAAGTGTTCTGTATATGAACATTTTGCACGAGAATGTCCAAGTGTAACTGAAAGTAAACTGAAGACTGGTCAGCATGCTCATGTGGTTTTTCATTCACCAAAACATGTTCATCAAGCTCAAAAATAATCTAATTCTATTAAATCAAACTTAACAGACGCATTTTGGCATCCAGATGAATTTGCATGGCATGCAGATTCTGAAGCAAAAATGAAACATGCTCCATTTACTATTGCATTAACAGCTCATAATGATAGAGATAGTTTTCTAACTGATTCTGATTCTAATTCAAGTGCATCATTGGTTCAAGAAGTTTTATCAAAGGTAACTGATAGCTCAAAGGTTAAAGAATTCAAATGTATTGAATGTATAAGGCTGAGTAAGAAGATTGCAAATCTTGAGAAAGATTCTCAATTATCAACTGAAGAGATTGTTGTGCTCAAGAAAGAATTGGATGAATTTCAAAAGAAATATTATGCATTGATCCATGTTCATGAGGATGTTTTGCAAGAAAAGTCTAAATTGGCTGAAGAATGTGAGAAAGCCAAAGCTGAAGCGTTAGATGCAGCTCAAGATTTTGAGAATTTATTTGAAAAGAGTTATCCAGTTCAAGAAAAATATGAAAAGGAAAATGTTCTTATTGTTGAGTCTGCAGCTACAACTGAGAAACTTCAGAACAAGATTTCTATGCTTCAGGACGAAAATGTTCTTTATCATGATAAGAATAAAGTTTTGACTAAAGATGTTGAAATTTACAAGAAGAAAAGAGAAAGTGTTCTTGAAGAATTGTTTGCTGAATGTGAGATTCGTAAAGTGCAAACATATGAATATGATGAGCTCAATACAAAGTTTATCAAGTCACAAAAAGAAGTGTTTGATGCTCAACAAAATATAGCTGAATTGAAGTTGGAAATTTTGGAGTTGCAAAGGCAACTAAAAAGTTCCAATTTGTCACCGACACTGCTAAATTTCTTATACAAACAGGATCGGAGTGAGGATAGTTGTAAGAAGGATGATATTCACCTGGTTCCTCAACCAGTGGATTTATCTGAGGTTACGTATGCTTCGCTTGATCCTAAAGACGAATTGCATGATTATTTAAAGTTTGCCACTGCATCCAAGAAGAAGAAGTCAAAGTCTAAGAATAAGGAAAAGTCTTTGAGTGAAGCTCCGAAGTTTAGCTCAAAGTCTATTTTTCTAGAAAATGAACAAGTTTTTGATAAAAATGGTGCAAGTACTTCATCTACAACTGAAGAATACAAAGTTTTGGTTGAAAAGAATAACCTAAAAGACATCAAAGCTAAATTCACTAGAGAAGCTAAGGGGAGAGATGATTCTGGTTCTTCTTCAAGTTCTTCAAAGATACCAGGTTTCAAGCACAAAGGATTGGGTTATGAGGTGAAGGAAGCACCGGTTCAAGTTAAGAAGCCAGAAAAAGCTAAGTATAATTCAAAAGGTAAAGTTCCAAAGAAATCACCTCCTCTGAAAGAAAAATCTTATTATTTAGGAAGGTCATCATCTTCAAGGAGTCCATCTCCTAGGTATGATTCCTATGATGATTTCTTTGATTACTATGATTCTGAACATTCATCTGGTTTCAAATAGTTTTCGAGAACGACTTTGTTATGCATGTCTTCAACCAGGACATCTTGTTGCTGATTGTCCGACGACTGCATATATCCACAACACGGCTAAGTATGTGGATAACAAAGGTCAAATTTTTGATGAACCATGGTCTCCAAACGTTAAATTAACTCATAAGTCGTCTTGGTCTAAACCGAGTACGCCAGTTGATACTGATTCTGGTTCTGATCAAAAATCAAAATCTTTCAAAATATGGAAACCAAAGATTGTTTCCAAGGCCAACAATGACTTTGTGGAAGACACCGGGCAACCCGACGCTGTTGAATCGGGTCGATCCCAGAACAACTAATGTTTTATTTGGTGTTAGCAGGTATTTCAGGAAGACCTTTCGGTGATTAAAAAATTGCTGATTGTGAAATATCTGTGATAACTTAAATTGAATTTTCAAATCAATCCTGTTTTCAACATGCTAAACGACAAGTATTCTTGTTAGTTGATCAATTTCTGTTTTGTTTTTCACTCCGTCTCATTTTGAGGGGGAGTTTGTTTTTGCAAAAAAATACAAAAATAGTGTGTTGTTTTTCATATGTAAAAAAAATTAAAATCTATAAATAGATTTGTCATTTTTAGGGGAAGAAATTTGAAAAAACAAAAACATTGAAAAATGAGAAATTTTATCCGACATGATTGAGAAATGAT
>JBCNJP010000023.1:25546872-25600812 GCA_039602395.1 Deinandra increscens subsp. villosa
AAGAAGGCTTTCCAAGATTTGAAAACATATCTATCCTCAGCACCATTGCTAATGAAGCCAGAACCAGGAGAGTTGTTTTCACTTTACCTCTTAGTCTCAAGAAACACGGTAAGTGCAGTACTAACCAAGTATGCAGAAGGCCAGCAGCACCCAGTATACTATGTAAGTAAAAGTCTACTTGATGCTGAATCCAGGTATTCTCATTTAGAAAAACTTATTTTAGCTTTAAGTATGGCTTCAACTAAACTGAGACATTATTTTGGAAAACATACTTTACATGTAAGAACTAACTATCCTATCAAGTCTAGTTTGAGAAAGCCAGAAATGTCAAGTAGGATGGCAAAATGGTCAGTCAAACTAAGTGCTTATGACTTAGTTTATGAAGCAAGAACAACAATAAAGTCACAAGCTTTGGCAGACTTTGTGGCTGATTTCAGTGATGATATGCAAACAAAAGCTGACAAAAAGTTTCTGCATTTACAAGAGGAAGAAGTCTCAGGATGTTGGACACTATTCACAGATGGAGCATCTAATGTAAGGGGGGCAAGCCTAGGAATCATACTGAAATCTCCACAGGGGGACATGATGTCCCAAGCTGTTAGGTGTGGATTCCAAGCAACTAATAATGAGGTAGAATATGAAGCCCTGATTGTTGGGATGCAACTAGCTCTACATCTTGGGATTCAACACATCCAGGTATATGTCGAATCCTTGCTTTTAGCTAACCATTTTAATGGATCCTATGCAGTGAAAGAAGAGAAGTTGGTCAAGTACCTGGAAATAGTGAAGACTATAGCCCAGGATTTTTAAAATTTCAATATACAACAAATACCTAGAGAAGAGAATTATGAGGCGGACGCATTGGCAAATTTGGGCTCAACGTTCAAGGCTATGGAGGGCACACACAACCCTATAATCCATATACTGATTCCGGCTATCACCCAGGGTGAGAGCTCAGAGGACAATGATCCTGGGAGCAAAATTCTAATATCCATTACCCAGGATGATCTACATTTTGATTCTCTAGAAGTGAGTGCATCCTGGACCAAACCTATAATTCAGTATCTACAGACCGGCTCCATCCCAGAAGAAGAGAAAGATGCTAGAGCGTTCAGAACTAAGGTGGCAGTTATGTCACTATAAAAGCAAAATTGTATAAAAAATCTATTGCAGGTACATACCTAAGATGCTTGGAAAAGGAAGAAGCCCAAGAAGTACTTAAAGATGTTCATGAAGGCGATTGTGGAAACCATACTGGGGGCAGGTCTCTAACGTCCAAAATCCTGAGAACAGGATACATTTGGCCAACGTTAAGGAAGGATTCCCAGGATTTCGCCCTCAAATGTGATGCATGTCAAAGGCACGCCAACATTCCTCATCAGCATGTAGAGCCCTTGTATCCTATCCCAGCATCCTGGCCCTTCATGAAGTGGGGAATGGATATCGTGGGAAAATTGTCTAGGGCCCTAGGAGGAAAAGTTTTCATGCTCGTAATGACCGAATATTTCTCAAAATGGATAGAAGCTGAGGCATATGTTCAAGTCAAGGAGAAAGAAGTCATATCATTTATCAAAAGGAACATTCTAACAAGGTTTGGCATACCTGCTGAGATTATGTGTGATAATAGGTCACAATTTATTGGAAAGAGGACTAGAGGATTCTGTGAGAGTTGGGGGATAAAGATGATAACCTCCACACATGTGCATCCTCAGGCTAATGGTCAAGTAGAGTCCAGTAATAAGATTATCATCAACAACTTGAAGAAAAGACTGAAGGAGAAGAAGGGAAGATGGGAAGAAGAACTACCTCTAGCATTATGGGCAGACAGAACGACATCCAAGAATGCTACTGGCCAAACCCCTTTTTCCTTGGTCTTTGGTACAGAAGCAGTAATCCCAACAGAAATGGTGGTCCCAACATTCAGGGTCAGCAATCAGACCTAGGATGCTAACAATGACCTGGACATGGTAGATGAACTACGAGAACAAGCTGCATGGAGGGTGGTCACGTATCTACAAAGGATTTCTAAGACGTATAATAAGCACGTGAGGATTCAGAGATTCCAGGTAGGAGATTTGGTCCTGAGAAAAGCATTTCAGAATACTACAAATCCTGGGTATGGTAAGCTAGCCCCTAAATTGGAAGGTCCAACTTGATCAATTCTGAGGATGGTAAGGGGGCATATTGGCTTGTTAATATTGAAAGTGTGTGAGCGTACGAATCTTCTACTTAGTCGTATAGAAATCAATGTAAAACGAGTAGAACACAAAGAGTAAATACAAATCAGCTTGTATTAACCACAGAGAGTTTACACAGAGACCACAGAGAAGATATGACTCAGAATCTTAACAACTCTATACAAAACGACGTATTTATTCTAAGCTAAACCAGCTGGTCCGAACCTCAGGTTCGGCCACAAGTTCGGCCACGTCCGAACTCCAGGTTCGCTGGGAGTTCGGACCTCAGCAATCTTGAAGGTCTTCGTCTTGTATTCAATACTTCACATGACGATCAGGACTATGTATCAACAAACTCCCCCTCGGCATGTGCAGTATCATCTCCTCTTATTAAAACTTGTATCTTGTATTTTCAATCAAACTCCTCCTCGATCTAGACAAAGAGTTCAATCTTGAATACTTGATATTGCATCGTGTGTAATCTCTTTATCACCAATCTTCAGAAGACTTGAAATTGTGATGTTCTCTTCCACATAGAAACCTGCCAACATAAATAATCTTGATGCAAAACGTCTCTTCGAGACTCCAAGATATTTTGATTTTGAGATTGATTTCGTATTCCGTGTTGATCAATCGAAAACAAATCAGAAACAAAATCTTTTTGGCTTTTAGAAATTTTAACATCAAAACACACCTAAAATCTTTTTGGTATTTTATAATAAGAAAAGTAAAACAATACCGAATCAGACACTATTTTTGTCTTTTGTGAGAAAGATCACGACTTGGGATCATATTGATCATAACATGTTGAACTACACTTCAATTTCGATTATTGTAGCACATAAGCCATGCCGATTGCAGATATAATTTGTCCAAATTTAAACTCTGGCACAATCATACTCATAACATCTGGATATGTTAAGGTATTTATTAAATTTGCATTGACCAGTGTACCTCACACTATCAGACATACTCAGATATGCTTTGCTTATCACATTTTGTGATTTCACTTATGATATTAATTACATAATGATTGTATTCATGATATAGTCAACTGTGTTTCATGAAAAAAGAAATAAGAACGTTAAATCGTCTACCTTAAGGTCGATCTTTCGATACGCAGATAAGGCCTCGGATTTAAAAAAATAAGAAAATAAAACAAGTTGAAATTGTATAACTCAACAACAATCAGGTCGGTACTCCCGTACACGCAGAGAAAGTCCGATGAGTTATACGAAACACCAAAGAAAATAAAGCAGAACGTCAAATGAACAACAATCAGGTCGGTCTTTCGACACGCAGAGAAAGTCCGATCATTTGACAAAATAAAGAAAATCAAACAAGTTTAAATCTTTGCAAAATGAACACATGTATACACAGTGACTTCTCATTTTATTTTTCACATATCTTTTTCTTGATATATCATGAGATATGCATCAAGATGTTGTCCACTAGATCAAGTACATTAGATTTAGTATATATCACATTTGTATACTTTCTGATTTGCCGAGCCTACCTTACACATCGATCAAATGGTCTTATGGCTTGTTTATCTACTTTATCCATGAGCCAGACACTGTCAGCCAATGTACCATCATTTCCCAAACATGTCGGATACAATTTCTCATTTTCATTGTTTTTGGATTTTTGCATTTTTCATTATTTTTGTCTTTTCCAAATTTTCCAAATTTCTTCCCCTAAAAATGACAACTCTATTTATAGATTTTCATTTTTACGATTTGAAAAACAAAACTCCCCCTCAGAATGAGACGAAATGAAAAACAAGAAAAATTGATCAACCAACACAAATACTCGCAGTTTAGCTTTTTGAAAAACAAAATTGATTTTGAAATCCAAGTTAATTAAAACAGACATTTCACAATCAGCAATTTTTCAATCACCGAAGGTCTTCCTGAAACACCTGCTTGACACCAAATAAATCATTAGATGCTTTGGGATCGACCCGATTCAATAGCGTCGGGTCGCCCGGTGTCTTCCACATAGTCACTGTTGGCTTTGGAAACAAATTTTGGTTTCCATAACATTGTAGATAAAAATTTTGAATCGAAACCAGAAAAGTTTGCAACTGGCGTCTGAGGTGTAGACCCAGACGACTTACTAGTTGATTTACCCTTTGGAGACCATGGTTCATCAAAAATTATACCATTATTATCCACATATTTTGCATTTGTATGAACATATGCAGTCGTCGGACAATCTCTAGCCAGATGTCCAGGTCGACGACATGCATAACAAATTCTCTCACGAAACTTTCGTGAGAATTTGACAAACTTCCTTGGTTTCCAACTATGATTCGCAGCAGGAAAATCATAGTAACCAAGAGAATGATCAGAAGCAAATGAGTCAAAGAAATTGGCAGAAGAATCATACCTGGGAGATGATCGTTGGGGTAAGTAGTAAGAACCACTTGAAAAATCGCCAGAATGATAATGACCATTTCTTGAAGTAGAAACCTTTGACTTCTTCTGATGAAATTGCTTTTGCTGAATATGAACAGGTTTAACAAATTGGTCTTTAGGGTGTTGCTGAAGATGAGGAACATGCTGAACAACAACCTTCTTCGGTTTCTTTGTTGTCTGTTGCACTAAAACATCCTTAACTTCATAACCCAAACCTTTATGCTTGAATCCAGAACCCTTTGTATATCCAGACGAAGAACCAGAAGCATGTCTCTCTTAGCTTCTTTAGTGAATTTATCTTTGATGTCCTTTAGTTTGTTTTTTTCAATCCAAACTTTTCCTTCATCAGGTGTAGTAGAAGTACTTGAAACAATTTTATTAAAAATTTGTTCATTTTCCAGAAGGACAAACTTTGAAGTAAACTTCGGAGCTTCACCCAATGGTTTTGCTTTCTTCTTAGACTTAGACTTGTGCTTCTTAGATGGAGTGGCAAACTTAGAATAATCATGCAAATCGTCCTTAGGATCAAGTGAAGCAGATGTAACTGCAGATAAATCCACCGGTTGAGGAACCATGTGAATATCATCTTTCTTAGAACTATCTTCACCCTGATCCTGTTTATATAAGAAATTTAACAATGTTGGTGACAAATTGCAATTCTTCACTTGCCGTTTTAACTCCAAAATTTCTAACTTCAAATCATTGATTTTTTGTTGAGCATCAAACACCTCCTGTTGTGATTTAATAAACTTTGTGTTAAGCTCATCATATTCATAAATCTGCACTTTACGAATGCCACATTCAACAAATAATTCTTCAAGCACACTTTCTCTTTTATTTTTGTAAATCTCAATATCTTTTGTCAAAACTTCATTCTTATCACGATAAAGAACATTTTCATCTTGAAGCACAGAGATCTTATTTTGAAGTTTCTCAATTGTCTTTGCCGATTCAGTCACAAGAGAATTTGCCTTTTCATATTTCTGTTGAACAGGATAAGCCTTGTTGAACAATGCCTCAAAATCTGCAGCAACATCTTTAGCTTCAGCTTTTGCGTTTTCATATTCAACCAACAATTTATCCTTTTCTTTCATCAAATTCTTGTTAATCTTAGTAAGGTTTGCACACATTGAACATACTAACAAACTTCCATTCTGAACTTCTTCTATGTCACGTTCATCCCCTTTGTCATATATAACACCAGGGCTTGTTTCAGAATCAGAATCAGTGATATTACCATCACGTTGTTCAGTCTTGAAAACACCATCACAATTCTTTTTGTCTGACAATTTATCACTTCCTGATTCCAAACCACTCGATGCAGAATCATAAGATTTAGAATCAGTAGAATCTGAGTTATCCTTCATAGTCTGAATGATTGCATATATCTTACCTTTTTCTTGCAAATCATTCCATTTATCCTTAGCAGTACAACCCACTGTGAGTTCAAGAAACAACTCTTCTGAAAGACCAGACTTAATAATATCTCTGGCTTGGTGTTCAGTATTTATGTACTTTCGTTCAGATAAAGAAAGATGTTGATGAAGTTTGACATAGCCATCGACAAAAGTTGGCCATGCAAATTGCTTAGCAACTACTTTCCAGAATTCTTCAAAATGTTCGTTGATGTAAATCTCAAACTCAACTTTCCATTTATTATAATCTTCCCATTTTACCAAAACAGGTATCATAGAACTAGCTTGTGATGCACTCATTTTTGAAAAACTGGTTACTGTTCACTCTGAACCTCGTCCGTACCTCCTCCGAACTCTCACCGAGTCTAGTCCGAACTTGGCTACGCCGAACTCTCTCCGAACCTAGCCTTCGGAAGACCAAAATCCAAACTACTCTGAGCCCTCACCGAACTCTGTCCGAACGCTGACCGATCCGTCACCGAACTCTCACCGAACCTAGATAAAGACCGAGCTTCGTCCGAACCTCGAGTTCGGAGCGGTTACTCCAAAGTTGTCCGAACCTCAAATGAGACAAATTTCACTCGACCTCATTTTCTCGATTTTCAATGTTTTTGACTGGAATTTTCAACAGAAATTCAAGCAAACTCGATAGAAACGATCTAGAAACAATTTTTTGATGAAAAACACACTTGAGACAATCAAACGAACTAAAAAATGATTGACATTTTCGCAAAAACGTGAATTTGAACTCAAAACTCTGAAGAACACTTGTTTCCGACTAGTAGAGTAAACCTGGCTCTGATACCACTTGAAAGTGCGTGAGCGTGCGAATCTTCTACTTAGTCGTATAGAAATCAATGTAAAACGAGTAGAACACAAAGAGTAAATACAAATCAGCTTGTATTAACCACAGAGAGTTTACACAGAGACCACAGAGAAGATATGACTCAGAAGCTTAACAACTCTATACAAAACGACGTATTTATACTAAGCTAAACCAGCTGGTCCGAACCTCAGGTTCGGCCACAAGTTCGGCCACGTCCGAACTCCAGGTTCGCTGGGAGTTCGGACCTCAGCAATCTTGAAGGTCTTCGTCTTGTATTCAATACTTCACATGACGAGCAGGACTATGTATCAACAAATATGAAAGGAGAGTTGCTGCCAAGACCATGGAATGCAATCCACCTGAAAGCCTATTTCATGTAAGTTTAGCTTCCCAGGATGCTGCATCCAAGGTATGTTTCCTAACCACTAAACCTTTCAAGGTATTTGTCTTACTTATTTTCATGTTTACTATTTTTTACTTTTCGTTCCTGTTTATTACATTCTTAAAACTTGCTGACATCTATAGTGAAGACACTTGAGTGAAGACAGGTACTTGTCCCTGAATACACAAGCTAAAGATGTGTTTCTCCTAAGTTAGAGATTTGCCATCTCTCCTCCGTTCAAGGTATCTTGCATACCTTCTAAGGTTTGAGAGGTTGTCATGTCTCCTACGTTTGGGTAATCGCCAATAGCGCACGACCCTCGCCAGTTGCGTACGATGGCTTAGTATAACCTAGGATTGTGGGATCAACATGTGTTAACAGCATGGGCGACAACCTCATGATTCATGGAGATACACAAATCCCTTAAGGTTTTTGATATTTTCATATCAACTTAAGACAAACGAGGCAATTCCCTAGTTCGTCAGTATGACACGAGGATCCCTAGAATTCCCCAGTACGGCACCGGGATTTACCCCAGTTCATCGGATTGGCACCGGGCTTGACCCAGTATTTTCATGCTTGACCCTAGTATTTTCGGGCTTGACCCATTTTTGGGCTTGACCCCAGTATTTTTAGGTTTAACCCTAGGATTCTTGGGTTTAACCCCAGTGTTTTTGGAATTCACCCCAAGATTGTGACCTTGGATGGCATGAAGCATGCCAAATCCTAGTCACAATGGGAATTTGATAATTCCCTTTCAGTTAAGAGACACTAAATGACTTATGGTACTCCTAAACATACAGGAAACAAAGACAAGTGGTGAGCACACAAGACAAAAAGTAGTAAGAATATACTGCTAGACCCCGACACCCCGGGTATATCCTAGGATGAAGAAGGTAATGACATGTCTCTTGCAACCTGAATACATTTTATATTCCTATCTATGCAGGTAAATAAGCATTCACGACACGAGCAAAATACTAAACATTAAAAGCCATCCTAAGGTTGGGTTAAAACCACCCGCCTACCCCAGGATGGGGCAAGTCAAAACCCACAAGCCTGCTGCATGTGGGTGGGACATTGTGTCGACCGGGAAACATGCTTCGGCATCCATTACAAAAAAAAATGAAATTGTTTTTAAAACACACAAATAATAAAGGAAATAAAGGATCATGGACTATTGAACTATGTCCATAGTTGTTGCATTATCAGCCCCCGTATCTTCTTCCTTCACTGCTTCCTCCTCCACATCCTTCTACATCCCAACATCCTCGACCCTTGGCTGCTTCGCTTCAGTCCCTGACATGGATGCACCAACAGGAGGCACCACATTCATACCTTGGGTTTCCTCGAAGTCGTATCCTGAGGGCAAAGTGCCTCCCAGGCTGCGCAGCTTCTTCACCCAAAGCTGCACACCCCAGATGGGGTTGGTGTGACCCGAGTCCTTTGCCTCCTTGACCATCTCCAGCTTGGTCTGCAGGATCGAGATCAGGGCCAATTTCCTGGTCGTCTCCATAGCCTTAACCAGAGCTGCCTCATGCTGAACCCGCGCCTCCACTGCCTTCTTGTCATTTTTAGCCACCAAACGATGTGTATACAGTATAGGAACTGCTTAGGATTACCTGGCGAGTGGCAGCCTCAGCATGAAGTGCCAAATCCAGGAGTGGCATCTCAGACAGGGGGTGTTTGCTAGCGGCGGCGCCAGAACCTCGGGTCTTCTGCTTTGTGCTGGAAGCCATGGATACAGGGGTGGGTTCAATCTTCATGAAATCCAATATATGGAGGTCCTCATCTCCCTCCATCCATGAGGTCAGGGCAGCCTTAAGGTCGTCGGCATCAAAGTTGGGGGCAACAGCTGAAAAGCACATCCAAGGATGCTAAACAAAAGGTAGGAAATAAAAAGGGACGAATCCTGATATACTTACAACTCGACATGTTGGGAGTGTGGTAAGAAGCAGCAGGATGATCGTTGACTCGAAATGTGCATTCAGACTCAGGAATCCCCAAAAACTTCTCCAGGTTGTCTTCGGTAGCTTCTTCTTCAAGACCAACCTCCAGCTAACTCAGCACTGCAAAAATAAACATCCAAGGTCAGTATTTCAATATTGGTATTAAAAAACCCTAACATCTACGACAGGTCATCCTACCCTTCACAATCCATCTCTGAGGAAGTTCATCACACCTCGGGATGCTCGAACACTTGTAGAAGAATAATCTCCCCTTCCACTCGTCATGCTGGGTTGCACGCAGGACCAATTGTTGATCCTGGGATAGACATTTAAGAAGGAAACGGTTTGACCCATGAGATTTAAGCTCATAGGCCTAGGCCAACTCAAAAAGTCCGGTCACAGGTTTGAAGGTACAATTCAGACGTTTAAGGGTACCCAGGATGTGCCAGGCCACGGGGAGCGTTTATGCATAGGAAAGGTCGGTGGCCTTGAAGAACTCAGCGACAAGGCCGGTAAATGGGTAAGACAGACCAAGGTTGAAGGGTGTGAACGGGAAACAAACAAAGTTTTTGGATGAGAAATCAGACCTCAACCTGGGGTCGAAAGGCCTGATCTCCATGGTGATGGGAAGTAGGCCAGAGGCCTTGATAGCAGCAATATCGCCATTTTTAAAGGTGCATGTCTCCTCCTCGGGGTTAAGCAAGAACTTCTGATCGTAAAAGTCCTCTACCCCAGCGGGAGAGACCTCGGACTCATGGCACATATGTCGCTTGGTCATGATCGAAAGCAAAAATTTAAAGAGAAAGGAGAACGGTTACCTGATCGGAGAAGAAAAACGGAAGCGACAGAAGTTCTCTCTAAACAATGTGGGAAAAGTTGACCTGAGAGGGGGTTATTTATGAGCGGTGAAGTTGTAGAGCCGATGGGACGTGGATGGAGAACGTGGAGCAGTTAAAAATGTGATGAGTGGCTAAGATTGATCCAAGTACTATGACTCACCGAAAATTTTGAAAATTCACAATTGTGAATTCTTATTTACAACTGCAAATTTTGGTAGAAAATGTTATACCCTAAATTTATACCCTACATTCTGGGTACGTTTCATCGAATTTACATCCCAGGATGTCATGCATCCTGGGGATACTCGTGTGTATTACTTGGTCCTAGCATGCTCGGTTACCCAGCATGCTCGGGCGGTGTTACTAACAATGTACTTTGACTTTGCTAGATCTATAGCCAGGTGGAAAAGGTCAAGCAACGGTCATGTGAGCTAAGTCGTTAGCTGAAGACGCATAAAGATGAAGAATCGTCGAAAGTTCAGTCAACAACGATCAATTTCTGTTGGAGAGAAGATCCCAGGAATCTCGGGCAATTAGTAAGGATTATAGATGTATTCAAAGGCGGCTTAGGTCTAGTTTTTCACTCACTTTTTTTTGGCTCTCGAAAACACTTATACTCACACTTACACTTTGCAATCAGCGGCAATCAATTGTAAAAATTATTCAGTGAAATAATATCAGCAATGCGTGTTATCGTTGCTCGAGGTTTTTTATGCCGGAAATCCTTGGAGACATCCAAGGATTAAAGGATTTTACCTCGTATAAATCTCTGTGTTGATGCTTGCATCCTGGGAATTTCTTAGTTGTGTTTGATCTTCTTTGATTGAAACTTTAAATCTCTATTGTTCTGAACTGATTACACAATTCAACATCCATGGTACCATACCTTACAAACGAATTTGGTTACTTAATTTTGCTTTGTAATTTTTAGCGAAAACATATTTGTTCTAACAATCTCCCACTAAGTATTTGAAGAAAATAAATAAAAAGAGAAAAAGATCGTTTTCATTGATCAAACAGAAATACGATTTTTATACATCCTATTCTAAAGTAGCCCTACCACTAAGAGATTTATCTTGAACTTATATGGTTGCTATATTCTCCAAGAAGAATTTGAAAATTTGTTCTTTCTTTCTACTGAGTAGTTATTTTTATTTTGATGATTTCTCTTGCTCCTCCATCATTTGTTTTGCAATTATTTAAGATGAAGATGAAGAAGTTTAGAGCTTGATCAGTGTACTTATGTTTCTCATTAATTCTAAATAATCATCTTTCTTTTTTGTGGTCTCTAAAGCATAATCCGGAATTTTGAACTATGATTGTTGTTCCAAATTATGCAGGTCTCCTGCTCGGGGTTCAATAGGAACTTTTAGTCTACAAAGTCCTCTACTCCGACAAGAGTACCTCCGATTCAGGATGAACGAATCTTTTGGTCATGATCGGGAAAAAGAAAATCAAAAGAAAAGAAGAGAGATTACTTGATCAGGGAAGAAATCGGAAAGGCAAGAGAGCTTTTCGAAAATTGAATGAGAAAACTGACTCGAGTAGGGGGTGATTTATGGTGAACGAATTTGCAGAGGCGATGGGACATGGATGACGATCGTGTAGTAGTAAAAGTGTAATAAGCGGACGAGATTGATTCTTGGGTGATGACTCATCCCAATTTGAAATTTCACAGTTGTGAATTCTTATCCACAACTGCAAAATTTGGGGGTAATTGTTATACCCAAAATGTGTGCCCTATATTCTAGGTATTTCTTAATGTATTTGCATCCTAGGATGTGACACATCCAGGGTTTACTTATCAGTGTTACTTAATCCCAACATGTTGGACTACCTAGCATGCACGGGTATCGTTACTAACAATTTACCTTGTTCACATGTGATTGATAGCCTGGTAGAAGATCAAGTAACGGTTATGAAGATTAAGTCACCCACTGGAAAACGCGTAGAGAGCAAGCTTCACCGGTAGACTCAGATTATAACAGCCATATGCCATTGAAGAGGAAATCCCAGGGATCTCGCATAGTTAGTTAGATGATCAATGTATATAATAGCGGCTTAGGTCTTATTTTCACACACACTTTTTTGCTCGTTATCAGCTCTTGTATTCACACTCACTTAGCAATCAGCCGCAAACACTTGTAATCGATATTTTTCAGTGAAATAAACTAGCAACGCATTATCGTTGCTCGAGGTTTTTTATGTCGGCGATCCTTGGAGACGTCCAAGGATAAAGGGCTTTTCCCTCGTATAAATCTCGGTATTAATACTTGCATCTTGGGAATTACTCAGTTGTGTTTAATTTCATTATGTTAAACCTTGAATTTCTATTGTTCTAAACGGATAGATTGTTTTTCATCCTAGGCATCATACCTCACAAACTAATTTGGTTACTAACTTTTGTCTTGTAACTTTTAGCCTAAATAATTTAGCGCCGACCGTGGGACAATTGATGTCAATTTCTTTCAAAAACTTGCAAGATTTGTTTTAAACTTGATTTTTACAAAAATTCATCAAAAATGTCAACACAACTGAATTCCTCGAATGCATCGGCTCCTGCAAACACATCGCCATCAAGCAGCTCTGTTCTTCCTCCACCACCACCGCGGTTCAACACTTCAGTTGAAGATACCTTGAATCGCAGCATCGGCCAATCACTCAGTTACGGTGTCATGGGATCAGGACGCAGCATGGAACCTCTAGTCCTAGTGTCAAATGATGAATTTCTCACCATGTTTGGAAAAATGCAGCACTACATGGAATAGCAACAAAAGGTGAACCAGAATGTTATTGGTAAAGTGGTTAGGTTGAGATCGGAAGTCGCATGCAGGGATCAGACTCCTGTATCCCCTATTCGTCCCACAACACTAAGCTTCAACACCCCCCCAGAAACAATTCTAGTCTTCCTGAGGACATCGTTCCAATGGAACTGAAAGTGCATGAGCGGTGGATCGTCTACTCGATCATGATGATAAACATGTAATTCGAGTAAGAAATCAAGACACAAGAACGTAAATACAATGAAGATTATATTGATAAGCTTCTGAGATTACACACACAAAAAAACATAGTAGATTGGACAAGAAGTTAAGAATCTTTACATAAAAAGCGATTTATACTAGACTTACTGCCACGAACTGAACTACCCACGAACTGCCAGTTCGTAGGGTCACGAACTGTAACTTCGTGTCCGGTTCATGAGCAACCTTCCAAGCCCCTTTGTCTTATTTCTGATACTTCACACGACGAACCAGATTATGCTCTGACAAACTCCCTTTCGACGTGTGCAGTATCTGTTTCTCCACATAGTGTTTTATCTTCAATCAAACTCCTCTTCAGCTTGATGGTTAGTCTGATCTTGAATACTTGACATTGCAGCGCGTGTTTTCTTCTTATCAACAGCTTCAGAAGACTTGAAATTGTGACATTCTTCTTCACTTTAGAACCTGGCCAAGCATAAATAATATTGGCGCAAAACGTCTCTTCGAGACTCCAAGATATTTTGATTTTAAAATTTGATTTGTATCCCGTGTTGATCAATCGAAAGAAATTAGAAATAAAATCTTTTTGATTTTTAGAAACTTTACATCAAAACACCTAAAATCTTTTTTATATTTTCTGATATTAAAAAGTAAATGCAATATAGAATTAGACACTATTTTTGTCTTTTGTGAGAAAGATCACGACTTGGGATCATATTGGTCAAAACGTGTTGAACTACGCTTCAATTTTAATTATTGTAGCACATAAGCCATGTCAATTGCAGATATAATTTGTCCAACTTTAAACTGAGGCATAATCATACTCATAACATCTGGATATGTTAAGGTATTGATTAGATTTGCTTTGGCCAGTGTAACCCACACAATCAGACATACTCAGATATGTTTTGCTTATCACACTTTGTGATTTCCCTTGTGATTTCCCTTGTGATTTAACACATACTGATTGTATTCATGATATAGTCAATTGAGTTCCATGCAAAAAGAAACAAGAACGTTAAATCGTCTACCTTAAGGTCGATCTTTCGATACTCAAATAAGGCATCGGATTTAACAAAAAAAAAACAAGTTGAAATTGTATAATCAACAACAATCAGGTCGGTACTCCCGTACATGCAGAGAAAGTCCAATGAGTTATACGAAACACCAAGAAAATAAAGCAGAACCTCAAGTGAACACCAATCAGGTTGATATTTCGATACGCAGAGGAAGGCCGATCACTTGAGAAAATAAAGAAAATCAAACAAGCTTAAATCTTTTCAAAATGAGCACATGTATACACAGTGACTTCTCAATTTTCTTTTTCACATATCTTTTCAATATCTTGAAATACGCATCAAGATGTTGTCCACTAGGTCAAGCATCAGATTTAGTGATATCACATTTGTATACTTTCTGATTTGCCAAGCCTACCTAGCACATCGAATAATGGTCTTATGGCTTTTTCACTTACTCTATCCATGAGTCAGAAAACGTCAGCCAATGTACCATCAGTTCCTAATCATGTCGGATACAATTTCTCATTTTTTCAATGTTTTTGTCTTTTCCATAATTTTCTCCCCCTAAAAATGACAAACTCTATTTTGTATATTTTCATTTTTACCATATGAAAAACAACACACTATTTTTATAATTTTTCAATTTTCTGACAACCAAAAAACCCCCCCTCAAAATGAGACGGAGTGAAAAACTAAAGAAACTTGATCAAACAACACGGATACCTGCGTTTTAGCATTTTGAAAACACAAGTTTTGGCAAAAAGATTTGGAAATGTAGTTTAAGTTAACAACAGATATTCCACCAGATAAAACATTAGTTGCTTTGGGATCGACCCGATTTAACAGCATCGGGTTTCCCATGTCTTCCACATAGTGTTTGTTGGTCTTGGAAACAACCTTTGGTTTCCATATCATCAATGATGAAAATTTGTTATCAGAACCTGAAAATGTTTCAACTAGCGTCTTTGACCCAAACAGCTTACGAGTTGTTTTGAACTTTGGTGACCATGGTTCATCAAAAATTTTACCATTTTCATCCACATATTTTGCATTGTTGTGGGCATATGCAGTCGTTGGACAGTTAGCAGCAAGATGTCTAGGTTGACTACATGCATAACAAATTCGTTCGAAAAATTTAGATGATTTTGAAAATTTATTTGAATGTCTAAGCGATGTACAATTATCTGAACCAAAATGATCAAAGAAATCATCATAAGAATCATACCTCGGAGATTTACTCCACGAAGAACTCTTGAATTCAGATGAAGAACCTCTAAAATAATAAGAATTAGTCTTGGAACATAAAGCAGCATTTTGCTTCTTCCGGGGTTGTGATTTCTTGTGATCCTTAACCTTCTTGGCACTTTCTTTCTTCTTTGGATTTGTAGATTGTACTGGCGCCTCCTTGAGTACAAATCCTAGCCCTTTATGCTTAAAACCTGATGGTTTTGAAGATTTATTTTGAGAAATACCAGAAGCACTGATGTGCTCGTTGAGTAAAAGTTACTTTAATCTCTGTTATTTTGTTCTCTTGAACCAATGACTTAGCAGCTTGAGCCTCAGATGATGTACCAACAGAACTACCAGACAAAATCTTATCAAAAATAACTTCATCTTCCAACAATGATGAATCAAATGTAAACTTTGGAGCTTCACCGACATTCTTTTGCTTCTTTTTTTACTTAGATTTATTTTTCTTCTTTTTTTCAGACAATGGACTTGCATATTTAGAATAATCAGCTCTTTCTGCTTTCAGATCAAGAGGAGCAGAAGAAAATTCAGACATATCCACTAGTTCAGGAACTTTATGAAGATCATCTTCCCTTACACTTTCTTCATCTCTTTCCTTCTTGTGCAGAAAATTCAGAAAAGTTGGGGATAAATTGCACTTCTTAATTTGTCTTTGCAAATCCAGAATCTCCAACTTTAATGCAGAAACCTATAGTTGAGCAGCAAATAACTCCTTTTGAGAACCAATAAATTCTTCAGATAACTCATTATAATCTTATTTATGTTGTCTTCTCAAATCACATTCTACAAAAAGTTCTTCCGTGACTTTTTCCCATTTCTTTTTAAAAATATCAACATCCTTTGTCAATACTTCATTCTTGTCATGAATGAGAAGATTATCAGCTCTAAGCTTTGCAACTTCATCTTGAAGATAAATCACCTTATCAACTGCTTTAACCGTAATATTGTTGACTCTTTCATATTTTTGTTGAAATGGATAAGTTTTCTTAAATAAAGCTTCAAAGTCTTCAGCAGCTTCCTTAGCTTCAGCTTTTGTCTTTTCACTTTCATCAAACAAATCATTCTTTTCTTTCATCAAATTCTCTATAATTGTAGTCAAACATAACACTTTTTCTAAGAACTTTCCAAATCTTGTTTCAGCACGATAATTTATTCAGTTAACAAATTGGGACTTCTTTCCAGACTTACATTCTTGTTGCTTAAAATAACACATTCTGAGCATTTAATATCTTCCTACTTTTGACTTTTAGTCACATTAGCCTGTATCTCTTCTGCTGGAACAAAATTCTGTGTGACTGACGCCATCAAATCTGTTTACCGAAGCATTCGACTGAAGAATCCATGTGAATTGATTCAGAGACGCGGGTTGTGATGCTCGAGGCTTGCAGATTGGACCGAAGATCGTTTTCTGGAAAAGTCAACCGTTCGGGTCAACGGTCAACGTAAAAGTCAACGGAAGATCGGTTCGAGCGAGTCAAGCTTCGCATTAATTAAATCAACTTTGATTTAATTAATATTTATGTTTATTTCATTTACTTGTAATTCTGTTATGTTGTTATGTTTTTCTGTTGTTAGTCACCCTCACTATATATATAGTGAGGGTGCCCCATTCATTATAAAGAGAGTCTTAGAGAGAGAGTCTCCAAGGTGGATGGATGATTTCCTTTAGAATGTTGAGTCTTCCATTCTAGAGAGAAAGAGTTAGTCATGGATTTCTAGAGAGAGAGTGTGTTTTTCATGATTTCTTGATTGTAATCATTCGATTAATGAAATCATTCGACTTGATTGTTCATCATCTTTCTCATGTTTTGATTATCCTTGATCATTCTTCTACTCCATCTTTTTGGGTTTTTCACATCCGAACCTCGTTCTTGCTCAAGATCAGGATTCTTGATGTGAGAATCGGTCTTGAAAGATGGTATCAGAGCGGGTACCGATCAGATTCATCTCACCGTGAATCTGGTCACTCGAATCTGTGATTTTGAGCTTGAATTGAGTGAAGATAAGAAAACCCACTTTTTTGAGACTTTTTCATATTTTTCTTCATTTCTGGATGGATTCTGATGATATGGATGATTGATTCGTGTTATGGATTTCATCTGGATGTTATTTCATATTCTACTTGTTCAAATCGGTGAGAAAATTTGAAGATCCGAGCTGAAAAACGTAACTGTTGAGTTTTTCCCGTTTTGGGAGTTTTTGAATATTTTGGAGCTTGATTCTTCATTTTTTGGGCGATTCTTCATGTTTTCGGATGAAATGAGGTATGATTCTCAGTGGAAAACACGTTCTGGATCCATTGGAAGTATCCATTTCGTCTGAATCTCAAGCATTTGGGTAGATCTGGAAAAACACACACTAGTGCATGTTTCTTGGTGTTCTTCGTGTTCTTGAAGATTTCCAGAATTTAAGGACTGTTTTGATCCGATTGGCTACTGTTTATGGGTTGTTGGTGGCCACAATAGTCTCGTGAATGGTTTAGCTTCTCATTTTGTGCATCATTACGGGCTCTCCTTACATTTTTGGGCAGATTCGACTTCACCAATTAAGTGATCTTCATGTTCATCATTTTCCAGATTTCTCTAAGTGTTCGAAGGTTTGAAGATGTGCTTAGCGGACTTGTTGAGGTTCTTAACGGACTTGAGGTTTGCTTTAGCGGACTTGTTTAAAGCTTAGCGGACTTGATGTCTTCTTAGCGAACTTGTTCCTTAGCGAATTTCAGGAGTGTCCTAGCGAACTTCTCAGACCCTTAGCGGACTTGTTCGAGTCTTAGCGGACTTGTTTTTCGTTAGCGAACTTGTTAACTGGGTCTTTGTCCGAGATCGTTTCAAGAGATTATGTTCGTCCAGGATGATCGAGGATCGACTCACGAGTCCAGGCATATAAAAATCACGAATTTTGGTCCAATAATCACGGAGATATAGTGATTTCACGGTTTTCCAGCGAGGGGGTTTATTTTTCCGGTGGGTTCGCGAATTCTCCGACTGATCTAGGGTTTACGGGATATGAGGATAATGACGATGACGTGGCTTGTGACATCCGAGAATTTCAAGGTTTACTTCCGTTAGACAATCTTCGTTAGTTACATTATAAGTATTAACTTAGTAACTAATTCTTAACTAGGCCGAATACGTCCACGTCCTTTGGTTGATCACCGAACCCGTCCATATGTGTTTATTTATTGAATTGTCTCTATGAGGAAGTATGTGCAACATGTTTGTTGATTAATTGTGTAATTGTGTGAAATTCATGAACCGTGCTTATCTTGCTTAGAATGTAAATTAGTCACTTTTGGGTTCCAGCGAAACTACCGGGCGAAACTATAGTGTCGCCCGGCTAGCCTAACCTTTGACTCACAGGGTCTGTTTCGCTTGGCCAGCGAAACTAGCCAGCGAAACTAGCCCCTGATATATAATATCTTAATGAACCCTAGTTTCTCCATTTGCCTCCTTTACTCAAAAACACACACACTCCATCTTTCTCCTGGAAATCTGGTCAGACGAGATTCACACCGAGCCATCGAGATCTCAGCCCCGAACCATCATCCATCAAGCTTGGAGATCGAACCGTGAGTCCCAAAACCACCATTTTTATGTTTTCTATGTGTTTTCTTAAAAAGCATGCTTAGATCTTCATAGAATCACTTGATCTTCTGATATGTCGTTTAGGAATGATAGATCTACAATAAAGTCAGTAACTTTACGTGTGAAATCCATCCATAATGAAGATTTATGCCATTTTAGTCATTTTAGGGTTTTAAATGTATTTTGGTGATTTGATGATGAAAATACATGAATAAGGTGTCTAAACTGCTTCTATGATGTTGGTAATTGACTATGCATGCTATATACTGAATTACATGAAGTATGGGGACTGTTAGATTGATTTTTAGGCTGATCCGTAAGTTTTTCGCGACTAGCGAAACTACGGTGTTCTCTGGGCGAAATTGTCCAGCGAAATTATGTGAATCTTCAACCAGCGACACTATGCAGCGAAACTGCAGTGTCGCCGGGTAAACCAACCAGACCAGCTCGAGCGAATCTACCGAGCGAAATTCCCTGAACGAAAGTTCAAACCAGTTTCGGGCGAAACTAGGCTAGCGAAACTGTGCCAACAGTTTCGAGCGAAACTAGCCTAGCGAAACTGTGTCATCGGGTATTGCCTAGCGAAAGTGCTGCCCGTGCACACAGCGAAACTGCCTAGCGAAACTGCTAGCGAAATTGAGACCAGAATCCAAACTTGTGCAATTTATTTGAATGTTCTACCATGACTTACATGATTATGCTATGATGATACATGCTTTGATTTCTGATGTATATGAACCCTTGTCTATGATCAACCATCGGTGTCGTGTGTCTGTATGTCGAGTCATAGTTCCAACGTGCTATGTTATGGGCCATAGTGACGTTAAGTGAAGATTAGACACAAAACTAATACTTAAGACCTAAACGTGTTCATAGGTCTTCGTTAAGCAAACTTGGATTATTAAGCAAGTGTAGCAGTGCAATCAAAGGTGAGTGTCACTAACCCAATTACCGTGAACCCGTTTGGGTCACACCGAACAACTAAAAGTAAAACAATGCTGACAATCTCGAGAGTGCTATGCACCTCCCTGATGAACGTGAAAACTTGGAGTGCTCGGCACCCACTTGATGAACTTGAAGTGCTTTATGGGAAGCACTTGTGAATTACTTAAACAACTATTTCTGAAACGAAACTGAAAACACTTTTGAGATTCATGAGAATCTAGTAAACCTTTTTAATATGGCTAGTGTAGGTTAAAGTCTAAACCACATGATATCACATGATTTCTAAGGATGCCTTGAAACTTAAAAGTCCTCAACTAAATTGTACCATTAATTGTAAAACGAGGGGATGTTGGGTAGATCTACTGGAGTTTGACAAACTCCGCCCCGTGGCACGGGGAGTGCACGGAGGTACAATATCAGCCTATTCTGACCGTGATCCCGAGAGGACACGGGGGAGGCAAATCCGCGATGACGTAGGTCCGCAAAACCTGATGGCACGGCCACTACAATAATAGTCAGCTTTGGTACAAACTTCCTTAGTGCATGGAACAACGGATTAGCTACCCGCGATATCGGTTGAGCACTTTAACTATACAAAACTAGTACATACCCGATAATGTAGGTTACGGACAATACTTTTACTAAACCACGATACTATGATTTTGGTTATCACAAGCATTGCTTTTCACAAATAAATTGTACGTAAGAATACGTTTACACGATTATGATTTATGAGACCGGGCCACTGCGTGACAAGCCCACTGTGAACTCACCAACCGTTAGGTTGACACTTGCGTGGTTTAAACTTTTGCAGATCGCTAAGGAGTATCCGCTGGAGGTTGGCATGGCACTTGAAGATTTCTCATTTTAAACTCAAACTTGGGAAATTTAATAACAATTCATGTTTTGTAATTTAAGCACGTGATTAGTGCTAAGATACTTATGTTTATTTTCCGCTGCGTACTTTTAAAAAAAAAAAACTGTTTTGATTATGAACACTTGGACTTTACTCTGATTCGTTTAGTATTTGTAACTGATGGTTGTGGTCCTGGTTTGCTCGCGCCCCTTAACGGTATAAACTCCGTTAGTGGTTATTTGGGGGTGTGACAGATTGGTATCAGAGCCATAAGTTGCAGAGAACTGGAATCATTTTTGAAAAACGATTTGGAAACTGCAACTTGAAACCTTAGTTACAAACGAACAAACAGATTCCCAAAACCAAAAATAATCACGTGCCAACCTGGGATACTCGCTCTGCTGTGTAAGTAAAAGCTTAATACGTACATATATATATATATAAATATATATATAGACCGTGTCTAGGAGGTCTAACGGAAAACCTTAGGGAAAATTTTCACACACGAATACGAAACGCGAACGCTAATGCGCGCACTATGCCGGGGGAAAGCGACAACGAAACGATACTACACGCTACGTCCTGATTTCTACTACGATGACTACGCCGACGGTGACTTTTATGGGAAAGCCGACTTTCGACGATAGCTACTTACGACTTACGACGTTCTTCGACGACGCCTCGGTTTTTGCATGAAAATTTTTCTGGACTAATAGTGGGATAACGGGAAATTGTTAATATGCATATTATTGGATATGTATAAAGTATAACTGTGACTGAACACTGGCTACTTTAACTGTCCAGCAAGATGTCTGGAAGAGGACACGGAAGGAACAACATTAACATGACACCTGCACAACTACAAGCTATGATCAACGAACACGTGCAAGCCGCGGTGGCAGCCGTCCAAGCTGCATACGCCGCTCAGGGTAATTATTATGCCGGTTAAGGCACAAAACGAATTATATTTTGACCTATTTAAATTTGAAACCCGAACTGCTATTGCATCAGGAAACCACCACTGCACGTTTAAGTCCTTCATGGACTGCAAGCCGATGACGTTTTCTGGCGAAGAAGGAGCGGTAGGACTCCTCAGGTGGATCGAGAAGTCTGAAAAGGTCTTCTCCATGTGTAATTGCCCGGCTGAAAGCAAGGTGAAGTTTGCTACTGGTACCTTTGAGGGAGCTGCTCTCTCCTGGTGGAATGCCGAAATCCAGATGATTGGGATTGATGCGGCTAATAACATGCAATGGGAAGCATTCAAGGAACTGATTATGGAGGAGTATTGTCCCCGTGACCAAGTGAAGAAGTTAGAAGGCGAATTCTTGAATCTGAAAATGATTGGGTCTGAAGTTGAGCAATATACTGCGCGTTACCATGAGTACGCGGTCTTGTGCCCCACAATGGTTGATGCTGAGTTCAAACGCATTGAGCGTTATCTGGAAGGCCTCGCGCCTCAAATCAAAGGACTAGTGACTGCCAGCAACCCCGCAACCGTGCAGCAAGCCATCCGTTTGGCTCACAAACTTACTGATCAGGAGGTTGAGAAGGGTACACTTCCTGCAAAGGCCACTGAGAAGACTGCCCTTAGTGGCAAGAGAAAAGCTGATGATGAAGCTCCTGAAAACTCCATGAACAATCAGAGTGTGGGAAACAGCACTGGGAGGTCCTATAACTCCCAAGGTCAAAGCAAAAGGTCTGGGAACAATAGTGGTAACTACCGCCAGGGCGGTAATGGGCAAAGCAACTACAAGGGTAACCTGCCTCTGTGCAACAAGTGTGGGAAACATCATGCTGGTGTTTGTAGAAAGAATTTGAACTGTGAAAGGTGTGGCAAGAAAAGCCATGAGGCGAAGGATTGTTGGACAATTCTTCCCGAGCAACAAAACCGCCTAAGGCAAAACAGCAACAATCATGGCAGCAACAACTATGGGAACAATCGCAACGGGCAAGGAAACAATCAGAACAACAATGGTGGAGCCCGTGGCTGTTTTGAATGTGGTGCCCAAGGCCACATTAAGAGGGACTGCCCACAGCTGAGAAGACAAGGTAATGGTAATCAAGGAAACAATGGTGGGAACGGTAATGGCGGAGGAAATGGCAACGGGAATGGCAATGGGAATGGCGGAAATGGCAGGGGAAGAGCTTTTGTCATGGGTCAAGGTGAAGCTCGCAACGATGCCAACGTGATTAACGGTAAATTCATACTAAATGGTTTCTTTGCTACTGTATTGTTTGATTCTGGTGCTGAAAGAAGTTTTATTTCCACTAAATTTGCTAAGTTGATTAATGCTAAACCGATTGCCTTAGATGCTAAGTATGTGGTAGAGCTAGCTAATGGTAAACTTCATGATACAACCCAGATAGTTAAGGACTGTAAGTTAGAACTAGCTGGCCATACATTAGGAATCAACCTTATGCCTTTCCCGATTGGTAGTTTTGATGTTATAGTAGGAATGGATTGGTTATCTGAAAACCGAGCTGAAATCTTATGTAAAGAAAAAGTGGTTCGTATCCCACTCGAAGGAGGTGAAGTGTTAATGGTTCAAGGTGAGAAAGGTGGAACAGTAACCGGCATTATCTCTTTCCTCAAAGCTCAAAAGTGCCTTCGTAAAGGTCACTTCGCGATCCTTACAAATGTCACTAACACGACACTTCCCGAGCGTAGAATCGATGACTACTTGATAGTCCGCGACTTCCAAGATGTATTTCCTGAAGATCTGCCTGGTTTGCCTTCGTTTCGACAAGTAGAGTTTGGAATCGACTTAGTTCCTGGAGCGTCTCCGATTGCACGCGCACCTTACCGTTTGGCGGTAAGCGAACTCAACGAACTCTCCGCAGAACTTCAAGAGTTACTCGACAAAGGATTTATTCGTCTAAGTTCGTCTCCATGGGGAGCACCAGTATTATTTGTTAAGAAGAAGGATGGAACGTTCCGAATGTGTATTGACTACCGAGAGCTTAACAAGGTTACTATCAAGAATCGGTATCCACTTCCTCGAATCGACGATCTCTTCGACCAACTGCAAGGTTCGAGCTACTTCTCAAAGATTGATCTACAGTCTGGATATCACCAACTCCGTGTTCGTGATGAGGATGTACCCAAGACTGCTTTTAGGACTCGATATGGTCATTACGAGTTTTTGGTTATGCCGTTTGGGCTAACTAATGCGCCTGCTGTATTTATGGATCTGATGAATCGAGTGTGCAAGCCGTACCTCGATAAGTTTGTGATAGTTTTCATTGATGATATTTTGATCTACTCCAAGACAAAGGAGGAACATGAGGAGCACCTACGACTTATCTTGGAATTACTCCGCAAGGAACAGCTTTACGCTAAGTTTTCAAAGTGCGATTTTTGGATTCACGAAGTCCAGTTTCTTGGACACATTGTTGATCAGAATGGAATTCATGTCGACCCAGCTAAAGTGGAAGCTATCAAGAATTGGTCTACTCCTAGAGCGCCGACCGAAATCCGACAATTTTTGGGACTTGCCGGATATTACCGAAGATTTATTAAGGGTTTCTCGCAATTGGCTCAACCCTTAACAGCTTTAACGCACAAAGGAGTGCAATATAGATGGGGTGAAAAAGAAGAACGCGCGTTTCAAACTCTTAAGGACATGTTATGTTCAGCTCCGATTCTCGCGTTACCCGATGGGGTTGACGACTTTGTTGTTTACTGTGATGCATCCATTCAAGGACTCGGTTGCGTGTTGATGCAACGAGATAAAGTGATTGCCTATGGGTCCATGCAACTGAAGGACACTGAGAAGAATTATACAACGCATGATTTGGAATTGGGAGCCGTTGTTCATGCACTCAAGATTTGGAGACATTACCTCTACGGAACAAAGTGCACAATATTTACCGATCACAAAAGTTTACAGCACATCTTTGAACAGAAGGATCTCAACATGCGACAACGAAGGTGGGTCGAACTACTGAATGATTATGACTTAGCAATCAAATATCACCCGGGAAAAGCCAATTTTGTGGCTGATGCATTAAGTCGGAAAGAGTATGAAAAGCCTCGACGAGTACGAGCGCTGCAACTTACCATTCACGCGGGATTGCCGGATCGGATCCGCGATGCCCAACGAGAAGCTTTGAAAGAAGAAAACTTCGCAGCTGAAGCACTGCGTGGTGTAGATGGTAACTCTGAAGTTAAGTCCGATGGACTCAGATTTTACAATGATAGAATTTGGGTTCCTTTACTTGGAAATCTTCGTGAGCTCGTGATGGACGAGGCTCACAAGTCAAGATATTCGGTGCATCCTGGATCGGATAAAATGTACCAAGATTTGAAGAACTTGTATTGGTGGCCGAATATGAAAGCTGACGTCGTGCGATATGTGGCTAAGTGTTTAACGTGCTCAAGAGTTAAGATCGAGTACCAAAAGCCTTCTGGGCTATTGCAACAACCAAAGATCCCAGAATGGAAATGGGAGGATATCTCCATGGATTTTGTAACGGGACTACCAAATCGATCGAATCGACCGGATGCGATTTGGGTTATCATTGATCGATTAACCAAATCTGCACACTTCATTCCAATGAAAGAAACTGATAATATGGATAAGTTAACGAAGCTGTATATTGACCGAATTGTGGCACGGCATGGAGTGCCTAAGACTATTATCTCCGATAGAGATCCTCGATTTACTTCCCGATTGTGGCAATCTATGCAAGAAGCACTGGGAACCAGACTGGATATGAGTACAGCCTATCACCCGCAGACCGACGGTCAGACGGAACGAACTATTCAGACTTTGGAAGACATGCTCCGAGCTTGCGTTCTCGACTTCGGTAAAGACTGGGAGGCTCATCTTCCGTTGGTGGAGTTCTCCTACAACAACAGTTATCATACGAGCATCGGTGCAGCACCCTTTGAAGCTCTTTATGGCAGAAAATGCAGATCGCCCGTGTGTTGGGCTGAAACGGGTGAGAAAGGACTCACCAGACCAGAACTCATTCATGATACAACTGAACGGATCATTCAAATCAGAAAACGGATAGCCGCAGCACGTGATAGACAAAAGAGCTATGCCGACAAACGCCGTAAACCTTTGAAGTTCGATGTGGGCGACAAGGTACTGTTGAAGGTATCTCCCTGGAAAGGTGTGATACGCTTCGGAAAGCGTGGAAAGCTGAATCCTCGCTATATCGGTCCGTTTGAAATCATTGGGGAAGTAGGCCCGGTGGCATACCGATTACAACTCCCTGCAGAACTCGATGGAGTTCACAACGTGTTTCACGTTTCTAACTTAAAGAAATGTCTGGCTGAAGACACCGAAATAATTCCTTTGGAGGAATTGGAAATTGATGAACACTTGAGATTTATTGAGCAACCAGTAGAAATCATGGGACGCGAGGAGAAAGCCCTCAAACGTAGCAAGATTCCGATCGTCAAGGTGCGATGGAACTCAAAGCGTGGACCTGAATATACTTGGGAACGAGAGGATCAGATGAAGAAAAAGTATCCTCACCTGTTCGAGCAAACGTCCACTGAAACTCAAGGTATGATTTAATTTTGGGGACCAAAATTCCTTTAACAGGAGGAGGATGTGGCGACCCTAAAACTTTTGCTTTCTTTCCCCCAGCAAATACAGCAACGACGACAGCTGAGGCTGCGAACGCTACGACGCAAAAATAATTTTCGGGACGAAAATTCCAATTACAAGGGGATGATGTGACATCCGAGAATTTCAAGGTTTACTTCCGTTAGACACTCTCCGTTAGTTACGTTATAAGTATTAACTTAGTAACTAATGCTTAACTAGGCCGAATACGTCCACGTCCTTTGGTTGATCACCGAACCCGTCCATATGTGTTTATTTATTGAATTGTCTCTATGAGGAAGTATGTGCAACATGTTTGTTGATTAATTGTGTAATTGTGTGAAATTCATGAACCGTGCTTATCTTGCTTAGAATGTAAATTAGTCACTTTTGGGTTCCAGCGAAACTACCGGGCGAAACTATAGTGTCGCCTGGCTAGCCTAACCTTTGACTCACAGGGTCAGTTTCGCTTGGCCAGCGAAACTAGCCAGCGAAACTAGCCCCTGATATATAATATCTTAATGAACCCTAGTTTCTCCATTTGCCTCCTTTACTCAAAAACACACACACTCCATCTTTCTCCTGGAAATCTGGTCAGTCGAGATTCACACCGAGCCATCGAGATCTCAGCCCCGAACCATCATCCATCAAGCTTGGAGATCGAACCGTGAGTCCCAAAACCACCATTTTTATGTTTTCTATGTGTTTTCTTAAAAAGCATGCTTAGATCTTCATAGAATCACTTGATCTTCTGATATGTCGTTTAGGAATGATAGATCTACAATAAAGTCAGTAACTTTACGTGTGAAATCCATCCATAATGAAGATTTATGCCATTTTAGTCATTTTAGGGTTTTAAATGTATTTTGGTGATTTGATGATGAAAATACATGAATAAGGTGTCTAAACTGCTTCTATGATGTTGGTAATTGACTATGCATGCTATATACTGAATTACATGAAGTATGGGGACTGTTAGATTGATTTTTAGGCTGATCCGTAAGTTTTTCGCGACTAGCGAAACTACGGTGTTCTCTGGGCGAAATTGTCCAGCGAAATTATGTGAATCTTCAACCAGCGACACTATGCAGCAAAACTGCAGTGTCGCCGGGTAAACCAACCAGACCAGCTCGAGCGAATCTACCGAGCGAAATTCCCTGAACGAAAGTTCAAACCAGTTTCGGGCGAAACTAGGCTAGCGAAACTGTGCCAACAGTTTCGAGCGAAACTAGCCTAGCGAAACTGTGTCATCGGGTATTGCCTAGCGAAAGTGTTGCCCGTGCACACAGCGAAACTGCCTAGCGAGACTGCTAGCGAAATTGAGACCAGAATCCAAACTTGTGCAATTTATTTGAATGTTCTACCATGACTTACATGATTATGCTATGATGATACATGCTTTGATTTCTGATGTATATGAACCCTTGTCTATGATCAACCATCGGTGTCGTGTGTCTGTATGTCGAGTCATAGTTCCAACGTGCTATGTTATGGGCCGTAGTGACGTTAAGTGAAGATTAGACACAAAACTAATACTTAAGACCTAAACGTGTTCATAGGTCTTCGTTAAGCAAACTTGGATTATTAAGCAAGTGTAGCAGTGCAACCAAAGGTGAGTGTCACTAACCCAATTACCGTGAACCCGTTTGGGTCACACCGAACAACTAAAAGTAAAACAATGCTGACAATCTCGAGAGTGCTATGCACCTCCCTGATGAACGTGAAAACTTGGAGTGCTCGGCACCCACTTGATGAACTTGAAGTGCTTTATGGGAAGCACTTGTGAATTACTTAAACAACTATTTCTGAAACGAAACTGAAAACACTTTTGAGATTCATGAGAATCCTGTAAACCTTTTTAATATGGCTAGTGTAGGTTAAAGTCTAAACCACATGATATCACATGATTTCTAAGGATGCCTTGAAACTTAAAAGTCCTCAACTAAATTGTACCATTAATTGTAAAGCGAGGGGATGTTGGGTAGATCTACTGGAGTTTGACAAACTCCGCCCCGTGGCACGGGGAGTGCACGGAGGTACAATATCAGCCTATTTTGACCGTGATCCCGAGAGGACACGGGGGAGGCAAATCCGCGATGACGTAGGTCCGCAAAACCTGATGGCACGGCCACTACAATAATAGTCAGCTTTGGTACAAACTTCCTTAGTGCATGGAACAACGGATTAGCTACCCGCGATATCGGTTGAGCACTTTAACTATACAAAACTAGTACATACCCGATAATGTAGGTTACGGACAATACTTTTACTAAACCACGATACTATGATTTTGGTTATCACAAGCATTGCTTTTCACAAATAAATTGTACGTAAGAATACGTTTACACGATTATGATTTATGAGACCGGGCCACTGCGTGACAAGCCCACTGTGAACTCACCAACCGTTAGGTTGACACTTGCGTGGTTTAAACTTTTGCAGATCGCTAAGGAGTATCCGCTGGAGGTTAGCATGGCACTTGAAGATTTCTCATTTTAAACTCAAACTTGGGAAATTTAATAACAATTCATGTTTTGTAATTTAAGCACGTGGTTAGTGCTAAGATACTTATGTTTATTTTCCGCTGCGTACTTTAAAAAAAAAAAAAAAAAAACTGTTTTGATTATGAACACTTGGACTTTACTCTGATTCGTTTAGTATTTGTAACTGATGGTTGTGGTCCTGGTTTGGTCGTGCCCCTTAACGGTATAAACTCCGTTAGTGGTTATTTGGGGGTGTGACATGGCTCTTTGCCATTGGTGGAAAGAGAATTTCTTCTCTCTTCCTTGTCGTTCAACACTTGTGGTTGTCGCCATTCTATTGGCTGTTGAAAGTCTCGTGGGACCCATTTGAAGAAAGTATCCGTTGAAGGTTGAAGCTGTTGTCGGCCTCTCATTGGCCAGATCCCTCACCACACGGATCCATTCTTTAAAGCCGTTGGATCCTTTTTCTGTTAACCGTTGGATCTTGTTGCGTGCTCCTTCCTGATTGGCTGCGCCCCTAGCACAAGGATCACAAACCTAAGCCATGGATCAGATTTAATTCTGCACTGTTGATCTCTCCTAAATACTTGAATCTGATTGGCTGTTAATCCTTGACATGGATTGTGCTTTTTCTTGAGTATATTTCCACTAATTAAATATTTCAGCATAATTCGTTAAATACGGGGTTTTCTCGATCAGTCTTTTACAAGATTAACGTAGATAACGCCCGAATAAAATTGCGAAATTTTTTATTAGTTGTGGATTTATTCCGGATTTATTTATTGGGGTTCTCGTTTATTGGCGTCTCGCGCACGTTAGCTATCGACCACTGATGGGTTAGCTTTATTATCCGGTTAATTATGCAGCTTTCTCATTATGTCTCACGGTTTTTATTTTTAGCTGATGCAGAGCGGATGTCAACTAACCGGATTAACTGGAATCTCAGTTAATTATTGGAATTTATCCGTTAAATCTCTCGAAGAGCCGTTTCTTGAAGAATATTAACGGAATTTTTCAGATCGCGCCGTGTTCACCAGTTTAACTCAGAAAGCTTCACGGAATTTATTTCCGAGCTCATTTTTTCTTCGCCCAAAATTACGAAGACTCCGGTTAAGATTACTTTACGCTCGGGATCTCAATTTTTCTCAGATTTGACATTTATCTTTATTTTCGCATCCAACCCCAGTCACGCGGAACAAGTGCAATATTTATGGATCATTCACAACTGTCAGCATTTGATTCCCGGTTTTTCGCAAGATTGTCCGATTTCAGGATTTTTGCACCGGTTTCTCTAGGAAACCGATCGCGACGGTTCGACTCTCCGCATCTGATTTTTACGCTTCCGACATGATGATTTTGGAGAGATTTAGAGAAATGGGAGGAATTATTATGGAACTGGATTATCGGGTCGATTATTCAGAGTTGGAGCATGTTCGATGATTGACTGGTTTATCTGATTCAGTTTGTTGCGGTTTTGACTCCGATGTTCTGCATTTTCTCAGTATTGTACCCGACCGTGTGAACCGAGTGAGCAACAACACTTGGCTCTCAACTGGAGCAACAAGAACAGAAGAAGCTTATTCAAAGGGGGAATCTCTACGACAGAAAGTCTCGGGTTCATCAGTTTTTCATTGAAGATGTATGACAGAGCGATTCTTCAGCAGTTGAACAGATTTGAAAGCATCAGTCAAGGGGGAATATGTTGGAACAAAAATCTGTGTGACTGACGCCATCAAATCTGTTTACCGAAGCATTAGACTGAAGAATCTATGTGAATTGATTCAGAGACGCGGGTTGTGATGCTCGAGGCTTGCAAATTAGACCAAAGACCGTTTTCTAGAAAAGTCAACCGTTCGGGTCAACGGTCAACGTAAAAGTCAACAGAAGATCGTTCGAGCGAGTCAAGCTTCGCATTAATTAAATCAACTTTGATTTAATTAATATTTATGTTTATTTCATTTACTTGTAATTCTGTTATGTTGTTATGCTTTCTGTTGTTAGTCACCCTCACTATATATATAGTGAGGGTGCCCCATTCATTATAAAGAGTCTTAGAGAGAGAGTCTCCAAGATGGATGGATGATTTCCTTTAGAATGTTGAGTCTTCCATTCTAGAGAGAAAGAGTGAGTCATGGATTTCTAGAGAGAGAGTGTTTATCATGATTTCTTGATTGTAATCATTCGATTATTGAAATCATTCGACTTGATTGTTCATCATCTTTCTCATGTTTTGATTATCCTTGATCATTCTTCTACTTCATCTTTTTGGGTTTTTCTCATCCGAACCTCGTTCTTGCTCAAGATCAGGATTCTTGATGTGAGAATCGG
The DNA here is from genome assembly GCA_039602395.1 of Deinandra increscens subsp. villosa. Taxonomy (NCBI): domain Eukaryota; kingdom Viridiplantae; phylum Streptophyta; class Magnoliopsida; order Asterales; family Asteraceae; genus Deinandra; species Deinandra increscens. The sequence goes on from JBCNJP010000023.1 coordinate 25,577,892, forward strand.
TCCTGACATATTCAACCGTTGTTTCTCCGGAACTTGTTTCAGAATCAGTCAGAAGCACATCATTCTGATGATGAGCCATTAAAGTAGCAGTTTCTTCATCAGTATTATGTATCGCATTAATATCAATAGTACCATACGCATTCCTTCTAAATTCATGTTAGAGCATATTCCTATGCCACGATGTGTCTCGTGTATTGTATCTATGTAATGAGAGCAATTGTGTGAGTCTTGTTAGCCAACTGAGCGTACCATATGGTCCGCCGGACCAGTTGGTGCAGCGTACCAGTTGGTACGCTGGGTGGTACGCCAGCTAGTCTAAGTTACCTATAAATAGGTAGTATGTGTAGAGAGTTAAGTACTGATAGAGAACTTCTTGTCATATCATCTCCACTAAGTGTGTGTTTCTAAGTGTGTTCTAAAGAGAGAAACCAAAGCTTTGTAATTGTTCTCTTTGTGAAATCAATAAAACAAAGCTTATTTACATTCTCGTGCACTAGATCGATCGGTTCATCCAGTAGTAAGATCGTTACTGTGTTTTACAAGTGGTATCAGAGCAAATCCAGGTTGCTCTGCTGGTTTGAATTGATCAAAATTGGAATTTTCTAGTGAGAGAAAGTGGGTTTCTTTGGTTTTTCATCAAATTTCTTCAATTCCGAGTGTTTCCAAGGTAAAAAATGATTTCTGAGTGTTCCTAGTGAGTTTTCGCACCTCTGTGAAGCAAATTCAAGTCCAAATTGTCAAAATTCGCGAAAATCCGTCGATTTCAGCGTTGGTTCGCTCGAAGAACAGTTGGTCCGCCGTTGGTCCGCTGTTGGTCCGCCAGGAAATCTTCAAATTTGGTCCGCGGCAGTTTCAGCGTACCATTTGGTCCGCCCCCGTACCATTTGGTCCGCCCCGTACCATTTGGTCCGCCGTACCAAATCTGGTCCGCTGAGTACAAATTTGGTCCTCCGTACCATTTTGGTCCGCTGGGTACATTTGGTCCGCTGGCAGTTTCTTAAAAGTGTCATAACTTTTGCATCGTTAATCGCTACGAGAGCCATAAGTACTCAAATCGATCGTCTCGACGAGCTCTACATTGTTCGTTCAAAGTTGATCTTCAAAACCAAATTCTAAGACATTCATTTTCGAGTTTGAAGTTTTGTTATCCAATTTCACAATTTTCACAATGTATGAAATTGATGCATTTATTGAGAGACATAGTCAGAATGTGCCGAAGTTGATAAATCTTGAAGATTATCATGGTTGGGCAACAAATTTTAGAGCATATGTTGTTGACTTGGATAAACGGTTGTGGTTACCGATTTCAAATGAATATCAGTATCCAACAACTTATGGTGGTGAGTGTAAGATGAGATGGAATTTTTCAATTGATGAAAGGGAATCATATGATCAAAATGAAAAGGCTAAAGCACTTCTTCGGTTAGCTTTGCCTATAACTCTAAAAAATCAAGTTAGAGATTGTGGAAAAGCAAAGCTGATATGGGATTTTGTAAAGAAACAGTGTGAAGAACATATGTCTACAATTTTTCAGAAAACGGTTGATCAAGAGTTGAAGTTTAAAGGTAAAATTGAAGAATTAGAGAAGAAAGAAGCGCAGTTATCCGAAGAGAATAGTATTCTGAGAAAAGAATTGGAGGAATGGAAAAATAAAATTCATGATGGTTACGAAGTCAAAATTCAACAGAGTACATCTTCCTCGTGTACAACGTGTACTGATTTTGTTAAAATTAAGGAAGATTGGTTGAAAGAAAAAGAAGTGTTAATTGAAGAATGCAATAAAGCTAAAGCTAATGAAAAGGAAGTTGTTGAAGATTTTGATGCTTTATTTGCAAAATGTTATCCTCTTCAACAGAAATATGAAAATGTTAATAAAATTGCTGTCGAAGCTGCTGATAGAGTAATCCAACTTCAGGAGGAACTCACAAAGTTGCGTGATGAAAAAGGTGAGGTTCAAAGTCAAAATGACATTTTGAAACAAGATGTTGCGTATTATAAGAAACAGGTAGAGAAGGTTACTGGAGAAGTTCTTGCTGGATGTGATAGAATGTATAGTCAAAAGCTTAAGTATAACGAGTTGTCTGAGCAATTTATTGCTTCTCAAAAGGAGTTACTTGAAGCTAATACAAAGGTTTCTGAGATAAAGATTGAAATGCTTGATCTTCAACGAAAACTTGAGAATTTCAATACATCAAGTGTGTTTCAGAATTATCTGTATCATATGGAACGAGATGGCAAACCAAGTAAAGATGTTGATAATCATGAAGTTCCTGCTCAAGTGATTGATCTGAAAAAGCCATCTAATGATGATTTAAGTCAAAAGTTGCAAGATTTTCCTAAAGGAGATGGTGTTAAGTCTGGAAAAGCACAAAAGTCAAAGACTAAGAAGAATAAAAAGGGGGTTGATTATTGCAAAGGATTGAAGTTTGATTCCAAGTCTACATTTCTTGATAAAGAAAAGATTTTTGAAGGGAATCCAGGTCATGTGAAGATTCCTGATTTTTCTGATATTGTGATCGATGAATCTTTACTAAATAAGAAAGTTGGTGTTAAAGCTATCAAAGATGAATTTTCTCGTCTAGCTTCACAAGGGCATTCTTTGAAAGAACATCCTAAGCAGAAAAATGGTGGTTTGGGATATGAAGAAAAAGAAGTTCCGATTAATGATTCCAACAAGAAGAAGGTGAAAGATGAGCAGAAACAGAAACAGAAGGTGTCTACAGAGAAGAAGCCTCAGTTTTGGAAGAAGAAAGTATCTACACCATCTGCAGATGAAAAGATTTCTTCTGAAGAGTCTTCTTGCATATCTGATGCTACACCACAAGGCGGTAAAAATTCAGATTCATTTTATTCTGCTAATTCTAACAGGTTTTATCATCAAGATAAATTCTTTGGTTATGGAGATGATTCTGGTTTTTATGATTCTCCAAAATGCTTTCCAAAATTTCAGAAACCAAAGAAATTTAAACCTGTGATGTCAAAAGTTTATGATGAATGGTCGACTGGTCAGTTTGGAAAACCAATTTCAAACACTAAAACTAATCATCGACTGTGTTATGTTTGTCGTGAGAAGGGTCATTATGCAAATAATTTGTTGGAACAAAAATCCATGTGACTGACGCCATCAAATCTGTTTACCGAAGCATTTGACTGAAGAATCCATGTGAATCGATTTAGAGACTGGGTTGTGATGATCGAGGCTTACAAGATTGGACCGAAGACCGTTTTCCGGAAAAGTCAACCGTTCGGGTCAACGGTCAACGTAAAAGTCAATGGAAGATCGGTTCGAGCGAGTCAAGCTTCGGATTAATTTAATCAGCATTGATTTAATTATCAATTTATGTTTATTTACTTTACTTGTAATTTACTGTTATGTTATGTTTTTCTGTTGTTAGTCACCCTCACTATATATAGTGAGGGTGCCCATTACAAGTAAAGGAGTCTCCGAATGTGGAGATGATGAATTTTCTTGTAGAGTGTATGTTTTTCTGTTGTCAGTCACCCTCACTATATATAGTGAGGGTGCCCATTACAAGTAAAGGAGTCTCCGAATGTGGAGATGATGAACTTCTTGTAGAGTGTGAGATTTCCATTCTAGAGAGAGAGTGAGTCATGGATTCTAGAGAGAGAGAGTGTTCTTCATGATTTCTTGTAACTAATCATTCGGTTATATGAAATCATTCGATATGTTCTTCATCTTTCTTGTTTATGATTATTCATGATTCATCATCATCATCTTCTTCATTTGTTTTGAGTTTTCGAATCAGAACATGTTCTTGCTCAAGATCGAGATTCTCGTAGTGAAAATCGGTCCTAACAAATGGTATCAGAGCGGGTACCGATCAGATTCATCTCACCGTGAATCTGGTCACTCGAATCTGAGATTTTGAGCTTGAATAGTGAAGATGAGAAAACTTATATTTAGAGACTTTTTTCTATTTTTTCTTCGATTCTGGATGGATTCTGATGATATGGATGATGGATTCATGTTTGGGAGTTCATTTAGATGTGATTCTATCTTCTACTTGTTCAAATCTGTTGGAAAATTGAAGATCCGAGCTCATTTTTTTCGGAACTTTTGGGGTTTTCCCGTATTTGGGGTTTTTGAAGATTTTGGAGCTTGATTCTTCATTTTCTGGGCATTTCTTCATGGATTTGGATGATATGAGGTATGATTCTCAGTGGAAAACGTGTTCCGGATCCATTGGAAGCATCCGTTTCGTCTGATTCTCAACGGTTTGAGCGGATCTGGAAAGACACACACTGACGGTGTAAGTGTGTGTTCTTCGTGTTCTTGAAGATTTGCAGAATTTTGGAGACTGTTTTGATCCGATTAGCTGCTGTTTATGGGTTGTTGGTGGCCACAATAGTCTCGTGAATGGTTTAGCTTCATATTTCGTGCATCATTACGGGTTTTTCTTACGGTTTTGGGCAGATTCAAGTTAACAAGTAAATTCTTCGTGTTCATCCTTTTTTCCAGATTTCTTAACTATTTTTGAAGATATGAAGATTGCCTTAGCGGACTTGTTCAAGTCTTAGCGGACTTGTTCTCCTCTTAGCGGACTTCATGAGTCTTAGCGGACTTGACGTTTGTCTTAGCGAACTTGAATCAGGTTTAGCGAACTTGAAGTTCTGCTTAGCGAACTTCAGTTGGCTTTAGCGAACTTCAGTCCCTAGCAAACTTCTCAAGCCTCTTAGCGAACTTCCGGTAAGCTTAGCGGACTTGAACGGGTTAGCGGACTTGTTTCTGGGTTTTCGTTCGACACTGTTTCAGAGGTTTTTGTTCGTCTAGGATGATAGAGAATCGCAATACGAGTTCAACCATATAAATTTCGCGAATTTTCGTTTAGTATTATGGGAGATACAAGCAATTTACGGTTTTCCGGTGGACTTTCGTTTTTCCGATGGGTTTCTCCGGTGGATTAGGGTTTCGGTTGGTGGAGGTAGGCGCTGATGACGTGGCGCCTTTTCATTGGTGCAGATAGAATTTTGCTTCTCTCTCCTTTGTCGAATATTCGGTCAACCCTGGTCCTCCTTTTATTGCTGTTGGTCGCTAATTGGCTGAAGGAAAGGTTGTGGGTCCACCTGAAGAAGAGAGGCGCGTGGGCCAGCGCTGCTCAAAGAGCCGTTGAAGCCCTCTTGGTTGGCGATCTCTGATTCGTTGGTTCCCCACTTACACGGATCATCAATTATAGCCGCTGGATCTGTTTATTCACAGCCATAGGATCCATTTTGTGCTATTTTCTCATTGGTTCTTGACCTCTCCACAAGGATCATAATCTGATCCGTAAAATCAGTTTTAATTTCAGTCGCTGGATATTTTTGAGGATGAATTCTGATTGGTTGATTAAATTTGACAAGGATTGTGCTTTTTCTTTGAGGATTTTTTCTCCGCTAATTAAATTTTCTGCATTATTCATCAAACGCGGGTATTTTTATTAGTCTTTAACAAGATTAACGAGATAACACCGCGACGGAATTGTGGAAATTTTTTTATTGGCCGTGGATTTATTCTGATTTATTGGGATTCTCGTTTATTGACGTCGCGCGCAACGTTTGCTATCGATCACTGACGGGTTAGCTTTATTATCCGGTTAATTACTCGGCTTTCTCGTTATATCTCACGGTTTATTTTTAGTGGATGCAGCGTTGTCGTCAACTAACCGGATTAACTGGAATCTCAGTTAAATATTGGAATTTATCCGATTAAATCTCTCGGATGACCGTTTATTGAAGAAATTTGGCAGTTTATTTATTTTCGCATCCAACCTCAGTCACACAGATTATTCACAACTGTCAGCATCCGGCTTCCGATTTTTCGCGAGATTGTCCGATTTCAAGATTTTTTATCCGGTTTCTCTAGGCAACCGATCGCGACGGTTCGACTCTCCGCATCTCATTTTTACGCTTCCGACTTGATGTTTTTGGAGGGATTTAGAGAAATAAGAGGAATTATTATGAATTTGGATATCGGGTCGACTATCAGAAGTTAGAGCATGTTCGGTGTCAAACTGGTTTATCTGATTCAGTTTGTTGCGGTTATGACTCCGAGATGTAGCATTTTCTTAGTATTGTACCCGACCGTGTGAACCGAGTGAGTCAGAGCACTTGGATCTCGAACTGGAGCAACAAGAACAGAAGAAGCTTATTCAGAGGGGGAATCTCTACATCAGATTGTCTCCGGTTTATCAGTTTTTCATTGAAGATGTACGACAGAGCGATTCTTCAGCAGTCGAACAGATTTGAAAGCATCAGTCAAGGGGGAAATTGTTGGAACAAAAATCTTGGTGACTGACGCCATCAAATCTGTTTACCGAAGCATTTGACTGAAGAATCCATGTGAATCGATTTAGAGACGTGGGTTGTGATGCTCGAGGCTTGCAGTTTGGACCGAAGACCGTTTTCTGGAAAAGTCAACCGTTCGGGTCAACGGTCAACGTAAAAGTCAACGGAAGATCGGTTCGAGCGAGTCAAGCTTCGGTTTAATTAAATCAACTTTGATTTAATTAACAATTTATGTTTATTTGCTTTACTTGTAATTTCGTTCATTTGTCATGTTTTTCTGTTGTCAGTCACCCTCACTATATATAGTGAGGGTGCCCATTACAAGTAAAGGAGTCTCCGAATGTGGAGATGATGAACTTCTTGTAGAGTGTGAGATTTCCATTCTAGAGAGAGAGTGAGTCATGGATTCTAGAGAGAGAGAGTGTTCTTCATGATTTCTTGTAACTAATCATTCGGTTATATGAAATCATTCGATATGTTCTTCATCTTTCTTGTTTATGATTATTCATGATTCATCATCATCATCTTCTTCATTTGTTTTGAGTTTTCGAATCCGAACATGTTCTTGCTCAAGATCGAGATTCTCGTAGTGAAAATCGGTCCTAACATAATTGTCCTACGACAACTAACAATTCATCATCAAATGCCAAACATACAAAGTATGTTGATTCTGATGGCATTATTTTTAGTGAACCAATGACCAACACTACATTTTTCTGGAAAAAGAAACTTACCACAGATAAGTTGGGTAGTAGTTCTGATTGTCACTCATCAGTTGACAATGGTTCACTAGAAATGTTAAAACCAAAACAGGAATGGAGACCAAAGGTTGTCTCAACAGCCAACACTGATTTTGTTGAAGACACTGGACGACCTATCACAAATGGGGATGAGGGTCGGGGTTTTACAAACTTATTATTTTCCAGTGTGTGCAGGTATTTCAAGAAGACCTATTAGTGATTGTCTAATTGCTGACAGTGGAATACTTGTGATTGATTTAAGTTAAAATGCATCGTTCCTATCTTTGAAACACAAATTTTTATAAAAATCATTTTAAAAAATGTGTCAAGTGTTGATTGATCATTTTCATGTTTGTTTTTCATTTTCTTTCGTTCATATTTTTAGGGGGAGAAAATTTGAAAATTAAAAAAAAAATAGTGTTTGTTTGAATTTTAGGGGGAGAAATTGGAAAAATATAAAAAAATGGAAAATTGAGAAATTGATCCGACAAAAGCGAGAAATGATGGTACATCAGCATATATGTTATCTGCCATGGATAGATTAAGTCTAAAGGCTGTAGGTACTTGCATAATCTGTGAATGTGCATGACTAATCTGATATCTGCAAGTAAGATATAAACATAAAGCTTGCCTGATGATCTTTGGTTATTTGCTTCTTGATGAATGCTGTGTGATGATTCCAAAAATAGAATAAAGAGATATCTTGATGAATGCATGTTTTCATTTTGCAAAAATTTCAACTTGTTTGATTTTCTTTATTTTGTCAAACGATCGGCCTTTCTCTGCGTATCGAAAGATCGACCTGATTGGTGTTCGTTTGACGTTCTGCTTTATTTTCTTTGGTGTTTCGTATAATCCATCGGACTTTCTCTGCGTGTACGGGAGTACCGACCTGATTGTTGTTGGATTATACAATTTCTGCTTTATTTTTATATTTCTTATTTTCCTAAACAATCGGACTTTCTCTACGTGCTCACAAGCCGACCTGATTGTTGTTTGTTTAGGGTTCTGCTTTATTTTTGCATGACTCATCAAGGATGATTAAATCTCTAAGAAAGTTGGATTTATATGATAAATATGATGATTTACCAGTATTTCTGATAGAGTGGAGGCCGAGTTATCAGTGCATGATAAAATTACCTTAAGCATATCTGAAAACGATAAAAAATGATTGGTGCATGCTGAAATAAACATAAATGTTGTATTTGCGATTATCTTGGCTTGCATGCTGATTAAGACCGAAATTGAAATGTGCTAGATGCGTTATGTCTGATATGATCTCGTGTCGTGATCTTTCTCGCAAAATACCAAAAATAGAGTGTAATTTTGTATTGCATTTATATTTTCATTTTAGTAACATTCAAAAAGATTTTTGGTGTGTTTTAGCATAACTTTGAAAAATCAAAAAGATTTTAGGTGTGTTTTGATCTAAAGTTTCTAAAAGCCAAAAAGATTTTGTTTCTTAGTTGTTTTCGATTGATCGATACTTGATACAAAATCAAAATTTCAAAATCAATATCTTGGATTCTCAAAGAGAAGTTTTGCACCAAGATTAAATTAATTTTGGAAATTCAAAGAAAATCCGCACTTTTTGTCTTCTCAAGTCGCAGGTTCTGTGTGTCAAGACTCGAGCATGGTGTAAAGAGGGAGTTTGTTATATCATTCTCAAGTGGATCTTGGTGATCAAAGATGTTTCAAGTAGAGATCCAGCCGTGCAAGCTCTGTTTCTGACAAGATTTCAAGTTGAAGATCTGATGCAGCAATGTTGAAGATTGAAGACTAGAGATTTAGTTAGACTAGATACACTACACGTTAAGGGGGAGTTTGTTAGAGCATATTCCTATGCCACGATGTGTCTCGTGTATTGTATCTATGTAATGAGAGCAATTGTGTGAGTCTTGTTAGCCAACTGAGCGTACCACATGGTCCGCCGGACCAGTTGGTGCAGCGTACCAGTTGGTACGCTGGGTGGTACGCCAGCTAGTCTAAGTTACCTATAAATAGGTAGTATGTGTAGAGAGTTAAGAACTGATAGAGAACTCTTGGTCATATCATCTACACTAAGTGTGTGTTTCCAAGGTGTGTTCTAGAGAGAGAAACCAAAGCTTTGTAATTGTTCTCTTTGTGAAATCAATAAAACAAAGCTTATTTACATTCTCGTCCACTAGATCGATCGGTTCATCCAGTAGTAAGATCATTACTGTGTTTTACAATTCATGATCTGCATGCCACGCATATTCCTCTGATACCATTTGTCAGGACCAATTTGGAGCCTTTACTCATCCAATACACAGATCCAAGTGCGGAAATCATGAATCCATGATCAAATCATGTTGTTTGCTTGTTGAAATCCTTAGATTTCATGTCTGAAACTCAAAAACACGAGGGTTTTCACACAAAAGTGCTCTCTCTCTTCAAACAGCCGTCCAGGAGCTTATGCTAGGGTATTTCCATGTTGCTATTTATACTGGAGAGAGCACAGGTCGTGAATGCACTGAAATCAAGAGAATGTTATTGAAGTTACTAAATTTTATGACATCAGACTCACGAGATCGCCAAGAACAATGTTGAGATCGCCAAGAACACTTGGTGAGCTCGCCAAGCCTTTGTGAGGTCGCCAAGACTTGGTGAGCTCGCTAAAGGTTGGCGAGGTAGCCAAGAACAAGTGCCCAGATCGCCAAGAGCAATGCCAGATCGCCAAGAACAAAGCCCAGATCGCCAACATTCTTGGTGAGGTCGCCAAGAATGTTGGTGAGGTCGCCAAGAATGTTGGTGAGGTCGCCAAGAATGTTCAGAAATCACTAAGTACACTCCGGAAATGTCAATTAACATTATTGGATCACTAAGGGTTGTTATTACGAAGACACATTCAATTATTAACATTTGCCAAGTTGATTATCATGAAATGACCCAAAACTTGGATTCAGACTTTCACACTGCAATTGAAATGTACAAGGGCAATTTCTTCAATATCAATAATCAATACAAGTTAAGACATTACTATAAAACACAAAACATCAAGCAATTGAGTGATTATCATAAGCATTAAGAGAATTGTCCAAGTACAAAATACAAGTTAAAGTGAAAGATATACAATTTGAGCACAGATACTAAGGATGCTATGTTTGAGTTGCCACCAACCCTATAAAGATCTTACAAATTCCCCCTTTGGTGGTAATACAAACATAGAAAAGAAAAAACTGACGACTATCTGAGTTGTCCAAGCAGCTTTAGCAAGAACCTCCAGTATTTGCGTGCAAGATTCCTGTATCGATCATCTAAGCACATGATATGTGCCTCGTACAGTATCCAAAGGTCTTCTCGAGCGAACGTTTTCAAGTCAGAATAGTGCCACATCTCCAACATCCTTTCACGACCACGGAAGAGATAACAAATCCCGCGATCACCCATGACCTAATCTTTCAAGGTACTCAGGCTTTGTGTTGTCATCTTCCTGGCAGCAATGCACTCCCAGCACCACCATCTTAGAAACAAACCGAAGTAGTTTGCACCCACTATCTCGTATGACCTAAACCTTCGAGGGATGGTGTCCAGGCGACTGTAGAATAACCATTTAAGGTAACTTCTATGCAGCAGTCTCAGTTCAATTGCAGCGAAGAGCCTTATTGTATCGGCGTCTTCCCTTTCAATGACTAACTCATGAGTGTCTCCACTGTAATACCAACATTTTATTGGGTTGCTTTTCTGATCTCCCTTTATTTTCTTTGTAATCAAATCCTTGCTGATACTTTTGTACATGACCTTATGTGGGACCACAGCTCTCTGCCTTCTGAAAGTTTTGTACTTCTTTTTCTCTGTCTTGAGGGGGCGAGTAGAGCTAACATTGTAGATAGATCTTATTTGTTCTTCAGCATCTCTACCCACTGGGTCATTTGAGTGATTGATCAGTTGTCGCCACCTAAGTTGTTTCAACTCCCAAGAGAACAGATTTAGAAGGTCTCTTATTTTGGCAAAGAATTGTACAAATCTGTTTCTGCGTTTGACAATAAATGCCTTAAACTCATGATCATATTTCCAACCAAGGATTTTCATCCCATCATCGGATTCGACGTTAGGAGGCATATCTTTGAGCTTTTTAGCAGTGAACTGCACCAAGGCTTTTTGATAAGGTGCCATTTCCTTCCAGTCGTCAACCAAGGTAGGGGCTTCCTTCCTTTGGTGTTCCTCTACCCTTATTGCTTCTTGTTCATCTAGCTGACGCTTGACCTTCTTATTTTCTTTAATAATGTGGTTTTTGACCATCTTTCGTAGACCAGGTATCTACTTTTTGCTATAGCTTTTGCGAGCATATCCCCGCTCGTCTAAAAAATTCTGCAACTCTCTTTTGGTCAATTGGTTAACACTAAGCGTAGCTGTAGTGGGACTGGGTGGAGGTGAAACATGATCAAAGATGTCAGGAGGTGGGGGCATATACTGAGCATGCATCTCTTGGATCTTTTCCCGCAGATTGTCGTTGAATTGTACATATTCAAACTTTTTATCGGTATCAGCAAAGGGATTTGCTCGAGGATCAGTAAGCTTATCTGCAAGTTTGTAGTTGTAGAGATGTTTCTGCATATCTTGCTCGTCGGTATACAATTCAACTAGTTGTGCATCCGTGAGGGTCATCAAGTAGGATAAAGGAATCCCACGAGATATGAGCTCTCTGACATATTTTGCAATTTCTGATGCGTCAGACGGATCAACATTGTCTCCAGCTAAGTTGGGGATAATTCTTATTCTAGGTTCTCCCTGATCTGTATTTTGATCATTTGGCTCAAAGTTTTCTGATCCAGTGCCAATTTTTTATTGAGGACGGCTGGATTCAATCAAGTTTCTGATAGTCTCTTCTCTAGCAATCTCATCCAACTTCCTCTCAAGAATTATTTCTTCCTTAGCAGCTCTGATAGACTCTTCCTTCTTTCTTTGTTTTTCCATTTCCTGTTCGTAGATCTCCTCAGGAATCAGTTTCCTTTCACCTTTGTCAGGTCTACCAGAAGGACCAGCTTCTTGTGATGAGGCCGGATTATTCGTGGCTTGACCACCACCAGCACTTTTTATTGGATGCATTTGAACGGTTTCATTTGCAGCACCACTGGCGGTTTCAATAGATGCTGGCATAGAAGGTTAGGATGAGACTCCTTCCTGATTTACTTGATCTTCTTCTGAATGATGAACTGGTGAAGGGATTGATGTCATGTTAACATCATATATAGTTTGAGGAACACTTTCCACAGGTTCTGATCTTGGATGAGTTGGAGATACAATCTCAACTGGTTCGTCTTTGATCTCATAAGTGATTCCCTCGTCATATTCATCGTCAGTTGTAAACTCCAGGTTTATAAAGTTTGTAGCACTGGAGTCATAAACAAGATTGTTCAGACGCTCAGCCAAAATTATATCATTGAAGATATCATCTGGAATCATGCTGAGAGGCTGAATCTCCAATGCTTCTCTGGCTTCAACTACTTCTTCAGTAACAACTACACCGCTTCGGCTGCTAGGATCAGTAGCAAGAGTGTTTGCATAGAATTCTCGAAACGCGTTTCTTCCAAGATCTAAGAACTCACTTTCAACATGCAGGTGTTTTAGTTGTTTAGAAATCTCAGATATAGTAGTTGCAGGCATAACCATGCTTATTGGCTATTGTACTGGAGGAGCCAACTGGAGTTATAATGACATTTCAGGAATGACAGGAGGAGCATCTGGTTCACCCATGGTAAAAGCAAGAATCTCTCCTGAATATGATTGATTTATGTCAAGTGCAACTCTGGAGAATCTTGGAAGTTTGATATTCTCAGGAGGTGGCACCAGGCTTATTACCGATTGGTATATTTCATCTTCCTCTTCATCATTTGGTTCATCATTTAGGAACGTGTCGCCATAGGAAATATCAACTTCAGATTCAGAAGATTCATTGTCATCTGATGGGAAATCAGCAAGATGAGTATCATCTACATCTTGTTCTGTGACAATGGGAAAAGTTTTTCCTTCAGAGGCTATGCCAGCTTGGTTTGGACTTGGCTCTTTATTTTGTTGAATGTTTTCAGCAGAGGGAGCTTGTTCTAGCATCCGATCATCACCTTGATTACCACTTCCACTACCACCCACATCATCATCATTATTGGCTCTTGTAGTTTGATTATTTTGGAGGGCTTCAGCCAATAACCTCTTCAGTATTTCAATTTCTTCTGCCTGCTCTTTTATTTTCTCATTTGCTTTTAGAAGCTCTTGATCCTGTTCTTTGACCTTGTCGTTTGCTTCTTTAAGCTTATTAGCAGCAGAGGTGTCAAAGACATCACGATTTTGTTCCAAGAAAACCTCTTGATTAACCAAAGAAGTATCTACCCTGGACACAATTTCTTGAGCAGGAACAGTTGTAATAAGCTGAGTCTCAACTTGAGTTACCGGATCCAAGCTTGTGATGTTAATTTCAGCAGTGGTGTCAATATCTTGAATTGTAGCTTTAGTAGCAGTGATGGGAGCAGATTGATTTCTTTGTTGCACAAAGACTTTTGGTTCAGGTCGTGCTAGTGTTTGCATATCTACAGCAGTTCCAGTTCCAGAAACAGGTCCTCTTCTTATTTCAAGCTTCTTCGGTTCTTGAGCGTACTTTGATCTTGACTCTCTGTTATAGCCAGGCCTAACATCTCCCTCAAGTATAAATGAGGCTGATCCTTGCTTAGGTGAATCAGATTTTGAGGAATTTGATGAGATGTCATCCTGAGCTTATCTCGACTTTATTTTCTTTAGCTTCTTATGACTTGAAGCTTCAGGTTGTTCACTAACTTGGGTTGGTTCTCTTTTTTTTATTTTCTTTCTTTTGGGACCCCTAGCATCTGAACTAGTGGAGTCAGAACCTGATTCAGATCCAGGTTGGAATCTTGACCCAGATTCGGGTTTGGATACTGAAGCATTTGAGTTATTTTCATTATTATTTCCAGACACATCATCTTCACTACCAGACTCTTCATTTTCATCTCCTGGATTGTCTGATTCAGATGCATTTTTGGATAAAGCTTTGTCTTCAGGTTCTGTAGGGTCATCATGAATTGGAGAATTTATTGGATGATCATCTTGGAGATTTGTTGTATTATTATCAGATTCAGCAGCATTGGCATCTGCCATTTCAGCATCAGCTTCATCATTTCTTTGATCTTCTTACATATCATCATCAACATCAATTCCCTCAATCATGTTTGGGAAACATGGAACATCGGGTCCATCATAACGACCAATTTGATAACGCGTGTAAGAACCAGGTACCATCCTCCTAGGAACCAAGTAGGGTTCTGTCTTCTGCAAGTTCGGGTAATAATTATCAAGAATGGCCTGTTTGCATCTAGGATACATCAGAAATTTCTCAGATTTTCTAGTGGGATGAAGGTTGTAGTCCATCCATTCGATTATTTGCCTAGAGAGATTGAAACCGGCACCGGAGGCTAAACCATGTAACGCCCAAGTAGTTACTTCCACTAAGTCATCAGTCCCTGACTTTCTTGGAGCGAAAGTTAAAATGAAGAAAGTGATGATACACTTCCAGTTATCCGGGAATAATGTCTTCTTTATTTTCTCGTTCGTAGTCACCGAAAGATCTCCTTGATATCCCATCATGAGGATCGTGTTTTGCCACTCTTCTTTTGGAAAAGAAGCAGGACAAAGTGCATCATTTAGATGTAGCACTTCTCGGACCTTTTCTTCATTAATTTCAACATACGACCCTTGAATCCTTGATCTGATACACTTGGAGCCATTGTCAGCAACGAATGTGTTGGCGTTGATCCAGAAGTCATTTATTATACCCGAGCTTATGACATGCTCCAACTGGATACTTGTGATCCAGTTTGAGTTTTCTAGGATTCTGAAAGCTTGTTCATATCGTCCGGCATCAGTGCAGCTTCTGTTGATTTCACAACATTGATTGTGAGATTTTGAGAAATCCAGAGGGGCATTGTCTGCTCTTTCCTGTCTGGGAGCCATCTGCACATAAGAAATCACATGATTACATCAAATTTGACAGGTCAAATGAATGTCATGTCACACTAAATTCGTGATAGTGAGAGAGCTTTTTAAAATAACCTAAAAGATATAAAAGAATTTTACTCAAAGCATAGACTCAAATTTCGTCAAAAATTAATCAGTTTAGTTCAACAGATTATGTTAGTGACATTGACCCAAATTCCAACAATTTCCCTTGAAATAGTGACTTCTATTTTAAATGTTGACTTTGGCTAATGACAAGGTTGATTTTGACTCAAGAAAGCTGTATGATGTTTATTTGATGAAAAACACAAGTAAAGGCAAATTATGATAGAATTTGAGAAATTTGTGTAAAAATTTCACTCAAATGAGTGGACTCTTGTTAAAAAGTCAACATTTTGACTCAAATGAGTAATGACTCAATAAGCTTCAAGAAGGAATCAAGAAGTGATTCCCCCTAAACTTGAGTTTTTCACAATTGAAGATATTTATTTGGGATCAAACCAAAACACATTTTCTTATTTCAGCATGATTTAAGCACTTGAGACACTTACTAACACATATATTCTATTTAACTACTTGTGTGTGTATAATGAAAAGTTCCACTTAAGCACATACAAGATGTCAAATGATGAATCAGAATACATGCATGAGGTTTTGTCAAGCTTAAATCACATAACCAAAGTCAGATAAAGTCAAGTAAAGGAACAAGAAGCATTCAATATCAGACATTTAGTATTATCATCAAGGTCAGAGACAAATAGGAACAATCAGCCCTAAAATCTAACCTTGCAAGCACTTATTTTCTTATAAGTGTGACATGAGCTTCATTAGTTCCTAACCTAACCATTTATTTATAATAAAAGATAATGACTCATAGAATAATGACTAAAATGCATGTTATTACATTAACTCAGGTATGATTGCAAACCTTACTCAGAATTGCAGACATTTAACATGCTAGGTCCTATTTCAAGAGACTTATTGAATTATTGCATAAATATCAAATAGGACAATCCACTTGCGTAGACAGAAGTCAAATATCCAATAATTTATTAGAGATCAGAAGACATACCTCAAAGAAGATCTAATGTTTGCTAAGATCTAATTGAGAAATATCTAGAAATCAACAGATTCAAAGCTTGATCCTGTTTGTGATCAATCATACACAGATTAGAGATTTGACCAAGCTTATTCAAGCTGATTGAAAGAGTTTAATGAATTTGCCTCTGTGTAGCTCAATAGTTGTATAAAAATTGCCAAGAATTCATGAAACACACCTCTCTTATGATCTAATTTGAGCTAAGATCAATGTAAGAGACAAGGTAATCTTGTGGTGTTTCTGGATAGAATCTGTTATTAAATCAGGCAAAATTTGTTAAACAATTGTTTGAAAGCCACACACAGCCTAAATAGGGTCAGATTCATTAAACAAAAGTGAATTACACCAGATTTGACTTAAAAAGTCAGCTATGCAAGCATTTGTCAAAAACCAAGTCAAGACTAGTCAAACATTGCCGATTTAACCTATATTGAGTTCAAACCTATGTTAGACAATTTAAAGTCCTGAACTTGACTTATTTTATCAATTTAAGTTGCATATCCAGTGAAATTCAGTTGAAAGGAAGAAGTCTAACAAAATGGTCAAAAGTAGTCTTTATGTTGTAATATTTGGTCAATTTTATTCTTAAAGCAACATAAAAGCAACAATTGTTACCATTTCATGTCAAGGATTTCATTCCTCAAGTTATTTGAGTCAAATAACTCTTATTGGATTGAGTTTAAACCATTTAAAGTCCAATTTTGGTCATACGGATAAATTTTGAGAAAAATTCACCATTTGAACCAAAAGGATGAGATTTACATCAAGTTTATCTCATTTAGGGCTTAAACTATTTACTAAACTCATTATTTTTGTTTCTTTTCAAAAATTTAAAATTTTGACATGGGTTGTTCTAAAAATTCAACTTATTTCCTTAACGGGTCAAACTAAGACAAAGTCTAGTTTAGTTTCTAATTTTGAAGCTTTTGAAACCCGGATTGCATTTAGAAGCATCCAAATGCAACACATTGGTGTTTTGGAACATCCTTAATCAAAACGTCTCATTCACAGTTCAGAATTTTAACAAATTGAGAGATTAACAGTGAATTATTCAAAAACAAAGCTTCAAGATCAAATACAAACTACATAGCATAAAGCAAGCAATAGGTTTCAATCAATTGACAGGTTTGTATCACAGTTAACATTCTCAAACTAGTTTAGATTCCAAACAAACACACACTTGTAAAATAAAGCTCTCAATTTATTTAGGATTTTGGCCCCTGTTCTTGATTAGAAACCCGAAGTGAGATTCAAGAAATTGTGAATGAAATCACTTTACTTAGTCTTGATTCAATCACTATGTATCAACAGAAATTTACAACAATTTCATATGATATCAAGACCCATTATTGACCACCGTAATCTCCCCTGTTCACAGTTCTTAATCGAATGAGAATGATGAGTTTATTTACCTTAAAGAAGCTTAAAGGTGTAGTTTAGTCACAAGATGAGATGAATGAATCTGTGTAAACATCAACCAAAAGCAAGCAATAAGAACCCTAAACCGAATTCAAGAACCGTCGGCCGTAAAATTTTACTCTCGAAACCAAAACTCCAAAATTAACCTTAAAAGAATGAGAAGATCGAACCTGTTGTGGCTAGAAGGGTGTGCGAGCCAACCCCTTTTGCAGAAGAACAGACTCGCAAGGTTTGATTGAGAAAAAAAAGATGATCGGCGGGAGGGTTGAGGTGCGCAGGTGGTTCGCCGAGAGAGATGGAGAGCGGGTATGAGTTTTGTTTGAATGAGAATGGAAGAAATGACCTCTGCTTTTTGTTATGTAGGCGAGGTCGAAAAGAAAAGAACTTAGGGTTTTAATCACCGAGATCGCCAACGGTAAACTCAGCGAAATCGCCAAGAGTAAACTCAGCAAAATCGCCAAGCCAAGTCAGCCTTTTAGCGAGATCGCCAAAGAGGAAAGACAGTTCAGGCGAAGTCGCCAACACCAAATCTTGGTTTTATTTTTCTGAAAACGCCTAAGTGTTCATCGAGATCGCAAAAAGGAGGCTTGGTAAGGCGAGCTCGCCAAACAACTTTATTATCCGAGATCGCCAAAAAGGAATTACTCTTTTTATGCGAGGTCGCCAAAAGGCAAAATATCGGGAGTTGAGTCTTATGCGAGATCGCCAAGAAGACGGTAGGCAAAGTTGCCAAGACAAAACTAGTCTTTGTGAACTCGCCAAGGCAAACCTTGAGCTCACCAAGACTAATCAGGCGAGATCGCCAACAGAAACAGGACAACTTAAAAATTTTGACAGCAAGTTCATTTTTGTGAACTTTTGATTTATGATCAAATTTTAACCAAGAAGAGAACACCCAAAGCAAAAGCACTAAAAATTCTCAATTGTGAACTCAGTGATTTACAAAAGCTTAACTGAACTCATTAAGGGCAATTTGGGAATAATTGAATTTTCTAAGTGCATAACATGTTAAAAACACCATTTTGACTCGGAAAATTTAAAAATTCACACACTTGACCAAAAACCTTATTGAAACTGATTAACTTGAGTCAGGCCAACCCAAACTTACCAAAACAGTTGTTTTTTACTTAAAACTGCAAATGGACCTCAAATTTGACTAAATTCTCCCAAACTTGATGTTTTTAAGCACAGAGCATCCAAATTCACGTTTTATAACAAATTTGGTTATATCAAAGCGTAGTGCTTTCATTTGCACCGTTAAAGCCTTATTTTCTGGCAATTTCCAGCTATTTGCTTAATTTTGCATATTTTTGCTCGGTAATGGTTGGACTATGTTAGGAATCAAACCGGTCAATTACGTGATCACAGACACTTACAAGTCAAATCACCTCACAGATTCAGTAACCTAAGTCAGATTGTTGGTATTGTTTTCCACTTAAGCTCAAGCAATGCAATTTTCAGCAAAATCACTGTGATGTCATTTATCATGTTTTGGATTGATTTAATGACAATTTTGTTGACTTCTTATTCCACAAAGTCAAACAGTTATCCTAGCTTTGTCTATTTAGCACTTCAGTCATGCACAACACACATATGGAACTTCTTCCCCCTATATCTTTAGAGTTAAGTACAGATTTCAAGATGGTTACTATTTTTGATTCGCGTGAACACAAGGTCAGAGTTTCCTCAGCAGATGTGTCACGGAATATTTTCAATGATAATGATGGGACGCATGAACACAAGGTCAGAGTTTCCTCAGCAGATTTGTCACGGTCAATGGATGGATGTGAGATATTTCTCACTTATTGATGGATTTGTGATGATTCACACTTATTGATGAATGTGTGATGTTTCACACTTATTGATTATTTGAAATCAGCACTTTTCCGCAAAAGAAATACTCGAGTATGTTGGTTGACATACTTAGCTTAGACTTAAGCAGATTTAAAGGATTTTGCTAACTGTTTTGACTAAAAGTCCACAATTTCATGTTTTCAAGTTTGTAATCACAAGATTAGCCTAATTCTTATTTTGCTGAGCCTACCGACACATCGAATGATAGAATTACTGATCGACTGGATCATATCCTAAGGTCAGATCACAAGACCAGAATTATATCATGTTCTTCATAGTTTGTCCAACCCAAAACCAAAAATTTTCTGGTTTTCTTTTTCAAAGTTTATTTTCAGCATTGCAAAGTTGCAAAGATCTTGTGCTTAGACTCAAGTACCCATCAAGTTCCTTTACAAAAGTTTTTGGGAATCACTCAATTCTAATTTATATGATTTTTATTTATTTTTGCAACTCTTTTTGCTTTTTTTTCAATTTTTCAATCATTTATTGCAGCATCACTAAAATTCAAGATTTTGACTTTTTCATCAGGTATTTAACAAGTGTCTTCACAAAAGTTGTTTGAAATGACCCGATGCTATTTTTAGTGATTTTTATTTATTTTCTAAAATTTTTGAGATTTTCTCTAATTTTTCAACCGTTAGTCAGTTTAGGCTTGACCGACTGTCACAAAGACTCAAAATAAAATAAGTTAAAATATTTTTGGTATTTTCTGAAGATTTGATTAACACTTTATGAAATGTCTTATTGATGATTAAGAGAAGATGACCAAATACTTAACAAGACTCAAAGAAACTAAAAAAATAAAATCTTTTTGTGTTTTTCAAATTGGTGATAGAAAGATTGAAACAAAATAAAATCTTTTTGGGTTTTCAGAAAAACTTTTAAAGACAAGAAGTCTAACAAAGACAATACCTCTAAAACGACACAACCTAAGACTAAGGCACTATCCTAAAAGGAACCTAAAGATGAGCTTACTCAAAGTTAATCATTCCTACTGATTGAACTAGGAAATTAAACCTAGAAACATCAAATCCCTTGGTGAAGAGATCTGCAAGTTCATTTTCAGAGGAAACATGAACTAAGGTAATAAGCTTTTTCTCATGACAGTCTCTAATAAAGTGATGCCTAATCTCTATGTGTTTGGTCTTAGAGTGCTGAACAGGGTTCTTAACAATGAACATGGCAGCAGTATTTTCAATGTTAATAGGGGTGGACATGAAATTCAAACCGTAGTCCAGAAGCTGATTCTGGATCCAGAGGACTTGAGAATAGCAGGAGGCAGCTGCCACGAAACCAATCGATTCCCCAAAAATTGAGCTCCACCGGTGGTCGACTTACGGTCCATGTTGCAACCTCCGTAATCACCATCCGAGAATCCTCTTAGATCAAAAAGCTCATCCTTGGGATACCACAGCCCTCTCTTTGGATTGGACTTTAGGTATCTGAAGATACGTTTCTCGGCCGTCAAGTGTGACTGTTTCGGTTTGGATTGAAATCTTGAGCATAGACACACAGCAAACATTATGTCGGGGCGGCTGGCCGTCAGGTACATAAGTGACCCGATCATTGATCTATACAAGTGTTCATCAACACATTCACCTTCCAGATCTGCATGGAGCTTGACACGTGTCTCAACAGGAGTGGAATAGCCTTTAGAGTCATGAAATCCAAACTTCTTCAGCATTTCCTTCACATACTTTCCCTGACTGATTAGAATGCCTTCATTATTCTGTTTCACCTCAATCCCTAGGAAAAATGTGAGTTCCCCCATTGAACTCATTTCAAAGCGTTTTTCCATCAGACATTTGAACTCATGACAGAGAGTTTTATTTGTTGAACCGAAGATGATGTCATCCACATACACTTGAACTAGAAGCATATCATCACCGACCTGTCGTATAAACAATGTCTAATCAATCACCCCTCGCTTGTAGCCATTTTCCAACAGATAGGTAGACAGGGTTTCATACCACTTCCTTGGTGCCTAATGGAGTCCATAAAGGGCTCTTTTCAATTTGTAAGCTTTATTTGGGAAAGAAGGATTGACAAACCCTGGAGGTTGATCAACGTACACCTCTTCGTCTAGTTCACCATACAAGAAGGCAGTTTTCACGTCAAGTTGATAGACGGTTATGTTCTTTGACACGGCATATGCCAAGAAAATCATGATGGCTTCAAGACGAGCCACCAGGGCATAGACCTCATCATAGTCTAGCCCATCTATCTGCATGTAACCCTAGACCACAAGTCTTGCTTTATTTCTAAATATTATTCCTCTGTCATCCTTTTTATTCTTGAAAATCCACTTAACTGGAATAGGTTTCATGCCAGGAGGAGTGTCTACAAGTTGCCACACATCCAAAAGTTTGAATTGAAGCAACTCAGCCTGCATGGCCTCTATCCAGTTGTCGTCTTTCATAGTAGCAGTTACAGAAGTAGGTTCTTCTTGAGAGATGAAGCAGGAAAACAAGCAAGTGTTTATTATTCCTGATTGACTTCTAGTTACTCTCTTATCAACTGGACAAATAATGTTTGAGAAGGGGTGTTTCTTGTGAATTCCAGTCTCCTCAACAGCCGGAACTGGAATATTAGAGTTTAGAGATCCCATCTACACATCATTGCCTGGAGTATCACCAATTTCAATCAAAGTTGTGTTATCTGAGTCTGAATTATTATTGAGGAATTCATTCTCAGGTTGATTTTCTGGAATTTCTTGATTTTGTTGATTTTCTTGATTTGGCACAATTTCCTGAACAACTTCTTCGGTTAATTGGTTTTCATCAGTAGTGACAGCTGGAATTGTGGTAGATGAGTTGGGAACGTCTATTAATTCACTTCTCCATGTAAAATCAGGTAGATCATCTGAGTAGATGGAATCCAATATTGATGATGTAATTGGAGCAGAACTCTCGGGCACAGACGCATCCATATTACTGACACCTTCTTGCACGTTACCAGAATCACCTGAAATTACAGAATCACCAAAGTTAAAAGAAAAAGAGAAATTCTCCAAGTCATACATGCCATCTGAGTCAGGCTCTCTGGAATTATGGGTATGCTCGTTAAAGTTAACGTTGCACGACTCCATAATCACCTGAGTTCTTTTGTTGTACACCCGATATGCCGCAGAGGTCATCGAGTATCCAACAAAATAACCTTCATCTGCCCGAGGAGCAAACTTAGCTAACTGCTCAGACTGAATCAATACAGTATACGGACATCCAAAGGGCTTTAAGCGTTTTAACACCGGTTTTTGTTTTGAAAACAGCTCAAAGGATATCTTGTTGGCATGTTTGACCAAAAGAGTTCGGTTCAGGACATAGCAAGCAGTATTGACTGCTTCAGCCCAAAAAGACAGTTTAAGGTTAGAATCAGCGAGCATCGTCCGAGCACACTCGATTATTGTGCGGTTCTTTCTTTCAGCAATCCCATTCTGTTGAGGAGTATAGGGAGAGCTAAATTGGCGAGTGATGCCCTTCTCGTTGCAGAACGAGTCGAAGACATGATTTCTAAACTCCGTCCCGTTGTCAGATCTGATAAT